>HG995315.1:11028987-11609116 GCA_905332915.2 Hecatera dysodea
AGGAAGCGATACAGAATGAGCGGAAAAATGCTAAATTTAAAGTACCTATCAAATATCCGAACAGGCCGGACGCCGTCTAATTTGGTCGGACACTCAACCAAAAAGTCTGACTGTCCGGTCCGGCTTTACCCGGACGCCTGACAACGCTAGTTGAAACTAAACAGTGACCAGATATTAATCTTAACGAGGGTTCCCGCTCGTATTCCTAATGTTCCGTGAAACGTTTTCACTGCTCGTACACAAATTGAATGGCGGCCAATTTTACTACACGAGCTGGGTTATAATAGTCTCAAATGGTGGCATGAATTGTTCAGATATATAATCTCTTGCCATTGAAGAAAAATGTAACGTTAGTTTAGTAATCGCGAGACTGACTTGAGTATGTGGTCAAGGAGGGTAGGTACTTTTGTCAGTAGCTTTAGGGGTGCTTAAACAAGATAAAGTTTGTTTATGGCAAGCAAGAATGAATAGCTTAAGGGCTATCCATCATGGTTGCGGAATTTGTTCGAAAGGGTCACCGCGGCCCTGGAACGCAAAGGGCACAAGAAGGATCACGGGTGGGTTTTAGTCAGTAAGAGTCTGACACTCCCTTCCGCTCCGCCCAGAGCGGGAGAAGTCATTTGATGATTTCCCATCCAGAAAAAAAAGGGGGCTATCCATCATAAATTACGTCACACGAATTTCATGATTGTCACAGCTGGTCACGTGACACCTCCCCTCCCTAGTGTGACGTCACATACTTTACAATTTTATTCGTGTATGTGTTGGTGTTTTACTTAACACTTAGATTAAAATAGATTTGACACGTGACGTCGCGAAATGTAGGTACATATCCAACAAAGCAAAGAAATAGAGTTTAATACAATTAGGGTTGCCATCATCGAAATTGCCGACACCGGACAAAATCTTTAAAACCCCGGACAATTGAGTGAAATTGATTTTTTTCCCCGAACAGACCCGAAAAAAAAAGCCTTATAAATATATAAAAAAGGATAAACTTTTATTTTTTTAATAATCTATTACAGCGTGTTTTCAATATAAACTATAGCGCCAACAATTTTGCTGATTTACAAGTAGATCGTATCCCGCTTACGATTACGAATGAATTATTACATACCTAACTATTGTTTTAATTTGTTGCTTATCTTCCAAATTTTCAATCAATGGAGGATTCCTAGACAGAAAAAATATCCGGGGAAACCCGGACGGATGGCAACCCTAAATACAATCATGGTCATAATGACATTTAGATCACCATTTTTTTTGCGGCGAAGCCCACAGCCAAGCATAATTTTTATATTGAACTTGACTCTCCCTTTTTACATTTATGTTTTTGTTTGGTTAAAAGTACACCAAGACACTACTACACGAACTCATCACTACTTGAGTCATCATCCACGGTCAGTTTGAACTTAAATAAACTAGTGACGTAACGTCAGATATACGTCAGATATATTATCGTGAAATCCGGGCTGAAAATAAACCGCCATGATCATCCAGTGGGTGTCATTCATACTTGTGGGCGCATTCATCGGATTCCCCTATAAGGAGAGGTATGATTGGAATGGAGTGTTATCTAATATTTATAATCAGCCTCTTAACGTTGCCACTGCTGGGACACAGGCCTCCTCTCCAGGAGAGGGAATGGGCCGTAATCCACCACGCGGGCCCAGTGCGGGTTGGTGAATGTCACATGTCTTCGAATTTTTGGTTCTAGGACATGCCGGTTTCCTCACGATGTTTTCCTTCACCGTTTTGAGAGCAGTGGTGAAGAAATTAATTACACAAAGTGCGCCAGGCTGGGGTTGAAACCGCGACCTACAATTCGTAAGTCGGAGCCGTTACCACTCGGCCACCACTGCTCGCTCGCTAATATTTAGTTCAAGTATATATTTTATTTAGCCCCGTCCGTGCGTCACTGCGGGGTGCCAACTGAAAACCAGCGCTGGGTGTCTGACGCCCAGCAAATGCTGAGGTGGTAACCCTTTCGGTTCGGACAGGCTCGACGCATTCTGTACTTTTCTTCTCCTGTAATTTGTGTTTGTAACCGTTGTGCTGTGTCTGTCCTGAATAAAAGTTTTTCTATTCTTTCTATTCTATTCACCTGGGATTCGGTAACATCGCGATGAAGTTCCTGAACTTCTTACGTTTTTGGCAAATAGAAGAACTTTGATTGCGCGATCGGGACATCGCGTTCTATATTGAGAACTGCTAGGGTTGCGGAATTTATCGAAATAATTACCGTGAACTTGGAACGCAAGCGGCTTTCGTAACACGAGTGGGTTTGTTCGTTTTTGTTGCTCAATATTGATAACGGCAAAAGGTAGACGCTTGAAATATTCACACTATATTGAGTTAAATATTCGCTTTATAAATAAATAATTAAATTAAAAATGGCAAAAAAATCATGGTAGTTGGCAAAAAAAATTGTATGGGAGCCCCATATTTAAAGGGCGCTCCCATACAATCTTTTTTGCCATTTTTATAGACAATGGTACGGAACCCTTCGATTGTTTTGTATAGACGGGTTTTCAGTATCTATTTTATAACTTTACTGTTTTCGGTAGGCCAAGTACGGTTGCAAGCTGCCTAAAAGTTGGTACACCCGTTACAGACTTTTGTCTGCAAAGACTTTGAAACAAATTCTACCACACAGAAATTTGTCTGCACCGACACCATTCTATAGAAGTTTATGGAAACCTTTATTATGTGGACGGTCCATTAGGTTGTGCGCCTATTACATTCAAAATTGAGGATTAGATATTGACACATTTCCCCCAAAATCGCTTGCTACCACACCAATTGTAAATAAATAAATAAATGTTACACGAACGGTGGTTGCTGAAAATCAGCGCCTTTGATTGTTGGTCTTATCCAGAATCGCAGCATATGCTGAGCAACGACCGATTCTTGCTAGGATGCGACGCACAAACTAGATTTACTCATATTTTACAAGTAGACAGTAAGTTAACAGTCTGCTCTCAATTGCATTATTTATGTTTATGCAGTTTATTTTGTTGTTATTATGTTGTCACTCAGTCACTGTCTGTCGGTGCAGGGTATCATGCCATAGACTAAAAATTGACTGTGTTTTTTTTTTGTCTGTGGTGCGTTTAGAGACTCGTGGTCGTTGTGTCTTGTCCTGACACAGTTTTATTAGTTTTAGTCGATAAGTTGTTTTCTTTTAAGTTTGTCTGTATATTTTTTTTTAGTTTTAATTTTGTTGCGACTTTTCTGGCGGAATAAACGAGTTTTCTTTCTTTCTTTCAATTTAATATTAAGGCCGATGAGCTTCCAAAAACTACAATGAAGACAAACAATCTTGTACAGTTACTACATTCATTCAAGTCAGAATAACAAAAACAAATGACGAACCGCTGCGTCATCGGTAATCATTGTGAGTCATTATCATGACGTCATGAGACGATGTTTCCTAAACATTAGCACAATGAGATCTAACTGAAGAGCTCGTGACTAAATAGGTAAAAACAGCCGCACAGATAAATTTTCGAAATGACGTTTGAGGAGGTCAGTCTGTGGATGGGTGTCCATCCATAAAAAAACTGAGACGTTAAGCCGTTGGTCCCGGCTCTCATTTATTTATTTATTTATTATATAATTTTAAATTGAAAACAATATATCTAGTTTTAATTTCCGCGAATATTAGTGGGTTGCAGGTATGCACCTCCCTCCCTCCCGCCCGCTATATTATGCACATGCAAGATTACAAGGCAAATGCAAGGATTTTATGCACTCGCTGACGGTTGAGACTCAACGGTCAGCGAGTCAACACGTCCCCTGAGGATGCCTCGTGGAGAGGCGAAACACGTGTCGGTAATGGTGTTGGGTTTTGCTTTTCCTTCCTGCATGTGCATAAAATCCTTGCATTTGCCTTGTAATCTTGCATGTGCATAATATAGCGGGCGGGAGGGAGGTGCATACCTGCAACCCACTAATATTCGCGGAAATTAAAACTAGATATATTGTTTTCAATTTAAAATTAAAAATAGATTTCCGCAAAGTAACGCCTGACTCAATCAATTTTATTTATTATATACTTTATTGTACACCAAAAGTAACACAAAAAGTAGACTTAAAAACTAAAACACATACAATGGGCGGTCTTATCGCATTCCGCGATCTCTTCCAGACAACCTGGCATGGACAGTACACTCATTTAAAGTTCTTTAGCAGTCAACGGATTATCAGAAGCCAGAAAATCTGACAAAAGTCTTGCTAAGGGGCATCGTTCTCGGGGTGGTGGCGTGCAGAACAGGTCAAGGTCAAGATAGTCAACTAATTTCGTATTCGCATCCCACTCTCAATCTGTCAAAAGCACCTTATGATAGGGTAGTAAACTAAAAAATCTGATTAGTCCGTCAGATAGATTTCCAAAAAACATTGTACACGTCATTTTTCCTTTTTTCACGTCGACAAAAACGAAGACTATACAGTGCGTTGAAAACTCGTGTGACGTCACTACGAGCAACAATTTTCACGACATGACGTCACAAGCCCCTACCACTCCTCATCTTCGATGCTTTTTATCTTCGTCAATTTTTACAGATTTGATGAAGCAAAACATACGTGTCCGTGTTTATTGTTGTTATAGCGGCAACAGAAATAAATACATCATCTGTGAAAATTTCAACTGTCTAACTATCACGGTTCATGAGATACAGTCTGGTGACAGACGGACGGACAGCGAAGTCTTAGTAATAGGGTCCTGTTTTGCCATTTGGGTACAAAGAACCCTAAATTATTTTTGTTAGGAACTTTGCAGACACATGTAATACAGATTTGCTTTATTTAAATTTTGTACTATAAGTCAATGGTTTACGCACACACGTCTTGTACATTAATTATCTGGGTACTTTACAAGGATTCTTTATAAGTAAGAGTAATCTATACTTTTGAAACCAGTCGTCGCAGACCAGAATCTCAGAACTGGTTTAAAATCGATTATAATTGGAATATATAACTTGTTTTACTGGTGTGACCTTCACACCATATGATACAAAGAGTTTTGTAAGACCAGTTTTCAAGTACCTTCTTGGATAGTAAGGGATGGTGAGATTTTTATTTTGCATCTAAGGAAATCATCAAAAGACTTGCCCCGTTCTGGGCGGAGTGAGAGGATGTGTCAGACTCATACTGACTAAAATCCACCCGTGTTCATTCCAATGCTCTTTGCATTCAGGGCCCCAAGTCTGCTATTTTTATAACTTCGTCATTCCAACACGATCCCATTGTCATTTTGCTAGAAGTTCGTAATCTACTAAATTCATAATGGTCGATCATTGGTCGGTCACTGGTCTCGTAATATTTTTGATAACCGAGCTATTAAAAGCAAAGACTCCACAATGACGTTCTAATGGTAGGTCACTGATCAAAGGAACTGTCAAAGAGTTAGCAGATATACTGCATACGTCTGTTATTCATTAGTCAATATGTACGAGATTACCATTCTATGCCATGTCTTTCAATGGAGTGTCATTGGTTGATCATTGGAAAGTCATAGTGACGCTTTTATATTAGTAGATTACCAAACTTGTCAAAATCAATCATTATGAAATCAATGATAGACCATTCTGACACTATTGTAATAGCAGACAGGAAGGCCTAGGGCGTTGGTACCTCATTCGAAAAACTCTTTAATAACGAAACGAGGCATAGCCACCCGGTATGCCTTTAACCCTTTAATGTAATGCATGTTGTGCTTACCTGTAAGGAATGGGTACACTAGTCTATAAGTTAGGTAATATGCTGTCTCTGATAATCTTGTATGTGTGTATCCAATTGTTGGTGAGCCAAATCTATACTAATATTATAAGCTGAAGAGTTTGTTTGTTTGTTTATTTGTTTGAACGCGCTAATCTCAGGAACTACTGGTTCGAATTGAAAAATTATTTTTGGGTTGAATAGACCATTTATCGAGGAAGGCTTTAGGCTATATATAATCACGCTTAAGCCAATAGGAGCGGAGCAGCGATAAAGAATGTTTTAAAATCGGGGATTCCACGGGGACGAAGTCGCGGGCAGCAGCTAGTAAATAAAATAAAACCCGAAAGAGTTTGGAACTCCCTCCCACTCCGCGAATTTGATGATTACCTATCACTAAAAAAAAACATAATACGTTCAAAAAAATCTAAAAGCAAGCTTTTATTTTGACAAGCCACATCGCCAAAAGATTTAATTTAAACGATGATCGTAATGTGGCAGAAATAGCGCCAACTGTTGAAGTTTATCATTCGCACTATTTGTCAGTTTTTCATGGACATTTGTATGGGATGGTTATGCCACGGGAAAAATAATAACAGCTGTACGGATCAATCTTCCAGGTTAAGCAACTCCTGCCGAGGTTGGTCTGTAGATGGGTGACCAAATCAGAATACCGAGATTCCTCCGTGCCCCGAAAAGCACGTGTTACCCAGTATACTAATTCAGCGTGGTGTATTTTTAGTTGATTTTTTAAGTGACCGTTCGTATTGAAAATGCAAAAAAAAAGGATTTAAGTAGTGGCTGATGGAATTTTAATTTTGTCGTGTATGAAAAAGAGTTTTCAGTCCTAAAATTGGTAGCTTTCCCGAACTATTAGAATCCCGCCATTTGCCTTAGCTTCACCACTTCGGGCATTCCCGTCACCCTTCGGTTATCATCGGCAAGATGGCCGCCCGAAGAATGTATACTATGTTATGTACACAATGTGTTGGACTAACTCCAAGCGCTGAGCCAAGGTTATTGTCATTGTCTTCTAGGTATGGATTTAGTAAGTACTTTTGATTGGGGCGCCGATTGTTTTTGTCCACTGTCCTAATTTACTTGCTGTCGTTGAAATTGACCGGTATCCTATTTTGTCTATGACTGTATGTACTAAAGATATTGATAATATAAAAACGAAACGCTCTGTCTGTATAGCATAATCAAAATCAACCTTTTAACGTTCCTACTGCTGGGACACAGGCCTCCTCTCTAGGAGAGGGAATGGGCCGTAATCCAGCACGCGGGCCCAGTGCGGGTTTGGGCACGCCACTATTGTGGCGATAAGTCCCCTCTTTGAGGCGTGGCTGGAGAGACGTCACGGCGTTCTCACCTTCCGCCTGACACAGGTGCTCACCGGACACGGCTGCTTCGGGAGGTACCTGTGTCGGATCCAGCGGGAGGACACGTCCGGGTGTCATCACTGTGTGGATCGTCCGGAGGACACGGTGGAGCATACGGTGGAGGTCTGCCCTGCTTGGGCGGAGCACCGCCGTGTCCTCGTCGAGGCGATCGGCGGCGGCGACCTCTTGCGTCCGGCCCTGGTTCGGGCCATGGTCCGGAGCGAGGAGGCATGGGAAGCGGTCGCCTCCTTCTGCGAAGCAGTAATGCTAGCGAAGGAGGAGGCGGAGCGCGTGCGAGAGAGGGAAGCCCCTCGCTCCAGCCGCCGCAACAGAAGAAGACGCCCCGGGCGTCGGGAAACGCAGGGCGATTCCCGGCCACCGTAGGCGCGGGCCTGCGGATGGCGAGCTATGGGTGGCTCGCCGTCCGATAGCAACCAGGCCCGAGTCGACGGCGCGTCGTGTTCCACGCGCGCCTCAAAGAGCCGTCAGCAAAGAAGACGGGGCCCCATAGGGTCAGTGCCTGCTAGGGTTGCGGAATTTGTTCGAAAGAGTCACCGCAGCCCTGGAACGCAAAGGGCACAAGAAGGATCACGGGTGGGTTTTAGTCAGTAAGAGTCTGACACTCCCTTCCGCTCCGCCCAGAGCGGGAGAAGTCATTTGATGATTTCCCATCCAGAAAAAAAAAAAAAAAAAAAAAAGGGCCCAGTGCGGGTTGCTGAATGTCACATGTCTTCGAAGTTTAGGTTCTAGGACATGCCGGTTTCCTCACGATGTTTTGAGAGAAGAAGAACCTGGATGAGTTTGAACCCGCGACCTGCAATTCGTAAGTTGGAGCCGTTACCACTCGGCCACCACTGCTCTGTGTATGTCTGACTGTATGTTTGTAAGTAACGCCTAAACCGCAATACCAAATATGATGAAAATTGTCTTATGTATGCGTTGGATCGCGCAACTGACGGACGAAATAGACCTAGGTATGTATCAGCCCTGTCAGAGAAATTATTGCTTGCAATTTGCAACGAACTTATAATCTACCGACTTTCAATATACCTACTTAACTATGGAAACGAATGTTCTATCAGCAAGATAACATGTATGTAAGTATTCTATAAACAAACCAGGTAGATATTTCCCCATTTACACTGACGAAACAGTAAACAAATCTTCTGGAACTTTAATGAACTCATTAACGGGTAAATAGTTTGTCGTTAAACACATGTCATAATGCACGTAGACACTCCAATTTATGTACTCAACTCAAACTAAACATTTATTTCAAATAAACCCTTTACACGCACTTTTGAATTATCAAGGTCGGTAATTTGAAAGAGGTGAAGCTATCTGCACGTTCTAAAGCGTAGATCTCTATGTAGAAGAACGTGAAATAAACTCCACGGACACTCTTTTAAATCAATAAATTGTTACAAGTTGTGGATACATTGTTCTTCTTGATGTTACACGCACTCCTATATGTGAGAACGATGTAGAAAGACGTGCATGATACAAGGGTGAGCCTATGCTATCAAAAGGCCACAAATCCAACCTATGGGCTGAAGAATACCAGTTGGATAGCCCCAACAGATAAACCAACTTTCATAACTAAACAAAGCCAATTGTTTTTATATTAAGAGCATCTTCACTCATCAATGATGAAAATTTTCAATCTATTGCAACTGGGAAACTGACAGAGAAGTTGTGCAATCGAAGGGCGCTGAGCTGTATCAGCTCACGTCATATATCGCTGTACTTTCACCAGATATTACCCTCGAAGCTGTAATTTTGCATCATTTTGTCCATCATCGCCGAGGTTGACCATCTGCCTAGCCTTTTCCCAACCATATTGGGGCCGACTTCCAGTCAAACCGGAATCAGCTGTATACCCGTGTTTTACGTGGAAATACTGCCTATGCCTAACCTAACCTAGACATCCACAAGCCACTAACGGCCGAACTCAATAACCGATCTATCACATACTGGAGATAGAAAAACAAATGAAACAACAGAAAACCTATATAATTTTTCTGTTGTTTCATTTGTTTTTCTATCTCCAGTATGTGATAGATCAGTTGGTTTCGGCCGTAACTGGATAACGCGGCAGTTCTTGCCAAGACTGTAAAGCCATGTTGACGCGCCTGAGTCGGCCGCTCATTCTACAATGTCATTAGAAAAACGACCTATTCTTTAGTCTATGGCGAGCGTTCCAACAGAGTTTAAATTTGAACTCTGTTTAAATGCTTTAACCACTAAGTTTAAACATTTTAACAAAGGATGTAGCGTTGAACATTGTAGAAACGATAACAATTCATTCTATCATTTTGAACGATGTCAACTTGGCTACGAATTTTCTATTCGTTTGTTCTAACCACGACTTAACGTTGAGATGATTTCATTCCCGTACATTTGATTCGTTTCGACTAGCGTTAACGATGGCAGATTATCAACTTGGCTAGGGAGGTTGCTATAAAATTATGGTACGTAGCTATCTTGCACCAATTAGTACCGAAAGTGCTTGAACCGTTTTTCAGAGCTGTGATGTTATCGCATGAAACATCTATATAAAACGTCACGGCTCCTGTTTACATGCCAAAACAGTCCCAACTGGGCGCCATACCTCTACAGTATATAAAACTTCACGGCTCCTGTTTACATGTCAAAATAGTCCTAACTGGGCGCCATACCTCTAACAGTATACAAAACGTCATGGCTCCTGTTTACATGCCAAAATAGTCCCAACTGAGCGCCATACCTCTACAGTATACAAACCGTCACAGCACCTATTTACATGACAAAACAGTCCCAACTGGGCGCCATACCACTACAGTTTTGTTTAAACAATCTCTTCCTATCAAAACCGATACAATGTCCTTTTCTACATACAGAATAAGAAATAAACAATCATTGTTTTAATTAAGATGATTCTCTACAGTAGCGATAACAATGCTTCAATGAATAATGAATTAAACAAAGGCATTCTACAACGTTTCGATCTTCATTGTACGGATAGTTAAACAACTGCCTAGACTTTTCAAACTATGTAATGGTCGGCGTATAGTAACTGTGTCGTCTTATTTTACACTAGCAACGCCCCGCGGTTTCACCCTTGTAGTTCCCGTTCTCGTGGGAATACGGGGATAAAATATAGTAGGGTGAATGTAGCTTTCTAATGGTGAAAGAATTTTTGAAATCGGGTAAGAGTATGACACAGCTTCGCCCAGAGCAGAAAGTTATTTAATGTTTTCCCATCCATAAAAAATGTCACCCATTCACGCAGTGACCCGTGCGGCCGGTTATTATTTACCCAAAAACAGCGATACTGATAATGTTATCAGACAGGAGGGTGCTACTGCTCAACATTATCAGTCATAACTTTTTTTATCACTTGTAACCCTATGCCGCTATCACTGAAATGATCATTTAAATTGAGGGTAGATAAGATTAAATACAAAGACTAAAAACACATTTTACGAAAGTTCTATTCTATTTCGGGTAAATAAAACAAGAGGCAAACCCGTTTGATTGTTTGTTAGAGGTAGTCTCTAGAACAGTAGTTCTAAACCATAATTTTGGTAATAAGGGACCATTTGACAAAATTTCTGCCTAGCCATGGACCGCCAACTTCTTAGAGGAAATAGGAATATAGCTTTTTAGCGACTGCATACTCTTTACTGATCATTTCTGAATCCGGTGCAGCGCTGCTCAAGGCCAAAAATATGCCAATACTGACACAAAACCGCTTTCGTTCCTATTTTTTTTTTTATCAGAAGTCAAAGCCAAGTTTCGACTTTTTCCAAACTTAAAAAATATTTTCTGTAAAATCTTGTTTTTAATTAATTTCCTGTCTCAATATATCTTACAAGTGAGTATTTTATTGCATTTCAATCACTAACCTTGCACTTTAAGGTTAAATTTATTCAGCCGAGTGAAAATATTGTATTATAAGGTCAGAGTGTTGCCAGTGACCACCAGTGGTCCACGGACCACCGGTTAAGAGCAGTGGCTCAAGAAGCACAGCAGTGTAATTCTGATACATCTCAGCATGTTATCTTAGGTGAACATGAAATGCAGACAAGATGGAATGACTCCTCACTTCAAACCATGCAAACAAGAAGACTCATCACAGCGTACGTGTTATAAACAGATGTAAACAATAAATAAACATGCGATTAAGGCAATCCCGAAAGATTTGCTATGATTTAATGAAGGGCTTCGTTTCTTATCTCCGTTCTTCATCAGATCTTCACCAAACTAGAAAGGGACCACCTCGAAATATGTACTAAGATGTTCTTCCAAAATATCGTATTTTTTTCTTTCATTTTACATTGACAAGTGAGAACGATAACATCATCAACGTAGACGAAGCCACGCATTATTAGGGATAACTCAAATATTAGGCGTCAGTCAAAATTTTAATGGGACCACACGACAAGCACCAGCTTTCGAATATAAAAAGCATCATCAAAATCGGCACACCCAGTAAATAGTTATGACAAAACTTTTTACAAAAAAATACAACCGACTTCTACACAAAAAATCAAAAAAGTGCAAAATAACTTTAATTTCGGAACTCGGTGTTTGTGGTTGCTTTTTCGTTTTTTGAACACCGACTTCCGAAATTAAAGTTATTTTGCACTTTTTTGATTTTTTGTGTAGAAGTCGGTTGTATTTTTTTGTAAAAAGTTTTTTATTTTTCACTTTTTAGTGGTACCTACACCCCCTCCCCTCCCCCCACCTAAACGAACCAATCACATTGGTGTAAAAAAAAGCACTGTTCCTTTGCAGAGTACACTAAGAGGTCGTCAATGTAGACAATGTAGATATTTTTTTAGATTTGATTTCGATAAAATTTTCATGGGACCATTTGGGAAGTATACCCTTTCCAACAAAAAAAGAATTTTTCAAATCGGTTCACAAGCGACGGAGTTATGCGCGAACAAACAATAAAAAAAAAAAAAAAAAAAAAAAAAAAAAAAACATACAAACATCCGAATTGAGAACCTCCTCCTTTTTTAGAAGTCGGTTAATAACACACAAAAAAAAATACAGTCGACTTGAGAACCTACTCCTTTTTTGGAAGTCAATTAAAAAGAGGACCTTAATAATAACCGAATGATAACATAGGGGTGACAAAAGAATTAAGGGGAGACAGGGAACAAACGGAGCAGTGGTGGCCAAGTGATAACGGCCCCGACTTACGAATTATAGGTCGCAGGTTCAAACTCAGCCAGGCGCATTACTTTGTGTAATTAACTTCATCACCACTGCTCTCAAAACGGTGAAGGAAAACATCGTGAGGAAATCGGCATGTCCTAGAACCCAAAATTCGAAGACATGTGACATTCACCAACCCGCACTGGGCCCGCGTGCTGGATTACGGCCCATTCCCTCTCCTAGAGAGGAGGCCTGTGTCCTAGCAGTGGGAACGTTAAAAGGCTGATTATGCTCATGCTTAGGGAACAAACGTTTGTAAGACGACTTGGCGACAAATAGCGGGCCTGAAGTGGACTCAAATACCTAGAGATCGAGCCAGGCGCGTGCAGTGGTTCGAGTTAGGGTAGGCCAGAGAAAATATCCAAATAAATTAAAAAAAAACCACATTATTCAGGGATGATTTTTAATGAAATGAGTTTTTTTTAAATAGCCTATAAAAAAATACACTGAATAATGTGGTGTTTTTTTTTGGACATTATTTTCTGGCCTACCCAACTTGAACCCACTTAGTCATTATCAACCTTTTTTTTTTATGGGAAATCATCAAATGACTTCTCCCGCTCTGGGCGGAGCGGAAGGGAGTGTCAGACTCTTACTGACTAAAACCCACCCGTGTTCCTGCTTGTGCCCTTAGCGTTCCAGGACCGCGGTGACTCTTTCGAACAAATTCCGCAACAGTCATTATCAACCTTGATTGCATACAACATGGTACCAAGAAGATTGCATGTCTATCATACCTTACGTAAAAATTGCTACAAGCTACACAGTCGTTTCCGAATAATTGAGCAACAAACAGAGATACTGATAGTAAACACTGGATAGGATTACGCGGCGAATCGCCATTGATGTTTAACTAAAGAAATAATTCATTTAAATTGTGTAATTTTATGAGTAAATACTTCTTTGTTTGGTTCAAGAAGTTTTGTGTTCCAAGTAGGTTTGAATTTTAGGGTCCCGGCTAAGCATGAGCTGAGGTCTAGAAATTCGAAGATAGAAGTGATTGATTACGTCACAATTTCGATAGCGTTTGTCAATCCCATACAATTTTGAAGGTTTGACAAACGTCTCCGCCACGCTACGGCTGACAGAATGTCACTTTTAAGATCCTCAAACTCACGATGTAGGATTTTGTGTGACGTAAGAGGGTCAAATTTATTTATTTTTAAATTAAATGACGTTCGCAATTGCATCTCATTTGCAATCTGTCATAAAAGGACTCGCTGATTTTAACCGACTTTCAAAAATCTATGTAAAATGAAACAATATAATTGAATACGGTCTTTCTAGTTTGGTGAAGATCTCATGAAGAACAGAGATGATAGGAAACGGAACTCTCGATAAATTATAGCAAATCGTTCACATGATTGCTGAAATCGCATGTTTGTTTATTGTTTACACCAAAATGATTGGTACGTTTAGGTTTCTGTACCACTAAAAAGTGAAAAATAATAAAACTTTTTCAAAAAAAAAAAAAACTACTAACCTAAACAAAAAAAAAGTATAAAATAACTTCAATTTCGGAATTCGGTGTTCAAAAAACGAAGAAACAACCAAAAACCCTAAGTAGTTCCGAAATTAAAGTTATTTTATTTTACTTTTTTGTTTAGAAGTCGGTTTTTTTTTTGTAAAGTTTTTTGTAGTTTTATGTGGTATTATAGACGCCACATCAGAGCAATAAGGTTGTGAACCAGCTCTTATTGAAAAATTTTACAAGACAGTCTCCAAGAATATCCTTGGTCAAGTAGCGGAACCTACAATTTTTTTTTATTTTGTGGAAGCGAAATCACCCATCCATCATGACTTTTCAGACTGTTACCGACTAAAACCCACCCGTGTTCCTTCAAATACCCTTAATTCCCGCGGTACCCTTTCGAACATTTCGACAACCCTAGCCTGACATCTACATCCCTGCCTACCTACCTATTCGGGATATAATAGCGTGATATTCATGTTGTTCTAAGAAAGATTCATCATGAAATTTTCACCATTGTTTACAATTTTACATCACACAACATCAATCAACATGTTAACTTTTTAATTAATCATTACCGAATGGACTTTGGTAAGGTCTTTGTCCTCACAACTAAAGTAGGTGAAGTCAATCGTCTTTCATAGTTTAGTTTTTGTATGGGTGACTAACGATATACGGTGAAATTATTACGCCGCTTATATTGACCAACCGCTTAGTATGAAGTAAAACGGTCCTAATTTTGGTTTTCATATTATTTTCTTTAAAAAAAGTACGGATATAATGACTTCGTTTATTGCGTGTCGCTTATTATGACCTATTTTTCAGAAATTGTTTGATTATAGTGAGGGACATGACTTCTAATTTGTTTCCGACTCATTTTGTTTTGATTGATCTATGTCTATCAACATTTTCTTTTTGTGTTTCTCATTATTACACAATCTAACTAAAAAAGATGGGATTTTGTTTAATTCCTAAGATGACGCTTTTTATGACGTCCGGTTAGTATGACATATTTTTCACTTCCCTTCGATGTCATTATAAGCGGATTCAACTGTAATGTGAATGATATTTTCCACAGAAGTAGTAACGGTATCAGGGATGGGATGGGGGTAAGAAAGTGCGTTGAAAACGCGTGTGACGTCACTACGTGCTATAATTTTTACGACATGACGTCACATCTTCTTCGATGCTTTTTATCTTCGTCAATTTTTACAGATTTGATGAAGCAAAAAATACGTCTTCAATATTTGACGATCATCTAACTTTAACTGACGGACTAAATTATATAATATTTTTTTCAGGTAACGTCTCCCAATATTAAAGCTTTATAACTTCGTTGCTGATGAAGATATTATAAAAGTGATTACATAATAATTGTTTACTAGAGCTAGTATTTCGGAGAGACCGATACAGAATAATATTCTATACTAGCAGCGCCAACGGTTTCACTCGCGTAATTCCCGTTCCCGAGGGAATATGGGGATAAAATATAGCCTATGTTACTCGCTGATAATGTAGTTTTCCATAGGTGAAAAAATGATTAAAATCGTTACAGTAGTTTTGAAGACTATTCAATACAAACAAACGATCAAATCCTTCTTAGCATAGATAGAACCGATTGCCCATTCAAACTTCAACCATTTGTCGTACCTAATCGACTCATCTATATATACTACATACTTAATCTATACTAATATTATAAAGCTGAAGAGTTTGTTTGTTTGTTTGAACGCGCTAATCTCAGGAACTACTGGTTCGAATTGAAAAATTCTTTTTGGGTTGAATAGACCATTTATCGAGGAAGGCTTTAGGCTATATATCATCACGCTTAAGCCAATAGGAGCGGATCATTCGCAGTCGAAGTTGCGCGGCTCAGCTAGTAAATCACACAGCTGATTTTATTTACTTGAACATGTAACGCAAACAGTACAACTTTGTTTAATAATATGTATTACGTTTCCTCATGACTGGACTGTCAAGGTCGACACGTGATTGCATTACCGATATGAAAACTTGTGTGGCCGTGATAAGGTCCATTTTGATGTGCTTTTAAGGAGGTGACTACGTTACTGATGGGAAGCCTTATGTGCACGTGATAAAGTCCATAATGGCGTAATTTTAAGGAGGTGACTGCGTTACCGATGTGCCTTGTACGGTTATGATAAGGTTCATAATGGAGTGCTTTTAAGGAGGAATTGCTATTTTACGTTGTAATTGTAAGTATTTAATTCAAAGGTGCGCAAAAGGTATCTAAAGGCTTTGTTTCGGGCCTGCGGACGGCGAGCTATGGGTGGCTCGCCGTCCGATAGCAACCAGGCCCGAGTCGACGGCGCGTCGTGTTCCACGCGCGCCTCAATGAGCCGTCAGCAAAGAAGTCGGGGCCCCATAGGGTCAGTGCCTGCTAGGGATGCGGAATTAGTTCGAAAGAGTCACCGCGGCCCTGGAACGCGGCGGGCACTAGAATGATCACGGGTGGGTTTTAGTCAGTAAGAGTCTGACACTCCCTTCCGCTCCGCCCAGAGCGGGAGAAGTCATTTGATCATTTCCTATAAAAGTTTGTTTTGAACAAGTTGTTTAAAGTCGCATTTGATTTTATGACAAAAACAATAATTCAGCATCTGCCTAGCCTTTTCCCAACGATTCGACTTCCAGTCAAACCGGATTCAGCTGAATACCAGTATTTTACGTGGAACGACTGGATACCAGACCTCCACAACCCATTAACTGGGTAACACGGTACTTCTTAGCAAGACTGGTGTCAGATCAGCCTTCTGACAATCCGTAACGACTGTCAAAGACCTGCAAATGACAGCCGGGACCAACGGCTTAATGTGCTTTCACAGGCACGGAGGAATCACGGAGGAATTTGGCGGCAGTCATATTTAAATGCGGTATTTAGTAGGCATTACAATGGACGAGAACAATAAAAAAAAGTATAAAATACAAAAAAATGAATTAAAAATTAAAAAAATCCCGACACAAAAACCTAAGTTCCCTTTAAAAAGTAAAAAATAATTTTAAAAAACTCCATCTTCTCAAGTGTGTATTAATAATTAACAATTTAATTACAAATAGTTATTACCTAACTAAGCAGCGTGACGTATTTTGCCCGTAACTCACCCTTCATACAAAAAAAAAAAACTAAATTAAAATCGCTTCATCCGTTCGCGAGCTACGGAGTCACAGACAGACAGCCCAACAGATAAACACGTCAAACTTATAACACCCCTCTTTTGCGTCGGGGTTAAAAAGAGGTCTACTAGGTAATACTTTCATTAAAATTTTTCAGTTGGTATTTTTATTTAAAAATGGAACGACTTGTGACCTTATCAAGCATAGTCATTGATAACACTGGCAAACAAAACACTTTGTGTACAACAAGAAAACTTTTAACAAATTAATACATGCCTTGTAAATATACTATGACATATAAATAACCTACTGCATTTGATAACATGTGTTGTACATAATCATCTACAAAAAATGTAGTATCATCTACAAAATGTAACTAAATATCTCCAAATGAGGGGGAGTCCTGGTGTCCTGAAATACAGGCCTTAAGCCAGCTTAGGCAGCAATTTCCACAATATAATTATTAAACTGTAGTTGTTATGTATTGTTCTTAATACCAAGTATAATGGAACTTTTATTGTGGTCACTTACTTGATCAGAAATAAAACTTAATTATTATTATTATCGTTGACATATCCGACAAATCTGCCAATACCAGAATATGAAATGGAAAAACACTTGAACCATGTTTCTCGGGCGACAGCTATTTTTAGTTTAGACAGGTAAACTTTGTTTTGTTTACCTTTTCGTTAAATAATAACAGCCGTTAAGGTCAATCTTCAAGGTTAAGCAACGCCGAGACCGAGAGGAGTTATCGCGACCTTGAGACGCGAAGGGTATTAAGAGGAACACGGATGGGTTTTAGTCAGTAAGAGTCTGACACTCCCTTCCGCTCCGCCCAGAGCGGGAGAAGCCATTCAATGATTTCCGATCCATTAAAAAGCTATGAGACCACCTTAACAGTCAATGTCCAAGATTTTCTCAGTGTTTCGGAAAGGACGTTGAACTGTTGATCCCAGATAGCGTTGTCAGGCGTTCGAATAAATCCGGACACAGTCAGGCTTTTTGGTCGAGTGTCCGGACAAATTAGACGGCGTGGACGGCCTGTTCGGATATTTGATAGGCTTTTTAAATTTAAGCATTTTTTTCGCTCACCTTGTATCGCTTCTTACGTAGTGAAGCATTGCAATGATTGAAATGAATATTGAATGATTAATAATAATGAAGACTGGCTCACTCAATTTTATTGTTGTTTCATTAGAATTTGAAAAGATTTTATGGTAAACTAGCAGCGCCTCGCGGTTTCACCCGCGTAGTTCCCGTTCCCGTGGGAATATAGGGATAAAATAGAAAAATGGGCTATCTAACACTGAAAGATTTTTTCAAATCGGACCAGCAGTTCCTGAGATTAGCGCGTTCAAACAAACAAACAAACAAACAAACTCTTCAGCTTTATAATATTAGTATAGATGATTTAAAAAAAACCTTTGTTCGGTTATACTAAGACTATAAAATAAGCCTTTTTGCCCAAATGTCCGGCCAAACTGGCTGGTTTGTCCGGCTTTTCGGTTTCAAGATCTGGCAACACTAGTCCCGGTTGTCATTTGTAGATCTTTGCCAGTCGTATGGGTTTTCAAAAGCCAGGCAATCTGGCACCAGTCTTCCCAGTTACTCTTATTAGGTAGTGCAGGTCAGATGACAGTCAATTCATGTAGAATACTGGTATACAGATGCATCTGGTTGGACTGGAAGCCAACCCAACATATACAGTTGAGAAATGGTTAGGCAAATTTCGTTATTTTTAAAGCTACATTATTATTTATTTATATTATATATAATTAAATAACCACTCACTCACTGATTGACATAATTGTTCTCCCACTTCCCGTGCTAGGAGGGGAAAACTTTTTACGGGGTTGTATAGAAGGTGTCGGTGTGAGTATGGGAAAAATCTGAAACTACCCCTTTTCAACCCCCTTCTTTCAACCCCATTGCTTATCTCGGAAACCTGACGTCGAAGAGAAAAATGGTTTTCGGGGTTGTATAGAGGGTGTTTGGATGAGTATAAAACGAAAAAAAAAATTACCCCTTTTCAACCCCTTTTTACAACCCCTTTGCGTATCTCAGAAATCTGACATTTTAGAGAAAAATGGTTTTCGAGGTTGTATAGTGGGTATCTGGGTGAGTATATGGCCAATAAAAAAATCAACCCTATTCAACCCTTTTCAACCCCTTTGTGTATCTCAGGAACCTGACATTCTAGAGAAAAATGGTCTTCGGGGTTGTATAGAAGGTGTTTGGGTGAGTATATGGCCGATAAAAAATTCAACCCTATTCAACCCTTTTCAACCCCCTACTTTCAACCCCTTTGCGTATCTCAGAAACTTGACATTGAAGGGAAAAATGGTTTTCGGGGTTATATAGAGGGTATCTGGATGAGTATATGGCCAATAAAAAATTCAACCCTTTTCAACCCCCTTGTTTCAACCCCTTGGCATATCTCAGAAACCTGACATTGTAGAGAAAAATGGTTTTCGGGGTTGTATAGAGGGTATCTGGGTGATTATATGGCCAATAAAAAATCAACCCTTTTCAACCCCCTTCTTTCAACCCCTTTGCGTATCTCAGAAATCTGACATTGTGGAGATAATAATTGTTTGTCAAAAAATACTAAAAAGACACCGCGGGTTGCTTGCAACTCGCGCCCCCAAGCGAAATACTAGTTATATTATATATAATTAAATAACCACTCACTCACTCACTGATTGACATAATTGTTCTCCCACTTGCCGTGCTAGGAGGGAAAAACTTTTTGTGGGGTTGTATAGGAAGTGTCGGGGTGAGTATGGGAAAAATCTGAAACTACCCCTTTTCAACCCCCTTCTTTCAACCCCATTGCTTATCTCAGAAACCTGACGTCGAAGAGAAAAATGGTTTTCGGGGTTGTATAGAGGGTGTCTGGATGAGTATAAAACGAAAAAAAAAATTACCCCTTTTCAACCCCCTTTTTACAACCCCTTTGCGTATCTCAGAAATCTGACATTTTAGAGCAAAATGGTTTTCGGGGTTGTATAGAGCGTATTTGCATGAGTATATGGCCAATAAAAAATTCAACCCTATTCAACCCTTTTCAACCCCCTACTTTCAACCCCTTTGCGTATCTCAGAAACTTGACATTGTAGAGAAAAATGGTTTTCGGGGTTATATAGAGGGTATCTGGATGAGTATAAAGCCAATAAAAAATTCAACCCTATTCAACCCTTTTCAACCCCCTTGTTTCAACCCCTTGGCATATCTCGGAAACCTGACATTGTAGAGAAAAATGGTTTTCGGGGTTGTATAGAAGGTGTCTGGATGAGTATATGGCCACTTAAAAATTCAACCCTTTTCAATCCTTTTCAACCCCCTACTTTCAACCCCTTGGCATATCTCAGAAACCTGACATTGTAGAGAAAAATGGTTTTCGGGGTTGTATAGAGGGTGTTTGGATGAGAAAAAATACTAAAAAGACACCGCGGGTTGCTTGCAACTCGCGCCCCCAAGCGAAATACTAGTTATATTATATATAATTAAAAAACCACTCACTGATTGATTGATTGACTGATTGACATAATTGTTCTCCCACTTCCCGTTCTAGGAGGGGAAAACTTTTTATGGGGTTGTATAGAAGGTGTCGGGGTGAGTATGGGAAAAATCTGAAACTACCCCTTTTCAACCCCCTTCTTTCAACCCCATTGCTTATCTCAGAAACCTGACGTTGAAGAGAAAAATGGTTTTCAGGGTTGTAAAGAGGGTGTCTGGGTGAGTATAAAACGAAAAAAAAAAATTACCCCTTTTCAACCCCCTTTTTACAACCCCTTTGCGTATCTCAGAAATCTGACATTTTAGAGAAAAATGGTTTTCGGGGTTGTATAGAGGGTATCTGGATGAGTATATGGCCAATAAAAAATTTAACCCTATTCAACCCTTTTCAACCCCCTACTTTCAACCCCTTGGCATATCTCAGGAACCTGACACAGTAGAGAAAAATGGTTTTCTGGGTTATATAGAGGGTATCTGGATGAGTACATGGCCAATAAAAAATTTAACCCTTTTCAACCCCCTTCTTTCAACCCCTTTGCGTAACTCAGAAATCTGACATTGTAGAGATAATAGTTGTTAGTCAAAAAATACTAAAAAGACACCGCGGGTTGCTTGCAACTCGCGCCCCCAAGCGAAATACTAGTAAATTTTATATAATTAAAAAACCACTGACTGATTGACTGATTGACATAATTGTTCTCCCACTTCCCGTGCTAGGAGGTGAAAACTTTTTATGGGGTTGTATAGAAGGTGTCGGGGTGAGTATGGGAAAAATCTGAAACTACCCCTTTTCAACCCCCTTCTTTCAACCCCATTGCTTATCTCGGAAACCTGACGTCGAAGAGAAAAATGGTTTTCGGGGTTGTATAGAAGGTGTTTGGATGAGTAGAAAACGAAAAAAAAAACTACCCTTTTTCAACCCCCTTTTTACAACCCCTTTGCGTATCTCAGAAATCTGACATTTTAGAGAAAAATGGTTTTCAGGGTTGTATAGAGGGTGTTTGGATGAGTATATGGCCTAGAAAAAATTCAACCCTATTCAACCCTTTTCAACCCCCTACTTTCAACCCCTTTGCGTATCTCAGAAACTTGACATTGTAGAGAAAAATGGTTTTCGGGGTTGTATAGAGGGTGTCTGGATGAGTATATGGCCAATAAAAAATTCAACCCTTTTCAACCCCCTACTTTCAACCCCTTTGCGTATCTCAGAAACCTGACACAAATTATTATTTTCACAGGGAAATAATAATTGTTAGTAAAAAAATACTAAAAAAACACCGCGGGTTGCTTGCAACTCGCGCCCCCAAGCGAAATACTAGTTATAAATTTAATACGACTTTTCCGCTCTGGGCGGAGCGGACGGGAGTGTCAGACTACTGACTAAAACCCATCCGAGTTCCTCCTAATGCCCTTTGCTTTCCAGAGCCGATACATCTAAAATTAACCTTGTAGACGTATCTGTCTTAACGGTTTTTTTCGGTTATCAAAAAACTGATTAAACATAACATCGAGGACTTAAAGCTTTATCAAATTGCAATTTAAAATTATCGTTTAACATTCTAGAAACCTTATCTAGGAGGTATTTTTTATCATAAGCATATTATATGTCACACGATTTCTAGTGACATCTTTTTGACGTCAAATGAGTTTAGGGAACGTGCAGAAACTATAGGTGGCAGCACAGACGCGTCAATGTCAAGTATATTTTACTTATAAGTTTCAAAGCAACGTTGGATGGCACAGTCTACTTCGTACATGTTCCCCTAAACGGAGGGAGCAGGAAGTATAGGTGGCAGCCATAGATATAATATTTCTATGGTGGCAGCACATGTCAAATATTTACAAAGTAAAAGTTTCAGATTTGCAACACTAGATGGCATAGTCTACGCTGTGCACGTTCCCCATACCTTTTTCTAAGTATGTTGGGGTCGGCGACCAGCCTAATGGAATGCACCTGAGCACCAGTATTTTACATGGAGTACCTATCTAACCTCCATAACCCAGTAACTGAGAAACACAATACCACTAATACCACAATATACGTAAGAACCGAATTAGGGAGCGGGTTCCCCTTCCGTAGGTTGTGTTTCCTGATAGCTACAACCTGGGAGTCTTTAAGTCAACAGTGAATAGGTTACTTCTAGACAAGCGTGCTGCTGCATCGTCGACCACATCATTGCTTTAGTTTATAACCAATACTATATTTGTTTAATTTTAGTAGGTATGTGTGCTGTGAGTGTATCACAGACCCTATCGGGACAGTTGCGGAATTTGTTCGAAAGAGTCACCGCGGCCCTGGAAAGCGGCGGGCACAAGAAGGATCACGGGTGGGTTTTAGTCAGTAAGAGTCTGACACTCCCTTCCGCTCCGCCCAGAGCGGGAGAAGTCATTTGATAATTTCCCATCCAAAAAAAGACCCTATCGGAACACCGGCGCTTTGGTATTTATTTTCTTAAAAATATAGCAGCATATATGCTGAGGTAGGGACCTTTTTTGTGGCTCGCACAGTTTAAAATTAATAATTAGCTTTTCTTTCTGTTTCTTTTTTGTTTGTCTTGTGCGATATTTTTCATTCTTTCTTAACAACAGGTGAGCTCAATCGCGAGCCTATTAATTATGAAAACAAACCTCCCGTTTTTTAGTTGCTATAAGTACTTAAACATATTCCTATCTGTAAGTAAATAAAATTGTTATCTATGACGCGGACGTAGGTACGTTCAACCGCAAAGCATCGGTAGCCACAATTGAACTGCGAAAACCGACTTTACGACTAACGAAATAGAGGTGCTGTCAAAATCACATTTTCACCTAGGTTGACCACACCAACGTTTTAACGTCATGGGAAGGCTTATTATTTGGGTTGCGGAATTTGTTCGAAAAAGTCACCGCGGCCCTGGAACGCAAAGGGCACAAGAAGGATCAAGGGTGGGTTTTATATTGTATCCCCATATTCCCACGGAAACGGGAACTACGCAAGTGAAACTGCGGGGCGATGCTAGTTGAGAATAAAATTTCTTGATTTGACCGAAATATTTATGCAGAAAACTAATGGCGGATTCTTTAAAGGAAACTGACTAGTTTTTATTTATATTTTGGCAAGGTTTTCCTGTTGAAGAACCTTTGCCACTTTTGCCAGTAAAACAAGGAAAAACCGGTGTTTCCTAGCATCCTGCTGGCTTTACAATATTTTGAGCCTACTACCTATAGTCTCAACTAAGAAAAAATTAACCAGCAAAGTTACAACAGTTAAAACTTTATATATTTTCATTAAAAATAAATAATTAAATTAAATTTAAAATAATATTTATTTAAGGAGCATTCCCATACAACAAACATTATTTTTTTAACCCTTCGTGTGCTCCAACACGCACTTGGCCACTTTTTTTTATTAAACAACAATAAGATTAGGATAATGACAATGTCCCTATAAAACACCATGATTGTTAGGAATGTCATCAATAAACTACCTTTGCCGCAACACCATTGAAATTACCCGATATCCTTTATCTGACAGTCATCGTAGATAACAAGAATTCCATTAATCAATAGACAGCTAGTTGTTTGCTGATGCAATTTTATTTACTTTTTCTAGACAGCTGTTGCTGCTG
The DNA here is from genome assembly GCA_905332915.2 of Hecatera dysodea. Classification (NCBI taxonomy): domain Eukaryota; kingdom Metazoa; phylum Arthropoda; class Insecta; order Lepidoptera; family Noctuidae; genus Hecatera; species Hecatera dysodea. The sequence goes on from HG995315.1 coordinate 11,053,032, forward strand.
AAGGTTTTCTGTTAGTTTGTGTTTTATGTCTCCTATAAGGAATCTACCTGCCAAATTTTAAGTTTGTAGGTGTTATAGTTTCTGGGATTTCGTGAATAATCAGTGTGTGGCATTTCACTTTTATTTGCCTACTAGCAGCGCCCCGCGGTTTCAACCGCATAAATTTCGATCCCATGGGAATATTGGGGTAAAAATTATCCTATAGATATTTTAATCACGTTTGTTGAAAAGAGCCCCTTAAATATTTTTTTTGTATTTGTTGTTATAGTGTCATCTGTGACAATTTCAACTGTCTAACTCATCAGCATAAGATACAGCCTGGTAATAGACAGACAGACAGACAGAAAGTGGAGATTTAGTAATAGGTATCAATTCAGGATTTTCTTAGTTTGAAACAGGGGTCTTACACATTTGGAAAAGTCATTATTAGTCATTCTTGTAGTAACACTCATGTACTGGTCTGGTATTTTGGTCAATAAATAATTAGTTACGTACTCAAGTACTTATTTATTGACAACTCACAAATAGCTAGGTTTTAATTACTAATCACATAACACAATTTTATTATGAATTACGTGATTACTGATCACTGTTGAAGCCGTTGATGTCTTTTGTCAAAAATATCATAAAAACAAAAGACTGAGGAATTTTTTTAAGAAATGTAGACAACGGTCTAGATTTCTAATTCCTAGTTATGCTTGGTATCTACCAGAAAACCACCAGTTAAGACCTATGCTTGGTATCTACCAGAAAACCACCAGTTAAGACCTAAAAAGTACAGAAATTCACTCACCTTCTTAGCTGGCTGATCTTTCCTCAGCAGTTTCTTCCTGTCATCAATAAGGAGTCCAGTCATCTCACCAGCAGGTTCCATATGAAGGTCCACACTTTCACAGACAGTCCCATGGTTCACGTTGGCACAGTCCACCTCATCCTCACTGTGTTCCACATATAAGCTATCATCCGCTAAGTTACACACACTCTTGGACAAAGAAGCTGCCAGATTGAATGAGGAATAACCACAGCCTGAATCACTCATGTCCGAGTCACTATCATAGTCGTCTGAGTCACTGGTCTCTCCGAAAACGTCGTTGGATGTGTAACAACTGTCTGGGGAGTCCTCAAAGACGATGAACGAGTCTTCGGATTCGCAGTCTGAAGTTCTTCGTAGTTTCGGACAGTCATTGAAGACGATTTGGAAGGAGTCTTCGCTTTCGGTTACCGAACTAGGGTGGAAACGGCCTGATACTTCGTCAAAGTATTCTTTTTCTGGTTTCGTTGCTGTGATAAATTTCTCTAAGCAGCCCATTGATGGGGAGTTTTCTAAGCTGGATGCGTCTTCAATAATGATCTCATTGGCAAACTGTAGGTCGTCTTGAATATTCTTCCTCATTTTGGACTTCATCCGTTTACCACATGTCCGATTCGGGTTCTTAAATTTCTTGTCTTTTGCTTTTGTTTTGGGTTTTGGTAACTCTGGAACAATAACAGGTTCGGGTTCTGCAATCGGTTTCGATTTCTTTCTTCTTTCTTGCAGTAAAGCCTTTAGTTTACTCAGCTTACCCTCACACGTAGCAACTACTTCGGGCTTTGTATCACAAACTAATTTGTTTTCATTGGTAGTTTCAATCTCAGGTACATTTTTAACAATTTCTGTAGTCTCACAGAGAGGAGGAACATCTTGAATGTTTTGAGTGGTCTCTGTTTTAACTTTAGGACCGTCAATCTCATGGAAAACATGGTCATGATAGCATAAGGGGCTGGAATACTCAATGTAGGAATTATTGGCAATGCTTTCAAAGTCTTCAGGAGAAAAGGCATCTTCAAAACTGTCTTCTACCGAGCTGGCTTCAACAAAAACCCTCTTCGGACGTCTCCGGGTCCTCACACGGTCATTACAAGGAACAGGCTTGCTGCCAAGCAGCAGACGGACCTGATCGATTTTATTTTGACAATGAGCCACCGCTTTCTTTACGTCGGTCATTTCTGACGCCAAAAGCTCACTAGACTTTTCATTTGAACGATTTTCATCCTGTAAAATTTTATTTTCATCCAAAATTTTGGCGCCATGCCACATCGACGGTACCGCCATCTCGCCGCTGGGCTGCGCAATAAAATCACTCTGCTTCCGTTTGCTAAACATTGCGCTAGTAATCACATTCATCACACCAGAAAAGAAACTCGTAATACCTGATAATGGGGAATAATCAGGTCCAATATTCATTTCTTCGTTTGTTTTCATATCAATATTATTAATATTTAATTTAGATTTCGGCGCCATTTTTTCCTCAGTAATGATTGTGTCCGCCAAATTTTTCATCAGAGGATCCGGAATGAAATTAAAGTTGTTCAGAAAAAGGTCTTCGCCAAAGGTGGTCCTCATCTCTTTTTTTGTTTCTGTACTGTAGTTAGCGATGGAATAATGAGTGGGGCTAAAAACAGCGCGCCTGTCGGGCCGATTTGTAGCAAAATTCATTTTTAATTATTTTTTACACTATTTTCTATACACTTGTAAACTAGATCACAGTTAGGACATTTTCACTCACGCACACATTGTAGGGACTCGAAAATCTTTAACAATGTCTGGAGAAGGCCTAGGAACGAATCTGCAGCACTTTATAAAGTTCTGAAAAGACTGCAAAGGAAAATCTCTCGGGGAAATCCACACACGGTCTCGGAAGGAAATCACGTCGGTTTTACACACTGATGAAGATTTATCTCCGCAAATCAACACGTCTGTGTTCGAGAAAGTAGTTTTGCACTTGTTTTTGTTGGAATAATCAACGTTTTTAAGCTCCATTATGACGAATATAACTTGTGATACACGTCTCTATAGTTCAGCCATTTTGTGAAAAGTATGAGAATGACAGATAAAGATATTACTTTTGTTGTCTTTGCGCTTCTAGTGATGTGTATTGTACAGTATCGTAATCATTCAATCGATTTCATTTCATCAATTTTACTCGATAAGACTAAAACGCAAAGCTATTAGTCGACTGCCTCTTCAAAAATTAGTGCATTTATTGTTACTACGTTAAACTTGGAAATTGTCATTTTATTCGCATTTAATATATAAGGCCTTCACATCTTAAAGCCAGCAGATTCGCCCATGTGAACGACTGAATTCACATAAAGCACCTAAATTCATTTCACTGTGAAAACGAAACAAATTGACAAATGTAGTTATTTCGTATAGTTGTTATAGTTTGGATTATTTTGCTATTACAATTAAAGACACCGTTAATTATTTAGATTATACTTTATTATTTTCTTTTATCATGTATTGCATGTCAAAACAAGCAGTTGATACTTGGCATTTACGGATTTTAATTCTGCATCAATTAAGCATGTGCTACACGGTTTTAAACGGCGGTTTGAAACAGAGGTTTAAAACAGTGTAGATAGTCGTTTTATGCCAAATTTCGTTTGACCTTTAAACACCCTTGGCAGCAAGGCTTGCGTTTGAAACCACTGGTAGAAGCGTTGGTTTAAAATCTGTTTGAAACCGTCTAGCCGCTTGTTTAAAACCTCGCGAACGACAGTCACGTTGCAGCGGCGAGCACAGGCAGACGCACGCGATGACGTTCTCAAAATGGCACGAGAAGAAAAAGAACGTTTTTATAATAAACTTCCTAGCCATATTCAAGAACTAAGCAGAAATAAATTCAAATCATTTATAAAACGTAAGCTATGCCAGAAAGCTTTTTATACAGTTAAAGATTATCTTGAGGACAAGAAGGCTTGGGATTGAGCTGCTTCAGTTTTGTACACGGCCCAATGTTTTAATGTTTTTGTTTTGTTCTCTTTTGTGCGCTTTTTGTTTATATTTATACAGTTTGACATTTTTATTTACTTTTGACATGAATGTTTACTTTTTAAAGTATTCTTTTTATTTTATTACAATTTCTTATTTTGACATGAATACTTACTTTGTAAAGTATCATATTTTTTTTATTATTTTATATCAATATCTCATTTTGACATGAATACTTACTTTGTAAAGTATTATATTTTTAAATTTTAATTTTATTCCCTATTGTGAATGTGAGGACTATGTGGGTTATTATTAGCTTTTTCCTCTTCAAGTATATTTTTTTTAACATTGTCTGGCTGTTTGAGTATTTTTGTGGCCTACCCAAATGTCCTTTCATTGGCATTGTTCGTCGAGTTGTTGAGCTCCTTATTGATTCTAAGTTGAGCTAATCGACTCTGACCAAGGCTTGCACTGACTGGACAGGTCCACTCAAAACTGTGTGGTTCCTTCTTAAAAAGACCACTTCAGACACTGATCTGCATGGTCCTCATATAACGTATTGTGAATATGGGGATCATTTAGATCGCTACGTCAGGGGTTCATTCATGTTAGTCTGGCGGTTTGAGTTCTTTAGGTGGCCTACCCAAATGTCCTTACTTTGGTATTGTTCGTCAAATCGTTGAGCTCCTTAAAGTTCTAAGTTTGAGCTACACGATAACTGACAAATGCTTGCACTGTTTGGACAGGTCCACTCAAATCTGTGTGGTACTTTCCTCAAAAGACCACTTCAGACACCAACCTACATGGTTCTCATATGATTTGACCAGTTCAATTGTATGGACTTCAAAAGAGACCTTGACCTCTGAGTTTGTTTCGGTGTTTCTTCTCAGGGTAGTCAGCTAGGAAACACCGGCCTCATCTAGTTTTAAAACGGCTAAAAAAAAAAAGATTGACGTGTAAAAGTGTTTTTTACAACCTACTTACAAAAAATAAATCATTTATCATTTATCATTTATCATTTATAACGAGAAGTTGTTACAGAACTTCTCGAGCTATATAGAGACTTGCCCTTAAAATCTTAGCGTGGCTATAAGCCTTTCTTCAACAGATACAGCTGGTCTCATATTATGTTTGTGTCTCTTTTACTTATAAATGGCCTCACCTTGGACAATTATTCGTAAAAACTTTCTTTATCCATTCCATTAAGAAAGTTATGTATGTTATCAAAGTCCAGTAGGTTCATAAAATATGACTAAGGGTTAATCTCTCCTTTAACCATCGCTTCATCCATATTATTTTTTTTCTTTCTTTTTTTATTCAATTGCACACAAAAGAGCAAGACATACCCCAACTCTTTGTTCTAGCTACTACTAGCGACCCGCCCCGGCTTCGCACGGGTGCAATGTAAATACTAATGTTTCCTCTACTATAATATGCATGTATTATACATATAAACGTCCCTCTTGAACCACTCTATCTATTAAAAAAAACATCAAAATCCGTTGCGTAGTTTTAAAGATTTAAGCTTACATAGGGACAGACAGCGGGAAGCGACTATATTGTGTATATACCTATATATATTTATACTATGTAGTGATATACGGTGCGAGCGTAGAGACGTCCTATTCACGCAACGTTCTGTAAAACACTGATGGTTTTAAACATGTTTTAAACCGTGTAGCCGGCAAAGCGCAAATCTGTTTTTTCTGTTTCAAACCGCTGTTTAAAACCGTGTAGCACATGCTTTATTATTTTAATCGATTTGAAATGAAACAAAGACAATATTTTGCCCTTGAACATTTTCTGATGCAATAGTAAGTTTTCTATGACGCATGTTCTGTTCTCGTTGGTTCTAAAATAATTATGATTGGGTAAATAAATTGAAAAACAAATGTATATTATTGGAAAAAATAAATAAAATAAATGTACAAATGTAATGTAAAAATAAATGTATATTATTGGACGTCATTTCAAATTGTATTGTGATTGGTTAGGACTTGGATGAATGTTGTCGACATGATTCTCGAAGTTACCAGAAGAAAATATAGTAGGTACCTACTGTAATATTTTTTTAGTTCCAATAAATTCCGTTGGAAAGGAACATACTAGGCGCACTGTAAAATGTTGAATTTAGGTAATAGGTCAACGTATACAGTACTGTGCACAAGCATGACCGGTCAACGCAGGTCAAAGTTGAATGAAATTGAAATCAACAGCTGACTCGTTTTCTAAAAACAGGATCTTGCTATACATTGAATACTTAGTACCGAATATGTTATGACGTTAGGATTCTCTACATTTTTTTTTTAGGTTTCAATCGAATACTTAGTAGGAACCGATTACTATTAGAACGTAAATAGGTAGGTAATATGTATGGCTGTATGTAATGATTACTAATGATCATGAAGAAATAAACATTTTCCACCCCTAACACCTTACCCTTTTCATTCCAGAATTCGAACTAAATCCTGTGCCCTAGCAGGCACTGACCTTAGGGGCGCCGTCTTCTTTGCTGACATCTCTTTGAGGTTTGAGGCGCGCGTGGGACAAGAAAAGACCTGGGCCTGGTTGTTTTCGGACGGCTCGCCATCCATAGCTCACCATTAGCAGGCCCGAGATGTTATAATTGACGTGTGTATATGTGTGTCTGTCTGTGGCATCATTCTTGTACCGATTTCATTTCAATTTTTTTTTTGTTTACTGAATAAGTTCCGAAGCTACTGGACCGATTTTTAATATTCATCACCAATGGAAAGCTACACTATCAGTGAGTAACATACCTAGGCTATATTTCATCCTCATATTCCCACGGGAACAGGTACCTAGTGTACTACGCGGGTGAAACCGCGGGTCGCTGCTGGTAGTTTTTAAATAGATTGGGATGTAAAGGTGAAGCTGTAAAGAGAAATGAGTGAATATATTTGTGAGAGATGCTCAGCTACTTTCACTCATTCGACCGATATTATATTTTAGTCAGTGGCGTAACTATAGGGTGGCAGAGCTGGCAAAATGCCACGAGCCCCCAACCCGAGAGGGCCCCGGCGGAAGACAAACGTCTCCAAGATCCGGCGGAATTTCTAAGAATGACTACGGAAATCATAGACAATCAAATTTTGATACGTAAAAGGTGTTTCAAATGTTCAGCTGACAATTTATTGAGAGTTTACAATCTCTAAAGATATTTTATAATCTTGTGGAGGTTGTAATTACAGTTTCCATAGTATCTATAAGTTTAATTAATCAAAATATTAGGTAAGTATTTAAAACTCTTCAATTACTGAGTGACTGACAGGCAACGCACAGCCCAGAAACTACTGGTTGTAGAATGTACTAATTTGGCATTAGGTTCCTGGGGAAGTGTGGAGGAGCTCTAAGAGATGATTTACCGAAATTCTTACGGGAACGGGAATAAAGGGGATATGCGTGCGAAGCCGGGACGCCGAACAGGCCGCTAGTAAAGTTTATAAAGTATAACTCTCAAACTCGAAACTCAAACTCAAAGCATTTATTTCAATTAAACCCTTTACAGGCACTTTTGAATCGTCAAATCGAAAGAGGTGAAGCTATCTGCACGTTCCAAAGCGTAGATCTCTATGGACTACTTACAATAAAATTAAAAAATAATAATAATAACACCTAACAAAAAAAAATACATATTATTTTTTAGATTGGTCACTCAAGGGTTTTTTTTTAAATTATTCTGTTGGTTAGAGTACCTACTACAAAAGAAAACACTTTTTTTTTATTTAAACCATGTATATATTTTTATTACAACTTTTCACATCACAGTTATACGTACCTATACTTAATAGTTAATAATAGACATACACAGTATTTTTTCCTAGTTAAAACTTTAAACCCCTGTAAAATACTTAATAACAATTACTATTATGCGTCTATTCTTTGCTCTTTACTTTTAATAGGCGTTCTTCTAAATTAAGTCTATAAGTTCTAAACTAATATGGTTTTATCTCAGAATTAACAGCATCAAGCCCAGTTTCTTGAATGAAGATTATAACTATTGTAGCATGGCGTTACTAACTCCATACTCGGGCGTGCCTTATGCGCGGCGATGGCGAGAATATACTCCCGCCAATGATTCCCGCCAAAAACTTAAGTGAACTTGAGACCGCCAAAAACTTATGTGGACTTGAGACCGCCAAATTAAAGCAAACGACTTACCGCGAGACGCTCCGTTAAATTTTTCTATTGTTTTACTGTTTGTCCCTTTTTACCGTTTTTACTTATACATTGCCTATATTTTATTTTACCACCTGTTAACGTGCTGAACTCATTCAATAGCCCATTTAGTCAAACCTAAGACACTTTCTCACACTATTTAATTGTTGAACATTGATTTGTGATTGTGATTTCAACAGCCAATCGCATTTGTCACTTGTCTGTATTTGAATCATGACAAATCAAATTATAAAAAAAAACCGGTGTTAACTCAACCTATTAAGCTTTTCACTGCTTCAGAGATCAAATGGTAAATATTTTTTAACACAAGTAAAAGTAAGTATTCATATATATCTAACTAGCTGCTGCCCGCGACTTCGTCCCCGTGGAATCCCCGATTTTAAAACATTCTTTATCGCTGCTCCGCTCCTATTGGCTTAAGCGTGACTATACAGTGTGAAATTTTAATGGTTGTTTTCCCGAAGCGAAATGAGTTTGTATCGGTAATACAATCGATTTATATATATAAAAAATATTAGACTCCATAAATGGCAGATTAACAATTGTGATAAACAAAACTCGAAAGCGACTTGAACCAACAGTAGTGCATCGCGCGATATGTAGGTACGCGGCGGTACGTGCGTCTCATGTAGGTATCTACCTACTTTATGTCTAGTGCACTACTATTGATTCTCGCTCTTTCGAGTTTATGAACACTTTTTTTAATGATTTGAAAAAAAAAAAACATTTATTTTTTTAGTTTAACTTTGTGTTTCGATAGTACTACTGATGGGTAATCGTCCTGCCGCGGGAAAACAACCATTAAGATTTCACACTGTATATAGCCTAAAGCCTTCCTCGATAAATGGTCTATTTAACCCAAAAAGATTTTTTCAATTCGAACCAGGAGTTCCTTTAGAAGTCGGTTAAAAAATGGTTCTGGTTATTTTCCTGTAACATATATGAATAAAAATACCAATATTGAAAGCGGATTTACAATCTGAGAATGGCGACCTTTTTACATACTGATTAATTAATTATTGTTTACTGGATAAAATAAGGTATGTACCTACATTTACTTTATTTACCTAGTAGGTAAACATTAAATCGGTGTCTAATTTTATTTCTTTCAATTAGCATCGCACACCGGTTCAACATTATTAATTTGTAGGTAACGTAATATAAACAAACCTTTTTTGTTCATTGTTCTTTCTATTATTAAACTTTTTTATATTCAATCTATGGTTACGTAGAAATATACCTATTATACAGCTATCTAAGTATCTAGGAATCCTAATTTTTTGCTTAGTAGAGTAACAGCTAGTTACCTATTTTGTCTATGTTTTATTGTTCACTGATGAAGTATTAAAGTTTTAAAAGGTTTTTACAACACATTTACTTCTCTCTCTGTTCTCTATCTCATAATTATCTCTTTGAAATATCTTTTTTTTCTCATTAATGTGTTGAAAACCGTCGTTTGTAATAGGGATAAAAAAATTTAGTCCGTCAGACAGATTTCTGAAAATTATTGGACACGTGTTTTTCCTTTAATAAAAGACGAAGACGATACAGTGCGTTGAATACTCGTGTGACGTCACTACTCGCTACAATTTTTACTACGACGTGACGTCACAAGCCCCCTCCCCTTATCTTAGATGCTTTTTATCTTCGTATTCATTTGATAAAGCAAAAAATATAAAATACCAGTCCAATATTTTTCTATATGACGGAATCTAACTGACGAACTAAATAGAATCATATTTTTGCAGTCAGGAAACATCCCTAGTTAGGTTACTAGGTATTATATGAATCAATAGTGACAGCCCTATTAAATATTGAACTCTATTGAAGTACGACACTTTTTGACTATTGATAGGTTAGCGTTTGACCACACTCTCACCAGCAATGCTATTCTGTAAGAACTCACTCCAGTGCTCACTTCTGATTCTGCGGTGAAAACTGTATTTGGTATTCTGTAACTTGATGAAAACTACGCTAGCGCCACTAAGTGAGAACATGGGTGAAGCGAACTACTTTTAAGTGAAAAGTTATTTAACTTGACAGTCAGAATACCAAATACTTTTCACTTCAGGTGAGTTACGAAGTGTAATCGAAAATGAGATATGAATCGTATTCGCACGTGAGTTCTTACAGAATAGCACTGCTGATGGTAAGCGATGACGTGGTCGACGATGCAGCACGCTTGTCTAGAAGTTACCTGTTCACTGTGGACTTAAAGACTCGCAGCTTGTAGCTATCAGGAAGCACAGACCCCGGCAGTCGTGATATTGTTTAAAACAACTAAACATGTTTGAATTAAAGTTCTATATTCGCGATTTCCTCTGCTTTAGCTTGGTTGATGGGTGGTAGACTCTTCAGGGTGCTGTCCAGGAGTTCTACCGAGGATGTGAAGATGTGTGTCTTGCTGTACAGGGTCCAGAGGAGCAGGCCGAAGAATATCAGCTTGATGAGGCGATCGGCGAAGTAGCGGCTGGAAGAATTAAACAGCGATAAAATCCATTCAGTAGGTTTTTATGCTTGGTTGCGGAATTTGTTCGAAAATTTCACAGCGTTGGCGGCGGGTGGGTATTAGTGAGTAAGAGCCTGACACTCCCTTCCACTCCGCCCAGAGTGGGAGAAGTCATTTGATGATTTCGCATCCAGAAAAAAAACGGTTTTTAAGCTTGTGCAGACTGTGAGAAAATGGCTCAATTTTAGGATTCCGTACCTGAATGAAAAAACGGTAGGTACCCCAATAGAACCACTAGGGTGTATTTTATCTGTTGCAGCCAATTTGCTCCTAGATTAGACCGATTCTGTTGAAAGGTTGCTTTTTTATGGATGGGAACGCATCAAATGACTTCTTCTGACTCTTACTGACTAACACATTCGGTTCTAATACAGCTGGGGCCCGGGCGGCGGTGACAGGCAGGTGTAGACAAAATCAAACTGGTTGATTTATGAGTGAATTAATTTTATGAATGCATTTTTTTGTGTCTTGTACTTTTTTTTTTTCTTTTTATTATTTCAATATTTGTAAATATGTGAGTACCATGGGCATGAGATATTTAGAAGTTTACCTCTGCTGGTAATACTTTGTTCACATATGTGTGAGGACGATGCACTTGGTGCATCGTCCTCACATATATGAAGTATTTATGGTATTACCAAATATTGTAAAACATTGATTTGAAAAGAGTAACTATGGAGTTTCTTGTCCGTTCTTCTCCATAAGAATCTACCTTTGCGAATGGACGCTAGAGTCACTAAATTTATGATAATTTTTATTGATGACGTTCAAAAGTGCCATTAATGGCCTAATTGAAATAAACGTTTTGAGTTTGAGTTTGATTTCGACAAGAGCCCGCTGGATGATGTAATTAATGCTGGCGTGCTGAGCTATCCGACCCGCACTTCTACTGCAGGACAGGCCATGGTGTCCGAGGGAGTCAACTGCTTCGCCACATTGGCAGCGATGTGAAGCTCCGCCAGGAGCACCCAGACGCAGACATGTAGCGATCCGGAAGGTGGTGTCAAATTTTGCAATTCTATTAATTTAAACTTACATCTTATGAAGCTTCCTAGCCCTAGGCAGATTGGCAGGATCCTCTTTACAGCAGAACTCTCTGGTGCCCAGCACATAGTTCTTCAGATACTCATCAGGATCCAACTGCGAAGGATCAGTGTAGAACGTCTCATTGTCCTGGGGAGTGATCCTGGTGCGGAGACTCTTGTAGTTGTTGTTCCTGAAATGCCACTCTTTCGTGGTGTAGTACTGGAGAACGTTGAGGCCGTGGCTGATGCGTTTCTGGAGGTTGATCATGCTGGAATGGAGTTAGGTATTGATATTTACTTCTCTATGGTCTTTACCGTATGTCATCTATACTAATACTAGTTTCTGTCCGCAACTTCGTCCCCGTGGAAACAAACAAACAAACAAACTCTTCAGCTTTATAATATTAGTATAGATTATAAAGCTGAAGAGTTTGTTTGTTTGTTTGAACGCGCTAATCTCAGGAAGTACTGGTTCGAATTGAAAAATTCTTTTTGGGTTGAATAGACCATTTATCGAGGAAGGCTTTAGGTTATATATCATCACGCTTAAGCCAATAGAAGCGGAGCAGCGATAAAAAATGTTTTAAAATCGGGGATTCCACGGGGACGAAGTCGCGGGCAGCAGCTAGTGCTTCTATAATAAGAGACAGTAGAAGTCTGACAGCGACGTTATCTGGAATGGTCAGCTAGCTGAGAGAGCAGTAGTGGCCGACTGGTAACGGCCCCGACTTACGAATTGTACAAATTGTTAAACGCAGCCAGGCGCATTACTTTGTAAATTAATTTTATCACCACTGCTCTCAAAATGGTGAAGGAAAACATCGTGAGGAAACTGGCATGTCCTAGAACCAATATTCGAAGACATGTGACATTCACCAACCCGCACTGGGCCCGCGTGCTGGATTACGGCCCATTCCCTCTCCTAGAGAGGAGAGCAGTGGGACAACAAAATACTGCGCCTGGATAGGTTTGAATTGAACCCGCGACCTACAATTCGTAAGTCCCCCGTTACCACTCGGCCACCACTGGCAGGCAGGCAAGCAAAAAATACGTGTCCAATATTTTCCGGTACTCGAACTGACGGACTTAATAGAATCATAATTATCTCTGTTTTTATTCAGGAAACATCCCTATCTAAATATATATAACTCAAGAGGGACTGACTGACTGACATAGCGATCTATCAACGCACAGCCCAAACCACTGAACGGATCGGGCTGAAATTTGGCATGCAGGTAGATGTTATGACGTAGACATCCGCTAAGAAAGGATTTTTATTAATTCTACCCCCAAAGGGATAAAATAGGGGATGAAAGTTTGTATGAAACTTTGTCAATTTTAAACCGATCGGGCTGAGAGTTTCAAAATCGGGTGTAAAGCAACTATTCCACGCGGATGAAGTCGCGGGCAGAAGATAGTTTAATCATAACTCACAAGGTCTTCTTCCCCAAGAGGAACAGCAGCGCGTCCACCAGGTAGGCCGGCACGATGTGGCTGACGAACATGTCCAGCTGGTGCGTGATCTTGTACGACTTGATGGAGCCGCCAGGGTACCACAGCGCCACGGAGTAGGGGTACTCGTTCACCCATTTCTCTCCTGGATAATTAGTCAATATTATTTCTTTCTCTATAAGTTAGCTTATGACAGGTTATATTTTTTTTTTGTTCATATATATATTATGCTTTTTTTTGTTTATTTTTTTTATGACTATGTAGGTCAATCTATTTTTACTTAATTGACTCAATCTAATCTTTACAATGTTTTTATAGTGAATTGATTTAATATTTCCATGTTGGATAATTGATTTTTTTCCTACCTTGCATGTAATGACTTTGCATACCATTGTATAAATTCAAGTTCTTAAAACGCAACAGACAGATGTGTTGCTGGGGAGTTTGTTGCGCCACTTCTTCTTCCCAGCTAAAACACTAGGAAGTGGTGACGGGTGGGCGTTTTGGGTGTTTTTATGTAAAATTTGACGTTAAAAAAGTCGCTCAGCCTAGTTTGAATAAATGACTTTTGATTTTGATTTTGAATAGGTAAGTAGGTACATCATGGCTATATCATGGCGGGGTTATTTTTAAAACAATGGTCAAAAATCACTACCTCTCTTAATCGTTTTATTTGGGTTCTATGCATTTTGTTTCATAATTATTATTGTATATATTTATCTATTATGTATTTATTGTATATACAATTAGTACACCTAAGACAACCTACAGTACTATTTTCCTTTTCTCTTTAAAATCCATCCAAAGGTTGTCTTGAAAAGATCGCTTTTAGCGATAAGGCCGTCCATTGTGTCACCCTATGTAATGTTTTCTTCATCTATATTTTCTGTAACTTATATGGTGTACATAATAAAGAGTATTCTATTCTATCATGGCTGAATAGCCATGTTTTACATTTTGAAAATAAATGTCTTCTGTCATACCTGATTTGACTTTGATATGAATTAAATGAATAAAAAAAAAACTAATTTTACTGATATGAGGTAATTTATTATGTTGTCTTTCTTGTTTCATAAAAATTAGATTTATATTTACATTATAAAAGCCAACTTGAAAAAAAAAAACGATTTTTTAGAAATCGATCTTTTAGACCTCGATTTCAACGTCTTGATTGAAACGTCTACCTCACTCTTCAGTATACTGAAGGGTGAGGTAGACGTTTCACGAATCTGACACCAGTCTTGCTGACTAGGTACCGTGTTACTCAATTAATGGGTTGTGGAGATCTGGTAGGCAGCCGCTCCACGTTAAATACTGGTATTCAACTGAATCCGGTCTGACTGGATGCCAACCCCAATATAGTTGGGAAAAGGCTAGGCAGATTATTAAGACTATAAGCCGAACTCGACAGTTAAGGACAAAGCTAGGCAGGTAACTGGAATCCAGTGGCCTCGAAACTTACCTAATTGTATAATTTCAGCCCACGTCAAGTTTATAACGCCAGATAACGTCAGGTTGTACAATTGTGTCTCTTTTGGCCTGAAAATGGAAACGGTAATCTATACTACAATAATATTATACAGAGGTAAAGTTTGTGAGGTTGTGAGGTTGTAGGGGGTAATCTCAGAATCTACTGAACCGATCTGAGGCAGAACAGAATAGAATAGATCATTTATTTGCACAGAAAGTAGGTACAATATACAGATGTTATATAATATTAAGTGATCCATAAACTTTCTACCTTAACTAAGGCATGCAATTAAACAAAGAACAAAGAACGGAGATAGGAAACGGAACTCTTCAATAAATTACAGCAAGAATCTTTCGGGATTTTGAAATCGCGTGTTTGTTTATTGTTTACACGTGTAACTGTGGGGTGTCACCACTAAGCCTTTTAAAGAAGGCGCCGCTGACGCGTGCACTCCGCACGCTCAACCTCATAGCGAGAGAGACGGACTTATTCCATTGTTCTCTGGGTGAATTCACAAGGAATGCTTTGTTTGTAATTAGTTATAGATATTAGTTCTAAGTAACAATTAAGTTACCGCATTGGTTAGCTGTAATGGTAGATGTAAGTTGATAAATAAATAAAAAGTGAAAAAGAAAAAAGCTTTCTTACAAAAAACAACCGACTTCTAAACAAGAAAACACAAAATGTATGAAACAACTTTAATTTCGGAAGTCGATGTTCTTCCGAAATTCAGAAATCAGTTGTATTTTTACTGAATTTTTTTTTTTTAAAGTCGCATAAAAACAATTTTTTCAAAATATATCGATAAATAATCTAATAGAGCTTATTTACAATCTTTTTGAGTCTGCAATTTTCCTGTATACCTCTATAGATGAGTCTCACCCCAGGATCAGACCAGAGACCAACTCTTGTAAGTACTCACTTGTCCTGAGCAGTGACGTAAGCGATCAGGATGCACGCGTTAGCCACCACGTCCACTGAGATGGCGTCCGCTTTGTAGGAAGGCTCGCAGTGCATGGTCCGAATCACTCCTGCAAACATTTATCATTATAGCGTCATCATCAGTCTTCAAAGACATGTGACATTCACCAACCCGCACTGGGCCCGCGTGGTGGATTACGGCCCATTCCCTCTCCTAGAGAGGAGGCCTGTGTTCCAGCAGTGGGAACATTTAAAGGCTGATTATGCTTTATGCATCAGTATGGCTGAATGATGACCACTGCTGGAGACAGGCCTTCTCCAAGGGTCGCTATGTGGACAGTATTCTTTCTTTATATATAATACTAGCAGCGCACAGCGGTTTCACTCGCGTATTTCCCGTTCCCGTGGGAATACGGGGATAAAATATAGCCTATGTTACTCAGGGTGAATGTAGCTTTCTAATGGTGCAAGAATTTTTGAAATCGGTCCAGTAGTTTTTGAGTTTATTCGTTACATACAAAAATACAAATCTTTTCTCTTTATAATAGTAGTTTAGATATAGACGATGTAATTGTTCCCGAGACTTCGTCCGCGTGTCGCATGTCGGAAAAAAATGTGTGATATAGATAATTCAATACCTTGCATTATCTGACCTCTCTTAGAATTAAGAAAATAAAAAGAAGGTAACACTGGGCACTGACTGTATCTGTATAACCTTTTCCGTTTAAAATGCCGACCAGCCCTGACATCTTCTGGTACCTTGAATCAAGTCGATTCTTAATTTCGTACTAACTATACCCCATACATGATAAAATTAGACATTGAAATACATCTTTTTTACAGCCCGTTCAACCGATTTTAACTTCTATTGCGTAGGCGGCATGACACATGGTAGCTGCAGTAAACAGTTGGTATTATTATCAGGTTTTTGCTTTTAATGCCATCCTTATGCCTACAGAATAGAAGTAAAAATCGGTTGAACGGACTGTAAACAATTATGTTCCAATGTCTAATCTTATTGTGAATGGAGTACAGGTACTTCAAATTAATTAATAATACCAACCAGTATTATAATCCAAGTTGAAACAATTTTCCAAAACGATTTTTTTTTTCGACACAGATGGTTTGGAGAATCTCCTGGCTCAATAATACACGGATCGATGTTCTAGGTTAAGCAACACTGGCCTAGGTCGGTCTGTGGATGGGTGACTGTTTTAACATATGTACCTAGACTCCTCCGTACCTCAGAAAGGATGCTAAGCCGTTGATCTCGGCTGTCATTTGAAGATCTTTTGCAGACGTTACAGATTGTCAGGAGCCAGAAAAACTTATACTCTTCTTTTTAGCATAACATAATCAGCCTTCTTACGTTCCCACTGCTGGGACACAGGCCTCCTCTCTAGGAGAGAGAATGGGCCGTAATCCACCACGCGGGCCCAGTGCGGGTTGGTGAACGTCATCGAATTTTTGGTTCTAGGACATACCGGTTTCCTCACGATGTTTTCCTTCACCGTTTTGAGAGCAGTGGTGATGAAATAAATTACACAAAGTAATGCCGCCTGGCTTGGTTTGAACCCGCGACCTATTCGTAAGTCGGGGCCGTTACCACTCGGCCACCACTGCTCCCTTCTCTCACTCTTCTTTTTACGATCTTGAAACCATTGTGCTTGTAGAAACCTATGTCCAGTAATCTTGGTATCTACAGTTAAATGTACGAGCAAAAGTAACTCACCCTTTCCACTGCCAATGACCAGGCCCGTTGGACCGTTCAGGTTGTCCACCCAACCTGGAATGGGTTCTTTCCAGGCCGCAGTCACTGCAAATTCAAATATATCATGTACATAATGGGCATACAAATCCTACGTAACGGTTGAATTCTAGCTTCACTGTTGTGAGCATGAGAGATCATTTTCGTTTGACATCCTTAGCCGTTTATTTCGTTTTCCGACAAGGAATTCAAATTTGGAATTCTTTTTTTTGCTGACGTTCGATTTTTTTTTTTTTTTTTTGACCCGAACGCACGTTTTGTCATTTTTTTTTTTTTTTTAATTTAATGACCTGGTAACAAAGACCTTTAGGTCAAGTCTTTATTTGTTGCACTGATTTGCACTTCTTCACTTGCAGCTTTGCAGTACTTTGGTTGGAATTTGCACTTTATTTTAAATGGATTTTATAGTATTTTTGATATATTTGTATATGGGTTTGTAGCTGTTTTTGTCTTTTAATAACTGTTCAAGTGGCGGCGGGCGGGATTCAAAATCACATTTAACTTTCACTTCACTTAATTCAATAGCTAACACTAGTCTGTCAAGTAAGAAATTCTGACATGAGAAAATGAGATGTTCTACAGTTCCTTCAGTATTTTCACAAAACGGACATATATTGTTTGAAATAATATTCAATCTTGCAAGGTGTGACGGTGCAGTATTATGGCCAAAGCGCAGCCTGTTTATCGTGGTGATAAAATCTCGGCTTGCATCCTCCTTCAGTTTATCGTACCAAGGTTTAATAGGTAATCTTTCTTGAATGCTTCCATACCACTTTCCTTTCGTATCTTGATCTTTTTTCCATATTTCATACCACAACTCATAAATGTTTTGATTAATGCTTTGTAAGAAATCAGTCATAGGGATGTCCATTGTATTTTTAACATCAACAGAATTATAACCCTCATATGCGGCTTTATCAGCCATTTCATTGCCAGTGATACCACTGTGAGAGGGTACCCACAGGAAGGCAATTTGTATATGTTCAAGATGATATTGGTAAATTATTTGTTTAATGAAATAAAGAATAAAGTTAGACTTAAATGTTACTGTAAGGCTACTTAAGGCCTTTATCATGCTTAAAGAATCAGAAACAATTAAAAAGTATTTACAGTTACTTATTTCACGTATACATAGTAATGCCTGATACACCGCATATGCCTCCGCTGTAAATATAGAACAAGATTTATGCAGAACAAAGCTTTGAGAGAATTTTCTGTGTGGATCATACAATGCTGCATGAACATAATCACTACTCTTGCTACCATCAGTGTATAAAGTATAATAACTATTGTTTTGTTCTAAAAATTGTAGCATATCTAAATTGTTATTAATTGTATTTTCAAACACTTTTACAGGATGTGAAATACATTGATATGTGAAGGAGTAACATGGCCATGGAAATTGTTTTCTAATATTGGAACAGCTATTGTCTATTTCAAGTAAGATGTTGGACAACATTGGGGAAATACCATTCAACATATCAACTTTTGTCTGTGTCTGAAAATTTCTGTGAGTAGAAGGTAATATTTTATTTATTATCTCTCTGTTATTTGATGATATTAATTTGAGAGAATATCTTTGTGCAAGTAATAGCCTTCTCAAACTTAAGGGCATGATTTTAGTCTCCACTTCCATGGCCCTTATGGGAGTGGAGCACATTGCGCCAGATATTATTCTCAAAGCCCTATTCTGCATTATATCTAATTTATTTACATGTGTACTGTACATATAAGCTAGTGAGCTATAATCAAAATGGCTTCTAACAATTGCTTTGTACAATAATGATAATGTTTTGGGGTCTGCCCCCCATGATACACCAGCAAGACATTTCATTAAATTTAAACCTTTTAGGGCGCTTTTGGAAATGTGCCGAATATGTGTTTCAAAAGTCAATTTTTGATCTATTATTATGCCCAAAAATTTCTTACTATTTACTCTAGGAATAATTTCACTGTTGTAAGTAACATTAGTTGTGGAGCTATCATTGCCAAAAATCATTACACTGCTTTTAGATGGGTTGATTTTTAGGTGTAGTAAATCATTATAATATATAAATAATTGATTTAAAGCTATGTTCACATTGTCAATTGCCACTTCTAAATTATAGCTGCTGCTGTATAAAACAATATCATCAGCAAATTGCAGAATATTTACATCAGTATTATTTACAAATTTACAAATTTCACATGTGTAAATATTGTACAGCAAAGGAGACAGTGTAGCACCCTGCATTGTACCTCTTGAAGCAGATTTTGGTCCAAATAGTTTATTGTTATGTCTTACATATAGTGTCCTGTTATTCAAAAAGTTAAAAATCCATTTACATAACTGACCAGGAATACCTAATCTTGACATAATTTGGACAAGTATAGCAGGATCTACACTATCGAAAGCACCTTGAACATCTAAGAAAGTACAAACTGTGTGTAATTTTTTATTCTTTGCATTTTTCAGGTCAGAGATGAGAGAAGTAAAACTATCTGCACAGCTGCGGCCACGACGAAAACCATACTGAACATGTGGAATGATACCATTGGATTCAACATACCAATCAAGACGAAATTTAATCATGTTTTCAAAAATTTTACCTAGACAAGATGATAATGAAATTGGTCGATAGGAACTAGGAAGTTGCGGAGGTTTCTCTGGCTTGAGTATTGGAACAACACATTGTGTTTTCCAAGATTGCGGGATAGATTTAGTATACCAAAGCAGATTAAGAACGTTAAGAAATATCTTTTGGGCCGATTCGTCTAAATTTTTAATCAATAAATAAGGGTAGTCATCCAAACCAGGAGTTGTATTTCGTCTACCTTGCAGAGCCATTGTAAATTCGCGCCATGAGAAGGAATCTAATAAAAATTTTGAATTTCGATTATCATTGTTTAAATCAAAAAGGTTTTTTATATTATCAGAATCAGTTAAATTTGTGTTATCAGATAATTTATCTAAAAATGGAATAATGAACTCATCTCTATATGATTTATTGCCAGGTCTTATACCTTTGAACATCTTTATAAGATTCCAGATCTTACTTATTGGAGTAGTTCTATTAAAACTATTACATAAGTTGTTCCATCCAACTTTTCTCTGTTCTGAGATGGTTCTTTTTTTCTGTGCATCTTTTCTCTTGTAATTTAAATAGGTTTCGAAACTAGGCTCACTTCTATATAGTTTCAATGCATCGTAGGAAGCAACAACGCTTTTTTCACAAATTTCATTCCACCAAGGAGCTGGGGGTCTGCTTTTAAAGTTGTTCAATTTAGTTAGCTTTGGGATTGTTAATTCTTTTAGAGTATCTAATCGAAAACAGAAATCATTATAAGTTAGAATAGGATCATGTAGTTTAAGAGTCAAATCATTAAATATTGTTTTAGAAACTTTTTTGAATGTCTCCCAATCCGCTTTTTTATACAAAAACTTATCAACTGGAGGACTAATGTCATATCTATCTATGAGTAATGAAATTTCTGTTATAGTTGGGTAGTGATAACTTCCCATGGTATCATCATGCACAGACCACTCACACAATGATGCAAGACTAGAACTAATGAAGCCAACATCAATGGCAGAAGGATTTTGTCCTGGCCGATTGACAGTTGTATAACTGCCGTCATTTAAAATACATAGGTCTAAGTCATCGATTATATTATACAAATCCTGACCTCGACTCTTAGTTGATAGACATCCAAATGCAATGTGGTGGGCGTTAAAATCACCACTAATAAATATAGGTTTAGGAAGATCTTTAATTATGTCGTGCAATCTATGAATTCGTATGTGCGCACTAGTTGGTGGGCAGTATACACAGAGCACAGTTAAACTGCCGCGTACCGTGCATACGGATAAAGCTACTGTTTGAATATTTTCATAAAATTGCGTATTTATTATATTATATTTAAGATATGGTCTGATTAGTATTGCTACTCCGTTATGAGCGTTACTCGAATTTTTGTTATAAATATTGTATCCAGGTATCCTAAAATTGTTATCTTTAAACCATGTTTCGTTAAGTAAGCAAATATCAATATTTTGTTTATTTAAGAATTGTAACAATAAGGGTTTTTTACTATTAGCACTCTGAATATTATACTGAGCAATACGTAGTTTAGATAGAGAAGAATTTGGATCCATTACTTAAGATTTTTAATTAGTGTAGCTTTAATACTTTTTAAAGTAGTAGGTGTATTATCTCCCTTATTACCCAATTCTACCAAAGTCTGTACTAGGGCCATAAGTACATCGTTGTTGTCAATAATTTTATTTTTGATGTCTTCACTAGGTAAGACATCATTTGATTTATTTACATCATTCACAGATTTATTTACATATGTAGTATTCTTATTTACAGAGGTATGTACAGGCTTATTTACAGATTTATTTACAATATTATGTACAGGCTGCATTCTTGGCGGCGCTAGCGGAGGGAATTCTGTAGTGTCATTTATTTTCTTGGTCAGGGTAGCACTTGCATAAGTAATTTTCGTTTTCTTTTCAATTATTTTCTTCATTTTAATCGGACATAATTTTGAAATTGCTAGATGGGGCCCACTGCAGTTTACACAACAGACCTCATTTGGTTTGTCACATTCCTTATATAAGTGCTCACCTCCACAAATAGAACATCTTTGCTTGCTATTACAAATTCTTGCTGAGTGGTTAAATTTAAAACATCTAAAACATTGTTGTAAAGGGGGAACATATTCGAAAACCCTATAAGAAAATAAGTCATATTGTATACTGTCTGGCAGTATATTGGAAAGAAAAGTGATGCTTACTGTTTGCAGTGGGACACGTTCTTGGCCAACTTTTTTAGTGAATCTTCTTACTGCGATAATTTCATAAATTGATGATAATTTTGTATATAATTCTTTATTTGAGATGTTTGAAGGAACAAATCGTATGATGCCAGTTTTTTCAATCTGTGCAGCTGGTATAAATGCTCTCATGTTGTGCTTTGTTAAGAAATTAGTATTATTAATAAAATTATTAGCTGTATTGTACTGTTTAAATATAATAGCTATTTTATTAGCGTTTACTCTTTGAATTGCCGTCACACCTTTTATTTCATTGGAAAAAATATGATTCAAATAAATTGGGCTCTTGTTGCCGATTCTATCCTTGCCGTTTGCTTCAATAAATACCTTAAACTCTGTGTTATTACAGTTTTCGGGATAAAGTCTTTTATAATTTGGCTTGAGGTAAGGCATAAAAGGGTTCATACGCTCACCGCCGCCGCCTTCGCCACAGTCCGTTTCCTTTATTTCGTTTGTTTCCTCAGCCCGAGGACGTTTGTGAGGGGCGGGCGGGTTATCCCCGCCCCCCTCGTTACCCACCATTTCGGCGAGCTACCGTATATAATTTAACAGCTTTTTAGTCACTTTAAACCCAAAAATCCTCCGAAAACAATTAAAAGGAATTTTGAAAGAAAATTTCAAACCGCGCTTTTTCGAAGTTCCCGCCAGAATCCTCCACGTTTTGTCAATGAAAGAAACGCTAAATATTTTTTCACGTTCGGAAAATTTACAAACCTGTGCGTCTAGCTGAATATTTTGTATGCAGGCAAGAAATCTGAATTATTTATCAGGAAACCTAATTAGCAATCTGTAAGCGTGCGGTCGGCCTTAGAGAACGTGCACGGCGTAGACTATACCATCTAGTATTGCAAATCTGAAACTTTTACGTTGTAAATATTTGACCTGTGCTGCCACTTAAACTTCCTGCACCCTCCGTTTAGAGGAACGTGCACGAAGTAGACTGTGCCATCTAACGTCGAAAATTTGAAACTTATAAGTAAAATATACTTGAAATTGACGCGTCTGTGCTGCCACCTATAGTTTCTGCACGTTCCCTATAGAATGTGGTTTACTGCAGCTAGAAATTTTTTGACGTCCATATCCGCTGATGGCGTTTAACTATGGTGTGGTGCTACTTACCTATAGACGGCCTGGCGATGGCTACGGGGAACTTGCCGGAGTACTCCGCCACCAGGTCCTCAGTGATGGCCTTAGTGTACGAATAGGTGTTAGGCTCCGATGATATTATCCTGCAAAGAGGCACAACGCTATGTTGGCTGCAGAAGTAGAATCTGTCACTCGAGGACTGGACAGTGAACTATATGGTTTTCATAGCCATAGGATCTGTAAACAGTGTGTGTTTGCCTATCATGATTTACAGAGCTAGAATTGGACGCTCACACAGGTGGTTGTGTACTGGCCGTTGCACAGAGTTGCACAGAGAGCCGGCTTACAGAACGAGCTTCAAACGTCGAGATCCGAAGACTTATCTACGACGAGGTACGCACAGAACACGCTTGCCGAGGTCGGGCCCAGGATGGGTGACCATCTTAACATACCGAGATTCCTCCGTGTTTCGGAAAGCGCGTTAAGCTGTTGGTCTCTGTGGCCTGGGATGATAATAATAGTAAATGTGTATGTAAAATATATACATATATCTCAGGAATTACTGTTCGGTTTGAAAAATTATATTATTAGAATTAGTCGTCACTATACTCCATTCACAATAAGATTAGACATTGGAACAAAATTGTTTACAGTCCGTTCAACCGATTTTTACTTCTATTCCGTAGGCATAAGGATGGCATTAAAAGCAAAAACCTGATTATAATACCAACTGTTTACTGCAGCTACTATGTGTCATGCCGCCAACGCAATAGAAGTCAAAATCGGTTGGACGGAATATACATATATCTCAGGAATTACTGTTCGGTTTGAAAAATTATTTCAGTATTTCAGGCTGTATATAGCGGAGCACCAATGAAGAATGTTTCAAAATCGGGGAGTTAGTAACTACTCCACGCGAACGAAGTCGCGGTCAGAAGCTAGTGCAATATACAAATTATTTTCAAAATCAGCGCTTAGACTCAGTCTCGTACAAGAGTCTTAGCATTATGCTGAGCGACAGCCGTTTTGCGCAAATGTGACGCATACCTTCCCAACTTTTAACTATTTTATTTTTTTTAGTTTAAGCTGTATTTTAAATTCTTTGGTGTGCGTCATGCTTGGCGCAAATAAACAGTTTTTCTTTCTTTCTTTCTATTTATAAATTGTTAGTAGGGTTACTACTTTCTTGGGGGAAAAGAAATGTTTGTACCCCACCTCGGATAGGTTTGATTGCTTGTTAATTATTCATGTAAAAGTGCGCAATATAAGAGCAAGCGAAACGAGATCGAAAAGGGACTCGATCATATTTATATGAGAACTGACAGCCACCCGCCGCCATTTTGGTATTGTTTCAAATCGCATTTATACATGTGTATACTTATGGAATAAAGTGTCACGTTGCCGAGATAATTGGTGGTAGTCACCATGTGAGAACAGTGATTATTACTAAAAACCCGGGCTAGGGCCCGGTTGGCAAACGCCTCCTCGAAAGACCTATACTCCATTCGCAATAAGATTAAACATTGGGACAAAATTGTTTACAGTCCGTTCAACCGATTTTTACTTCTATTTCGTAGGCACAAAAATCATCATTAAAAGCAAAAACATGATTATAATACCAACTGTTTACTGCAGCTACCATGTGTCATTCCGGCAACGCAATTTTGACGAAGTCAAAATCGGTTGAACGGACTGTAAAAAAGATGTATTTCAATGTCTAATTTTATCGTGAATGGGGTATAGTTGAATCCAGTTAGACTGGAAGCCAACACAAACATAGACAGATTGTAGTTCAACATATATTGGGCACTCACTTAGGTTCCAAGTAAGCCAGGGTATCATCGTCCATCCACTGGACAATGTCCATGATCTTCCTCGGCTTGTGCACGGCGGGGTACACCTTCTCATCCAGCACATCCAGGTCACAGCGGCAGTACGCTGTGGATAGATGTACAAACACCTGGAACAGAATGAAATCAGATTGAGTAAAGGTTTACAAACGGGTATCAGGTGGACGTCAGGTATATACACGTTTCATGAATAATTATGGTATTCAGATGCAACTATACTCGGCGGGCAGTTGTTTTTTTGTTAAAATACCACCCAATTATTTTAATTTTAGAATTAGTCGTCACTATACTCCATTCACAATAAGATTAGACATTGGAACAAAATTGTTTACAGTCCGTTCAACCGATTTTTACTTCTATTCCGTAGGCATAAGGATGGCATTAAAAGCAAAAACCTGATTATAATACCAACTGTTTACTGCAGCTACTATGTGTCATGCCGCCAACGCAATAGAAGTCAAAATCGGTTGGACGGACTGTAAAAAAGATGTATTTCAATGTCTAATCTTATCGTGAATGGGGTATAGATAGACTGGATACCAAGCATAAGCATAGTAGTTATATTTTGGGTGCATCGGCCTCATATATTATAATCAATTGATTAATTTATATGTCATCTGAAAACGGCAAACTCGGGGCTCCGTCGTCGGTTAGAATCATCTGCCTAGCCTTTCCCCAACTACATTGGGGTCGGCTCCCAGTCAAGCCGGATTCAACTGAATACCAGTATTTTACGTGAAGCGGCTGCCTACCAGACCTCCACAACCCATTAACTGGGGAACACGGTACTTCTTGGCAAGACTGGTGTCAGATTTTCTGGCTTCTGACAATCCGTAACGACTGCCAAAGATCTCCAAATGACAGCCGGGACCAACGGTTTAACGTGCTTTCCGAGGCACGGAGAAGTCTCGTTATGTTAAAATGGTCACCCCATCCACAGACCAACCTCGGTAAGCGTTGCTTAACCTAGAAGATCGACCCGTGCGGCTGTTATAATTTAGCCACGAGCTCCTCGTCGGTTAGAATGTAATACTTAATAGTACTACTCCGGCCCTTTACCCAACTGCGTAACGCCAGCTTCAACAGGTGGTCGTCGTGGCTTTTGGCTATAAGGCCATTGGCCGACACGACTATCGGTACAATGATTGCTAAGTCCACATCCCACATGTCGACAACCTCGCGAGCCAAGCCAAGATACTTCGATTGTTTATCGTTCTCAGCCTTCACGAGGTTCTCGTCATGCGGGACTGCTATATCTACAATCATTGCGCGACGCTCTAGTCGGTCTATCACCACTATGTCAGGCTTATTGGCAACAATAGTCCTGTCAGTGATGATAGACCGATCCCAATACAATGTGCAATTGCCATTTTCGAGGACTGGGTCATTACTCATACCTCTAAATTCTGCATAGTTTCGGCAAGACTCAACATTCTCCATGTGCCCGTCGTGTTCATGTTGACAGCATCCTTCAGTTTCTGATCAAATCTGTAAAGAAATCACGTTTTAATGTGGTTAATAATAACTTCGTTAATTCTTATTTGATACTTCTTACGTGTTTACATCTATAGATATAACACTTTTTCGTTACTTCCGAAAAAGGAGGAGGTTCTCACGTCGACTGTATTTTTTTTTGTTACCTCATAACTTTTTACTGGGTGTACCGATTTTGATGATTTTTTTTATATTCGAAAGCTGGTGCTTGTCGTGTGGTCCCATTTAAAATTCTACGAGTATACAAAAGATCTTACCTAACACAAGCAGCACTATGGAAGATGATGTTACACTCCTTCTGCAGAAGTTTCTTGTCATCTTCTGAGATGCCCAGCCCGTCTTCTGTGATGTCTCCGTTGATGAGTTTGATCTTCTTGAAGCTGTCTGGGTTCTTCTCTCGTAGAAGGTCGAATACCTGCAGAATTGGTCGTGATAAATTATATTGATTTTGCAAATAAGTAACTAGTAACTCTTTTATATACACACTAGCAGCGCCCCGCGGTTTTAACCGCGTAGTTCCCGTTCCCGTGGGAGTATGGGGATAAAATATAGCCTGTGTTACTCAGGATGAATGTAGCTTTCTAATGGTGAAAGAATTTTTGAAATCAGTCCAGCAGTTTTTGAGTTTATTCGTTACATACAAAAATACAAATCTTTCCTCTTTATAGTATTAGTATAGATAGATACTAGCATTTCGCCCACGACTTGGGCTGCGCAGATTTAGTACAAACAATTTCCAGTCCCGTTTCATCCCCTGACTAAAATCCGTTCTTAGCGGATGACTACATCCTATAAGGAACCTACCTTCTATGAATGAATTTTATGATGCCCTATGGTTTCTTGTGTTTTTGCACACGTTTGAACATAATTTCGAGAATTTATTAGTGTACCTACTTAATATTTTTTTCAAGTAATTAGTTTAGGTAACCTGTAAATAATAAAAACAAATCCAAAATGTATTTTTCAGGTTCTAAACAGATGTCTTCGAATTTTTGGTTCTAGGACATGCCGGTTTCCTCACGATGTTTTCCTTCACCGTTTTGAGAGCAGTGGTGATGAAATACTAAATTACTAGCGACCCGCCCCGGCTTCGCACGGGTGCAATGCTGAAAAAATGTGTTTATTTACGACATCACA
Organism: Hecatera dysodea; assembly: GCA_905332915.2. Taxonomy (NCBI): domain Eukaryota; kingdom Metazoa; phylum Arthropoda; class Insecta; order Lepidoptera; family Noctuidae; genus Hecatera; species Hecatera dysodea. The sequence goes on from HG995315.1 coordinate 11,080,517, forward strand.
TTAGAAACCTCTAAAATTAATAAAAAAACCTTATTCTTGAATCACTATATCTATTAAAAAAAAACTGCATCAAAATCCGTTGCGTAGTTTTAAAGATCTAAAGGGACGGACAGACAGCGGGAAGTGACTATGTTTTATACTGTGTGATAATGATAATAAACTCACCGTCTTACTGCAGAGGTCTTTGAGTCTCTCTTCGCAGCTCATTCCTTTCTTCTGCCTCATCAGAAGATAGATGGTGCCGAGGTCTGGACAGCTGCGTAGAAGCTTCTCGATCAGAGCCTGGAAATATGAGCATAGAGGAGTTTATGAGTGAGAGAGAGATAACGTTTGGGTTTGGCGCTAGAGGCGCTACTGTTGCATAATAGCATAACCATAATCAGCCTTTTAATGTTCCCACTGCTGGGACACAGGCCTCCTCTCTAGGAGAGGGAATGGGCAGTAATCCACCACGCGGCGGGCCCAGTGTGGGTTGGTGAATGTCACATGTCTTCGAATTTTTGGTTCTAGGACATGCCGGTTTCCTCACGATGTTTTCCTTCACCGTTTTGAGAGCAGTGGTGATGAAATTAATTACACAAAGTAATGCGCCTGGCTGGGTTTGAACCCGCGACCTTCTATACTTAAGTCGGGGCCGTTACCACTCGGCCACCACTGCTCTCACTACACGCTACTGTTGTAGCGTGAGGCTGAAATATCAGAAGTCAATGTTCAAGGGTTTTAACGCGAGTATTTTTACTATACTAGCAGAATTTGCATATGTACCAGAGGATATACATATGTACATGTAAACTCCCAGTTTGCATATTTTTTTTTAACCAAAAATTTCGACACTTCGTCTTAGAAAATTTTAATCTTAAACTTCTATAGGTACTAATAATAGAAAGAGGAAAGATTTGTGTTTTTGTATGTAACGAAAACAAAAACTACTGGACCGATTTCAAAAATTCTTTCACCATTAGAAAGCTACATTCACCCTGAGTAACATAGCCTATATTTTATCCCCATATTCCCACGGGTACGGGAACTACAAAACCGAGCTTATGCATATTTATTAAAATTAAGTTTTGAAGTGGGCTTCTATACTCTACTTAGTCTATGACCAAGATGCTCAAAGATTAAAGAATATACCCACTGAACCGCGTGAAACCAATCGAACGAAACACAAACAGTAATTTTAAGCGATACCCGAGTATTTGAACTTTCTCCTAGACGTCAGTAATCGGCTCAGTTGTTTACTGCTGCCTAGCCAAGTGCGTAATGCTAACACAACATGATATCATCACATCACGTCTGTTTCTCCGAAACTGGGCGGCACTGCCAGGGCTTTTATTTTGTTCGAAAGAGTCACCACGGCCTTGGAACGGAAAAGGCATTTAAAGGAACACGGATGTGTTTTAGTCAGTAAGTCTAAACTCCCATCCGCTCCGCCCAGAGTGGAAGAAGTCATTTGATGATTTCCCGTCCAGAAAAAAAAAGGTTACTTCTGGCCAACTGGTTCTGGTGAAAGCGAGAATCTCTGTGAGTGATATTTAAACAGGAATCAGAAGAAAAAGATTTTATTTATATAAAACTAGCGACCCGCCCCCGCTTCGCACGGATGCAATGTAGATACTAATGTTTCTTCTACTACAATATGCATGTATTATACATATAAACCTTCATCTTCAATCACTCTATCTATTAAAAAAAAAAACGAATCAAAATCCGATGCGTAGTTTTAAAGATTAAAGCATACATAGGGACAGACAGCGGGAAGCGACTTTGTTTTATACTATGTAGTGATGATTAACGACGGGAAGAAATATGAGTAGAAAATAACTCCACTGAAATCCATAAAAAGCTCTTTAGACTAACAGTGAACAGGTTACTTCTAGACAAGCGTGCTCCATCGTCGACCACATCATCGCTTACCATCAGGTGAGATAGTGTTCAAGTGTGAGAGATCAATGCAAAGAAAATGTGGATCAGGACCAACAGGTTTACGCGATTTCCGAGGTTCAGGGCGCCGTTGGTGATCTCTCCCGGTCAAGTCGGATTGCCGTCTCATCTCTCATGAAGAGCAGTGGTGGCTGAGGAAGAGCAGTGGTGGCTGAGTGGTAACGGCCCCGACTTACGAATTGTAGGTCGCGGGTTCAGCCCCAGCCAGACGGCATTACTTTGTGTTATTAATTACATCACCACTGCTCTCAAAACGGTGAAGGAAAACATCGTGAGGAAACCGGCATGTTCTAGAACCAAAAATTTCGTAGACATGTGACATTCACCAACCCGCACTGGGCCCGCGTGGTGGATTACGGTTCATTCCCTCTCCTAGAGAGGACGCCTGTGTCCCAGCAGTGGGAACATTAGAAGGCTGATTATGCTTATGCTTATGCCTATGCCATCTCATCGGATCGTGAGAGTTAAGGAACAGGAAGTGCACCTGAGCTCGCGCACACACTTGTGCTGTAATACCTTCTTTTTTTTTTTCTAGATGGTTAATCATCAAATTACTTTTCCTCTCTGAGCGAAACGGAAGGGACTGTCAGAATCTTACTGACTAAAACCAATCCATGTTACTCCTAGTGCCTTTTGCGTTCCAGGGCCGCGGTGACTCTTTCGAACAAATTCCGCAACCCTAGCAGGCACTGGCCTAAGCAGGTCCCGTCTTGTATGCTGACACCACTTTGAGGCGCGCGTGGAACACGACGTGCCATCGACTCGGGTCTGTTTGTTATCACCGAATCCGAATGCTAAAAGTAGTATTGAGGAAATAGTATTGAATAAAGAGAAACTAGAATTCGTCGAAAGCACAGTTTTCCTGGGGATAACGCTCGACTCAAGGCTAAAATGGGGACCTCATTTAGCATCACTTGCAGGACGGCTAAGTTCAGCAGCATATGCTGTCAGAAAAATCCGTCATTTTACTAATGTAGATACCGCGAGACTGGTCTATTTTAGTTACTTTCATAGTGTCATGTCTTCGGGATTTTGCTATGGGGACGGGCTGCAGACATAGAGTCTATTTTTATTCTGCAGAAAAGAGCAGTTAGAGCCATTTACAATCTCCGCTGGCGCGATTCTCTAAGGGAACTGTTTAAGGAAATTAACATCATGACGGTACCTTGTCAATACATTTATGAAAACATTATGTATGTTCGGAAAAATCTTCATATTTTTAATAAGATCAGCGACAGGCATAATGTTAATACTAGAAATAGAAACAAATTAGATCAACCTAGGTTTAGATTGGCTAAAGTACACACTTCTTTTATGGGGTATTGCGTAAAATTTTATAACAAAATACCAGTCGATATCCTTCAATTAAATGAGAGAAAATTTAAAACATGCATAAAACGCACACTATGTAGGCAAGCATATTATAAACTGGAAGATTATATCCTTGATAAAAATGCTTGGCTAAATGCCGGTCCTGCTCCACAGCCTCAACCACTTGGGTAAACAAGTTAGGATTTTTTATTTGGAAGAGATGCTCGCCCTTTTTTTTGTCTCATTTATTTATTCTTTTTTTTTTATAATTTTATTTTGAGAATAAATAATTTCTCTTTTTTACTTGTATTTGCTTGGTCATTGTGAACCATAGTTTTGTATAATGTAGAAGCAGTTTATTTTCAAATATTGTAAATGTGAGTACCATGGAGCCATTTACAGGTTATAGTTTACTTTGTGACTTGAACTAAAATGTCAGTTGAGAGTATGTCATGCTCACTCAAATGTCTCGCTCGCTGATGGTGGCGCGTGTGTCGGATCATTCGGTTCCCTTCAAAATGGTTGAGCTAAATGGTGCCGATACACGCGTCATGTTCGTGAACGGGCGCCGTCGGTTGAGACTGGTCACCTCTTAACTGCCACTGACTTGTTTTAATCTTTATACTTTGAATTGTTTTATAGTTTCCTTTTTTTTCTCTGCATTGTCCTCACACATAGAAGCACCAAGGATGTAACCAAAGTTATGTAATACAGAACATGATTTAAAAGAGTGTCCGTGGAGTTTCTTGCACGTTCTTCTCCATAGAGATCTACGCTTTGGAACGTGCAGATAGCTTCACCTCTTTCGACTTGACAATTCAAAAGTGCCTGTAAAGGGTTTATTTGAAATAAATGCTTTGAATCTTGAATCTCTTGAATCTTGAATCGGACGGCGAGCCACCCATAGCTCGCCATCCGCAGGCCCGCGCCTAAGGTGGCCGGGAAGCGCCCTGCGTTTCCCGCCGCCCGGGGTGAGATTCCGCAACCCTGATAGGATGACAACACCCTGTTTCTATAAAAAGGCTAGGCCGCCAATCAAACGGCTGACTTAAACTTGGCTGCGAATTATCTACATGTGCTAAATGAAAAACTATTCTGGCTTTCTTTTAAATGATGACTAATATACATATCTCATCGACTTACCTTCCCAACGAAGCCAGTGCCGCCAGTGAGGAATATCGTCTTCCCCCTGTAGAACTCGGGAACCGTGGGCGCCATCTTGTTTATCTGAAACAGAGACACATTTTGAATGGACTAGGGATGTTTCCTGATTAAAAATATATGATTCTAATTAGTCCGTCAGTAAGATTATAGAAAAATATTGGACACGTATTTTTTCCTTTATCAAATCTATAAAAACTGACGAAGATAAAAAGCATCAAAGCATGAAGCATGAAGTGGGAGCATGTGACGTCACTGCCCGGTAAAAATTGTAGCGGGTAGTGACGTCACACGAGTTTTCAACGCAATGTATCGTCTTCAGTTTTTGTTTATGTGAAGAAAGAAAAAATACATCTTCAATATTTTTTGGAAATCTATCTGACGGACTAATCAGATTTTTTTTAGTTAACTACCCTATTGTCACGGTAAGGTTAAGGTCAGTCTGTTAAGAAGATGAAGCTAGTTCTGCCGCGCTAGCCACTAGAGCAGTACGATTTTTTTTGTAGAAAAACAAGCAGCATCAATCAGGATTCAGTAAAAATTGCACTGAGCGTGCCCATACCGAAAATTTTACCATCTGAGCTTTTGTTGGGCGCCACACTCTCAGCGCTATATTTTAGATGAACAATCTGGGAGATCATTGGTTCTAGAAATATTAAAGTTTAAAGAATCAAATAAGTCTTCAGAAAATCTGACTTCAGTCTTGCCAAGACGTATCGGGTCAGCAGGTCGTAGGCAGCCGCTCCACGTAAAATACTGGTATTCAGCTGAATCCGGTTCAACTGGAAGCTGACCTCAATACGTTTGGTAAAACGCTAGACACATCTGACTGACAAAACGAATTTCTAGTGTTATTACTAAATTTTGTTCCATCAGAAATTATGTTTCTTAAGAAATGAAGTATTTGTAATCTTAAACAGGAATCTCTATTTACTTATAAAATCCGCTTGCTATACTAGAATGTTTGTGAGACGTTGCAAATGCGTTCAAAACTGTGGCCCTGAAATATATTAATAATTAAATTTGCATAATTTGTGTCAGTTTGATGACCGTTCATAATAAAAACAATAATGTATTTTTCAGGTATCCGGTTATAATTAAGCAGTTATTTCTCGACACTAGTTTGGCCAACACTCAATCAATGCATTGTTCCATTACATTACAACACTACCATTTCGGCCGCGACTTCGTCTGCGCAGATTTAGTACAAACAACTTTACTCCTTTTACACCCTCGTAAAGGTTGAAATTTGAAAAAATTTATGAAGCCTTTTAATGTTCCCACTGCTGGGACACAGGTCTCCTCTCTAGGAGAGGGAATGGGCCGTAATCCAGCACGCGGGCCCAGTGCGGGTTGGTGAATGTCACATGTCTTCGAATATTTGGTTCTAGGACATGCCAGGCCCGAGTCGACGGCGCGTCGTGTTCCACGCGCGCCTCAAAGAGTCGTCAGCAAAGAAGACGGGGCCCCATAGGGTCAGTGAAAAAAAAAAAGGACATGCCGGTTTCCTCACGATGTTTTCCTTCACCGTTTTGAGAGCAGTGGTGATGAAATAATTTACACAAAGTAGTAGTAGTGCGCCTGGCTGGGTTATAGGACCCGCGACCTACAATTCGTAAGTCGGGTAACCATTGCTCTATTATTAAAGGAATCCTTGAACAAAATTTCCTGTTTCTAGTCCTTGTAGTTTCGGCAGTGATATGTCAGGCATTCAGTTTCCTTTTTAACCGACTTACAAAAAAGGAGGAGGTTCTCAAGTCGACTGTTTTTTTTTGTGTTTGTTACCTCATCATTTTTTACTAGGTGTACCGATTTTGATGAATCTTTTTATATTCGAAAGCTGGTGCTTGTCATGTGGTCCCATTTAAGTGAGATCTGACGACTAGTATTTGAGTTCATAATGCGTGGCTTCAACTACATTGATGGTGTTCTCATTCTCACTTGTCGATAAAAATGAAAAAAAAAAAAAAAACTGTATAGGTACGATGGTTTGGAAGAGCATCTTAGTATTTCGAGGTGGTTCCTTTCTAGTTTGGTGACATCTGATGAAGAACTTCGGAGATAGGAAACGGAACTCTTCAATTAATGATAGCAAATCTTTCGGTATTGCTGAAATCGCATGTTTGGTTATTGTTTACACCAGTTAGCAGCACATTTAGCTGTGGGGTATCACCGCTAAAAAGTGAACAATAAAAACGTTTTACGCAAAAAAAAATCAAGTTCGTAAATAAAAAAAAAAAAACAAAAACTACCTATATAATTATAACTAGTATTTCGCTTGGGGGCGCGAGTTGCGAGCAACTCGCGGTGTCTATTTAGTATTTTTTTACTAACAACAAAGGGGTTGAAAGTACGGGGTTGAAGAGGGTTGAATTTTTATTGGCCATATACTCACCCAGATACCCTCTATACAACCCCGAAAACCATTTTTCTCTACAATGTCAGGTTTCTGAGATATGCCAAGGGGTTGAAACAAGGGGGTTGAAAAGGGTTGAAAAGGGTTGAATTTTTTATTGGCCATTTACTCACTCAAATACCCTCTATACAACCCCGAAAACCATTTTTCTCTACAATGTCAGGTTTCTGAGATATGCCAAGGGGTTGAAACAAGGGGGTTGAAAAGGGTTGAATAGGGTTGAATTTTTTAGTGGCCATATACTCATACAGATACCCTCTATATAACCCCGAAAACCATTTTTCACTTCAATGTCAGATTTCTGAGTTACGCAAAGGGGTTGAAAGAAGGGGGTTGAAAAGGGTTGATTTTTTATTGCCCATATACTCACCCAGATACCCTCTATGGACCCCGGAAACCATTTTTCTTAACTGTGTCAGGTTCCTGAGATACGCCAAGGGGTTGAAACAAGGGGGTTGAAAGGGGTTGAATAGGGTTGAATTTTTTATTGGCCATATACTCACCCAAATACCCTCTATACATCCCCGAAAACCATTTTTCTCTAAAATGTCAGATTTCTGAGATACGCAAAGGGGTTGTAAAAAGGGGGTTGAAAAGGGGTAGTTTTTTTTTTCGTTTTCTACTCATCCAAACACCCTCTATACAACCCCGAAAACTATTTTTCTCTTCGACGTCAGGTTTCTGAGATAAGCAATGGGGTTGAAAGAAGGGGGTTGAAAAGGGGTAGTTTCAGATTTTTCCCATACTCATCCCGACACCTTCTATACAACCCCATAAAAAGTTTTCCCCTCCTAGCACGGCAAGTGGGAGAACAATTATGTCAATCAGTCAGTCAATCAATCAGTCAGTGGTTTTTTAATTGTATATAATATAATTTCAGAAATCGGTGTCAAAAAAACGAACAAACAACCAAGAACACCGACTTTCGATGTATAAGTTATTTTAAACTTCTTTGTGTGTGTGTTTTTATATATAATCAAGATAGATTTAACAGTAAGTACAATCAAAATATATACTACTTAATTAACACAATAATTGTTCAATGCTTATAAAATAATTAACTCTATTGGTTAACAGTTACCGAATTATAACGTAACTACAATTAGCGAGTAAACCAGCTATAATAACTATTACGTTATCAGGTAGCGGCTACTTCGGTAACTGCTACTTCTGATATTATATGTCACGGTTGAACGGTCGCGAGCGCTACTTTTATTCCTAGATCAGGTTTTTTTTTTTAATTATTGGTAAGCTAGTGTGTGGCCACTATCTCACCTAATGGTAAACGATGACGTGGTCGACGATGCAGCTCGCTTGTCTAGAAGTAACCTGTTCACTGTTGACTTAAAGACTCCCAAGTTGTAGCTGTCAGGAGACACAGACTCTGGCAGGGTTATTTGATTTTCTCTCTGGAACGTATAAATAACATCGCAGATTCCGGATTCAATAGGCTCGATTGATGTCAGTACTCCCGGTCCATATTACATGGTGCTTTAAAAACAGAACTGGCAGCGCCTGTCATTAACTAAATCCCCAAAGTAAAGGTGCATGGGCACTTGGGCACTCCAATGTGTGGCTCACGTTCTGAAAAGGGCCTCAAGTCTGCTATTTTTATAAAGTCATTCAAACACGATCCCATTGTCATTTTGCTAAAAGTTCGTAATCTGCTAAATTCATAATGATCGATCATTGGTCGGTCAATGGTCTCGTAATACTTTTTAATATCCGAGCTATTAGAAGAAATGATTGCCCAACAATGTTCTAATATGGTTCTAATGGTAGGTCACTGATCAAAAGACTTGTCAAAATTTTAGCAGATTACCGCATACGTCTGTCATTCATTTGTCATTATGTACGAGACTAGCTGCTGCCCGCGACTTCGTCCCCGTGGAATCCCCGATTTTTAAACATTCTTCAAGGCTGCTCCGCTCCTATTGGCTTAAGCGTGATGATATATAGGCCTAAAGCCTTCCTCGATAAATGGTCTATTCAACCCAAAAAGAATTTTTCAATTCGAACCAGTAGTTCCTGAGATTAGCGCGTTCAAACAAACAAACAAACTCTTCAGCTTTATAATATTAGTGTAGATTACCTACCACTCTATGCCATTTTTTCAATGGAGTGTCAAGTGGTTGACCATTGGAAACTCATAGTGACGCTTTTATATTATTAGATTACCAAACTTGTGAAAATCAACCATTATGAAATCAATGATAGACCATTCTGACACTATTGTAATAGCAGACTTCAGGCCCAGGAGCGCCGCACTCACATTGAGTATCCGAGTAAACACACAACCGCTACTATTAGGTAAACACTGGAAGTACACTGATAAAAACCTACACTATTGCTGATTGTCATAGGTCAGGCCAGGAAACCGAAAAGCCATAAAATATAGTTTCGGAATTTGTTCGAAAGAGTCCTGGAACGCGGCGGGGAGTATGAGGATCACGGGTGGGTTTTAGTCAGTAAGAGTCTGACACTCCCTTCCGCTCCGCCCAGAGCGGGAGAAGTCATTAGATGATTTCCCATCCAGAATAAAGAAGCCCATAAATTTAATATACCTACCCTAGACGGTGGATAACCATTGCCATGCAACGTGGCAATAGTGTCAGTCTTTTGAACACACTTCTAGTCGACAGCGATGCGCGTGAATTTCTTGGCGCCATATTTTACGATTTACTCCCCTAAGAGATTTTTATTTTAATGTTAAATTTATAGTTATGTTTACTCAAGTATTTAAAATATAATAACGATGTAAAACATAAATAAATAATTTTAATAAGCCTAAAAAAAGCAAAATTTAAGATTTTGAATAAAAACCCACGACGGTAAAAACATAATTGAAAAAGAATTAAATAATTAATAAAAACCCCTGACTTACAGAATTAATGTAACCCAAGAACATCCGTCAGGGCTGCCATTAATTGAGCTAGTTTTGCAGATCGTGATGGCAGCCCCCGACGGTTATTCTTGGGTTACGTTAATTCTGTAAGTCGGGGTTTTTTATTAATTATTTTTCAATTTTGTTTTTACAGCCGTTGGTTTTTTTTATCAAAATTTTAAATTTTGCCTTTTATTTTAACTTTTTAGAGAGAACTTTGTTATGAACATTGTACTACATATAGATATAGTTTATTTAAAAACCCTAACCCATCACTGAAAACTACATCAAAATCGGAGTAGTTATGTTTTTTTTTTTTTGCAAAAACATAACTACTCCGATTTTGATATAGTTTTTTGTGCTGGAGATAAATGGGAACATTGGTTTGCACAAACAAACATCCTCTCACCCCAAACGCATACACTGTCTCCGTTCCGTCGTGGGTAAAAATAGCTGACATAACAAAAACGATAACTCGCGGACAAAGTTACGGATACAAGCTAGTCAAGGACATTTGCTACTGCTACTAAATGGTTATGAAATTTCTTGTCACCATCTAAAGTGAAACTTTTCGAGGTTTTTCGACTGTTTATTTAAGACATTTGCAAGTTAACATTACGTGTGTGTCAAATAACAGTCTTGTACAAAGATAAATTACAGTTGAATTGCACAATTTGATTGCGCCTAACACCAGGGCCGGCTTAACCCCTGCAGGGGCCCCTGGGCACACGTCCGGGGCCCTTTTGGAAAATTGAAAACCGGCCAAGATAGTGTCGGAATACAGGTAGCTGATTTCCGTGAGTATGCCCACGTAACCGTACTGCCCAGTGGACATCCTGCCTGGAATAGGTTTGACCGAATTTCGTCAGAAGCTAGTTGACGGTTCGAGTTGGTCGTTTCCTAAGTAGTGCCTATCAGTGGCGAAGCCTGGTCATGACCCCATTCCCGCCGGCTTCCCTTCAGAAGTTTGGAACACAACTACTCTATCGTAATTGAAAAATCGCATAATCAGTACTGTTAAAAGTAGAGAAACATCACAAAACGCATACACAGATGGATATTCAATAAGAAAAAAAAACTCTCATCATATTCAAACCGAAAAGCATATACGTAGTTGTTTAGCATTACATGAGTTTGGGACTAGTAGGATTGAATTATTTTTCTAATTCGCATGACACCCATAACAGAAAAGTAAATCGTAATAAGAAATTGCCGCGCCCGGCCTGGAAGTAAGCATATAATTTTTTTTTTTTGCTACGGCTTACCTCTCTCAAAATATCACCCTTCGCCACTGGTACCTATAATATAAATTGGGGGGGGACCCCAATGAAGCGGGGCCCTGGGCACGTGCCCCTTGTACCCTTATGGTAAGAACGGAACTGCCTAACACGTTCCGTTGTCGAAGTAAAAAATGTACGGCGATGCGCCACCATATTGGAACCAGCCGTACGTACAAAACGTTTCGGGAACACATTTATTGTGCGTAAAGCTTAGGAGTGGAATTCCCTGCCAGAGTCTGTGTCTCCTGATAGCTACAACCTGACAGTCTTTAAGTCAACAGTGAACAGGCTACTTCTAGACAAGCGTGCTGCATCGTCGACCACGTCATTGCTTACCATCAGGTGAGATAGTGGTCAGACATGTGCCTATCAATAGTCAAAAAAGGCAAGACAGATTAATTGAATCAGTTTTTTTTTTGACTAATTAATAAGTTAATAATGACAATGCAACTGTTTAAATGCATTAACATAATTTAATTTTCACGTAAATCAACTTTTTGCATGAATAAAGTAATTTAAATAAATAAATAATGAATTTTCTCGAAACAATGACTTGGTTTTAATGGTTAAGTGTTGCAGCTACTGTAGAGGTCAATCGAGTTAAAAATATGTATATCAAAATGACAATATATTTTGGTCAAACACTCTTAGTCACGAATACCTAAAGACGATATCTTGAATCAGGCTGTGTGACATTCTTTCAGTAGTAACAATTGCCAAATAAAAAAACAAAAAAGTATAAAATAACTTTAATTTCGGAATTCGGTGTCGGTCTTAGTTTTTTTAAGACCTAGGTACTTCCGAAACTAATGTTATTTTATACTTTTTGTGTTTTTTGTTTAATAGAAGCCGGTTGTATTTTATTATTCACTTTTAGAGGGGCTCCTCCTCCTTTTTTTGAAGCCGGTTAAAAAGCTAAACATGTATGAGAATTACGAGTAAATTACCTGCCTAGTCTTTTTCCAATTACTAATACCAGTATTTTACGTGCAGCGGCTGCCTACCAGACCTTCACAACCTAGGTAACACGACACTTTTTGTATGGGATTGAAATGCGCATATAATAATGAACAAACCCATTGTCAGCAACTCGATTCGCGGATGTTACTGAGAAATTCAGTAACGGTTACTGAGCTCCTTAACATATACAATAGTTTGAACCCAGGACCTGACCCTCAGGCGGAACGCGTGTGAGAGAGGGAAACCTCTCGCTCCAGCCGCCGCAACAGAAGAAGACGCCCCGGGCGTCGGGAAACGCAGAGCGATTCCCGGCCACCGTAGGCGCGAGCCTGCGGATGGCGAGCTATGGGTGGCTCGCCGTCCGATAGCAACCAGGCCCGAGTCGACGGCGCGTAGTGTTCCACGCGCGCCTCAAAGAGCCGTCAGCAACGAAGACAGGGCCCCATAGGGTCAGTGCCAGCTAGGGTTGCAGAATTTGTTCGAAAGAGTCACCGCGGCCCTGGAACGCAAAGGGCACAAGAAGTAACACGGGTGGTTTTAGTCAGTAAGAGTCTGACACTCTCTTCCGCTCCGCCCAGAGCGGGAGAAGTTATTTGATGATTTCCCATCCAAAAAAAAGGACCTGACGTTCAGTTGCCGCGGTATGTACCACTGCACCAACAAGGCAGTTGACCTATCATGGCCGGGGATCGCGTAAGTCCTTACAGGCTGTCGGTTGATTGATGAAATCCGCAGGAAACTAAAGCAATGTATGTCTAATTATTTATTGCAGCGGACGTTGAGAAAGTGTTTTTGTTAACAAATGAAAATAATGTTAAATTACATATGTATGAAGAGTTCTTTTTACAGGCCTGAAATTGTGAGATTCAGGTAATCTATACGAGTTTTGACATATCCTGTTAACAATGCCTTGTTCCGTCCATCGAGCTCCTTTGGTATCGCGTTAGCAAGCGACTGTTGAGCGTGGGGTTCTGGGTTCGGTTCCCAGGTCGGCCAAAAAGTAATATGCTTCTTGAGAATAGAGATACCGATACTAAGTATTAGCATAGCATAATTAATCAGCCTTTTAATGTTCCCACTGCTGGGACACAGGCCTCCTCTCTGGGAGAGGGAATGGGCCGTAGTCCAGCACGCGGGCCCAGTGCGGGTTGGTGAATGTCACATGTCTTCGAATTTTTGGTTCTAGGACATGGCGGTTTCCTCACGATGTTTTCCTTCACCGTTTTGAGAACAGTGTTGATGAAATTTTTTACACAAAGTAATGCGCCTGGCTGGGTTTGAACCCGCGTCCTTCAATTCGTAAGTTGGGGCCGTTACCACTCGGCCACCACTGCTCTCTGTAGTGAACATTATAAAGAGTACCTACTCTATTCTGTTGTCTATGATAGCCCGAGTTTGGAAGTTAATAGTGTGACACTACGTGCTTTTTAAAGCACTTTAAGAGACGGAAGAGGGATTGAAGCTGTGTTTGTGCATAAAATTAAGCACTAGTACTAGTACGTCCCCTCTCAATAAATGTTAGCCTATTCATTGCTAATCTGCTGTATAAAATTAGATAAGTTACGGTAAAGTTTCATTAAAATCTGTTCAGTAATTGTTGCATGAAAGAGTACATAAAACTCTCGCAATTGTAATAAGGGGCCATCCAATCCATAAATTACGTCACACGAATTTCATCATTTTTGACCCCCCGTCCCCGTCCTAGTCACAGCTGGTCACATTTGTGAGACCCCCCTGGTGTGAGGTCACATATTTTACAATTTTGTTCGTGTATTTGTTCGTGCTTTACTTCAACACTTAGATTACATAGATTTTGAAATGTGACGTACCGAAATTTAGGACCACTCTCAAAACAGTGAAGGAAAACATCGTGAGGAAACCGGCATGTCCTAGAACCAAAAATTCGAAGACATGTGACATTCAGCAACCCGCACTGGGCCCGCGTGCTGGATTATGGCCCATTCCCTCTCCTAGAGAGGAGGCCTGTGTCCCAGCAGTGGGAACGTTAAAAGGCTGATTATGCTTATGCTCACCCCCTTGTCACACAATACCACACTTCGTCGACCCCCTCCCTCCCCCTTAACGTGTGGCGTAAGTTATGGATGGGCTAAATAGGATTTACAAGAAAGGCGAACAATCTTGCGTTTATAAATTAATGCTATGAAGAGGTTAAATCGTTAGTTTGTAGGAGTTAATCTCTGGAACTATTATTAATTTCTGTTGCTTTGTTTGTTTGTGTCTGAGCCGAATAAATGTATTCTATTATATTATTTTCTATTCTATTGTAAATTAACGGAGTTTGGAAAATAGTGAGAGGCACAATAATCCCCAATAGTAGAATTAAAAATAGGTGTTATTGCGAAACAAATATTCGACAGTTTGATCGCACTCAATGTAATTATCTAAATTATGTATAAGTACCGGAAAATTGCAGACTCCGTAAGAATGTCATACTGTATCTTTATTAGATTGTGGAAAATCGTTTTTACCGACTTCCAAAAAAGGAGGAGGTTCTCAAGTCGACTGTATTTTTTTTTACCTCATAACTTTGTACTGGGCGTACCGATTTTGATTATTCTTTTTGTATTCGAAAGCTGGTGCTTGTCGTGTGGTCCCATTTAATTTGATTGAGATCTGACTTACTTACTAGTATTTGAGTTATCTTCTATACTTATAATAAATCTGTAGAGAGGTCAATTCTGTACAGGGAATATATTTTCAAAATAACTATCAGGGGGTGATTAGTGACCGATACTGGTGCCAAAAATGCAATCAGTAAAATTTTTGTCTGTCTGTCTTTCTGTCTGTCTGTCTGTCTGTCTGTATGTTCTTTATAGAAACAAAAACTACTCGACCGATTTTAACGAAACTTGGTGCAATTATTCTTCATACTCCTGGGCAGGTTATAGTATACTTTTCATCACGCTACAATCAATAGGAGCAGAGCAGTGAAGGAAAATGTTGGGAAAACGGAAGAAGTTACTCCATTTTTTAAGCTTCCGTCGCGTGTGTAGCCTTAATGGTTAAAGTTACATAGAAATCATGTATTACGGAAATGTTCTACTTACATAAAATTATCTAAAAAATATCCCGAAACAGCATGTCTATCTTTTGTCAATTTTAAACCGATCGGGCTGAGAGTTTCAAAATCGGGGGTAAAGTATCCCTAATAAATTAATAATGCGTGGCTTAGTTTACATTGACGACGTTCTCATTCCTTCTTTACGAAGTAAAATGAAAAAATAAAATTGTTTACGATGGTTTGGAAGAGCAGCCTCTGTTCTTCATCAGATCTTCACTTCTAGTTTGGTGAAGATCTGATGAAGAACAGAGATGATAGGACACGGAACTCTTCAATAAATGATAGCAAATCTTTCGGGATTGCTGAAATCGCATGTTTGTTTATTGTTTACACCAATGTGATTGGTACGTTAAGGTGTGTTGGTGTATCACTAAAAAGTGAAAAATAAAAAATCTTTTTACAAAAAAATACAACCGACTTCAACACAAAAAAAAAAACAAAAATTACAAAATAACTTTAATTTCGGAAGTCAGTGTTCTATAAACGAAAAAGCAACCAAAAATACCGAGTTCCAAAATGAAAGTTATTTTGTTCTTTTTGTTTTTTTTTTTTTGTGTAGAAGTCAGTTGTATTTTTTTTTGTAATTTTTTTTTTTTATATTATAAAATGTGTGATTGATATATTTAATAATGTACCTAATTTATGTGTATATATAAGTGAATAAAGGAATAATAATAATTTTGTACTTACGCAAATGTAATGATAATAATATTTAAATTGAATCAATTAATTACATTAACGAATACAATATAAGTCAATAAACGATAAAATTATTATATTCTTGCAATTGTTACTCAGAGGTTATTGCCTTCTTCTTGAAATTCATAAGATATCCAACCTAAGCATTAATTTTTTTATGTATGTCTGACTGGAACGTATCTTGGCGATTGAGAGTGTCATGCTCACTCAAAAGTCTCTCTGATGGTGGCGTATGTGTGGTACTCGGCAGGGGGCTGAAATGGAGTGCCAGTAATGGTCCCATTGCGGCCTCCTCCAGAGACAAGTCAGCCGCTGTGCTATTGCGCAGTGGCTGATGCCTGTGGACGGTGAGCGTGGGTGGCTCGCCGTCCGATACCAGGCTGAGTCGACGACGCGTTGTGTTCCACGTGCGCCTCAAGGAGCCGTCAGCACCTAGGACGGGGTCCCACAGGGTCGGTGCCTGCTAGGGTTGCGGAATTTGTTCGAAAGAGTTACCGCGGCCCTGGAACGCAAAGGGCACAAGAAGGAACACGGGTGGGTTTTAGTCAGTAAGAGTCTGACACTCCCTACCGCTCCACCCAGGGCGGGAGGGGTCATTTGATGATTTCCCATCAAAAAAAAAAAAAAATGGTGGCGTATGTGTTTCATTCATCATTTTGGCTCCATCAGCTGGGACGGCTCATCTCTCAGCTGCCACGGTTTATTTTAATTATTTGTACTTTGAATTGTTACTTTTACTCCGGATGCCTTTATCGTACACATCTTTCTCACGTATATGAATGACTAGCACTTGGCCCGCGACTGCGTCTGCGCAGATTTAGTACAAACATTTTCCGCTCCCGTTTTACCCACTTAGGGGTGGAGTTTCGTAAAATCCGTTCTCAGCGGATGTCCACACCCTATAGGGAACCTACCTGCCAAATTTTAAGTTTGTAGCTGTTATATTTCTTAGAATTCGTGATTAATCAGTGAGTGTTATATCGCTTCACGATTGTGAGTTGTTTGTCCGATTTAGAATTCAATTAAGTGTAATGTAATCGCTAGCTACCAATTTCCTAATTAGAGTGTTTCTAAATATCCTAAAAATTGGGCAGTTTAATAAGCGCTTAAGAGAGAGAGAGAGAGAATAATTTTTGCAACATTTTTCATTGATGCTGCGCTCCTATTGGTTGTAGCGTGATATAATAGCCTTCCTCGATAAATGGGTTATCGAAAACTGACATATTTTTAAAATTCGGACCAGTAGTTCCTGAGATTAGCGCGTTCAAACAAACAAACTCTTCAGCTTTATAATATTAGTAGGTATAGATTAGACAGGAGCTCCTTCCGAGAACTGCCATGTTTATAATCTACTTTTAAAGTTAACAGGTTTGTTTTTTTTTTTTTCAGATTTTCCACGCGGTATATATTCAGTGCGTTACGAGACATGGCATGGGATCCGAAATTCTATGTGGAAAAACGAAACGCTTATCTGTCTGTTCGTCTGTCGCAGCCGATTTTCTCCGAATGTACGATACTGATTGTGTTGAAATTTGGTACTCATATAGACTTCTGTGACCCAAACACGGACACATTATGTAAATAAATAAATTTGAGTTTGGGGGTCACTTTAGGGGGACAAACTATCAAAATTTCAAAAGGGTTTTTGGCGAGGGTTTTTATAGATTTTTTTATAATTTTAAAATAAATAGTTTCCTTATATTGTCCCCTTCAAAAAGAATAAAACTACTGAGTATTTTGAAAAAATGCAGATAACAGTTGTTTACCTAAATATTACAGAAAACCTATAAGTCTTTAGTATTAAAATAACGTCTTACAACAATTAGATTCGACGGAACCCTTTGCACGCGTCCGACTCGCACTTGGCTAATTCTATTTAACGTTTTATGTTTTCGACCGATATTATTTTACTAAAGTATTTTTCATCAATAAATTGATAGGTACTCAGTATTATACATAATATCTGAATTAATTGTGTCGTTGCTCTCGCGGTTAAGCACGACTGCTGAGCTTATAGTCCTGGGTTCGACTCCCCAGGACCTTTTATTTCTTGATGGGAAATCATCAAATGACTTCTCCCGCTCTGGGCGGAGTGGAAGGGAATATCAGACTCTTACTGACTAAAACCCACCCGTGATCCTTCCTGTGCCCGCCGCGTTCCAGGGCCGCGGTGACTTTTTCGAACAAATTCCGCGCCATCGACCCGGGCCTGGTTGCTATCGGACGGTGAGCCACCCAAAGTTCACCGTCCGCAGACCCGCGCCTACGGTGGCGGGAAATCGCCCCATGTTTCCCGACGCCCGGGGCGTCTTCTTCTGTTGCGGCTGGAGCGTGAGGTTTCCCTCTCTCGCACGCGGTCCGCCTCCTCCTTCGCCAGCATTATTGCTTTACAGAAGGAGGCGAGCGCGTCCCATGCTTTTTCACTCCGGGCTATGGATTGAACCAGGGCCGGACGCTCAGGTCGCCGCCGCCGATCGCCTCGACGAGGACACGGCGTTGCTCCGCCCAAGCAGGCAGACCTCCACCGTATGCTCCACCGTGTCCTCTACTCCCCAGGAACTCAAGTCTGCTATTACAATAGTGTCAGAATGATCTATCATTGATTTCATCATTTTAGATTTTGAGAAGTTTTTTTTTTTTGTGTTGTGGCTCCATCGTTTAACTAACGATGATTTTGCCAATGTCAAGGTTTGGAGAGGAACTAATGATGACAAGTTTGTTAATCTTCTAATATAAAATCGTCATTATGACTTTCCATCAGGTGACGTTGTCAATAAATGCAAACCTATTAATAAACGTAAACATATGTAATTCACACATATTTTTACGAAAAGAAATAGATTACTTACCTACATTTAGGGGATGAAACTTTGTATAGAGTAGCGTCATTTATGTCGAAAATCATCAGGCTCGCGACCTTTGATACTTAGATAAATAATAGTTTAATACACTAACAGCGACTCGTGGTTTCAACTGCGTAATTCCCGTTCCCGTGGGAATACAGGGATTAAATATAGCCTATGTTATTTGCTGTTAATGTAGCTTCCCATTGATGAAAACATGTTTAAAATTGGTCCATTAGTTTCGCCTTTCGGAGCTTATTCGATACAAACAAAAGAAAATCTTTCCTCTTTATAATATTACACATATATGTATACATACATAGAGATAAAATTCAGAAGTATAACAAAATATCAAATTCGGAATTATAAACAAGATATACTGTTTTTCCTGATAGCTGTAGGTACCTAACTTGGGATTAAGAGTAAAACGGATTAGTCAAAGGCGAGTTTAAGAATCCTACTTCCTACTAATATTATAAACGCGAAAGTTTGTAAGTATGGATGGATGTTAGATACTCTTTCACGCAAAAACTATTGAACGGATTTGGATGAAATTTGGCACACAGATGGTTTATTACCAGGTTTATTACATACTAGCAGCGCCCCGCGGTTTCACCAACGTTGTTCCCGTTCTCGTGGCAATACGGGGATAAAATATAGCCTATGACGATAATGTAGCTTTCTATTGGTGAAATAATTTTGAAAATCGGTTCAGTAGATCCAGAGATAATTAATTACAACATCACCAAATCACAACCTCACAAACTCACAAACGTTACCTCTTTATAATATTAGTATAGATAGGATATTATTTTTACCCCCGATATTCCCACGCGATCGAAACTTATGCGGGTGGAACCGCACAGCTAGTAAAAAATAAACGAGACAAGACCTCAATGTGGGTTTCATAAAAAATCCCCAAAAATTTCACAAAAAAAATACACGGAATTCGTTTTATCATAAATTTTGTACAAAGACCACGAATACACAGATTTTGAAGCGATACGCAGTTCGCCGGAAAACCTAGTTAATAATAAAAACTTAATAAGAACTCATAATCTAGAAAAAGATTTAATTTTAATGTAGGGATTTCTTTCAAGCAAAAATGCTGCGTACCCATTTAAAGACAAACAATAAATACTTACCGATACAACACGATGTCTGTCCGTCAATCGCGCCGGCCACTTTAGAGCGACTGTGGCCTATCGTAATAATTCGCAGTGCGCGTCGATCGTATTGTTGCGCGTGCGCATGCTATATGTAAGTGTGGCTGTTTGACTGGGTGTTTGTGCGTAGGTATTTTTGAGTTAATAATTTAAAATATGGGGTTCGTGGCTAAATTATAACAGCCGCACGGGTCGATCTTCGAGGTTAAGTAACACTTGCTGAGATTAGTCTGTGGATGTGTGACCATCTTGACATAGCGAGTTTCCTCCGTGCCTCGGAAAGCACGTTAAGCCGTTGGTCCCGGCTGTCATTTGTAGATCTTTGGCAGTCGTTACAGATTGTCAGAAGCCAGAAAATCTGACACCAGTCTTGACATGAAGTAACGTGTTCCCCAGTAAATGGGTTGTGGAGTTCTGGTAGGCAGCCGCTTCACGTAAAATACTGGTATTCAGCTGAATCCGACTTAACTGGGAGCTGACCCCAATATAGTTGGGAAAAAGGCTGGGCAGATGATGATGGGATTCTGGACAGGCACACAAGTGATATTTTGTTAGCGTTATCCTGGCGAAGGCGAGTGCCTTCAAAATGTATGAGATTGACAAATGCTATCGAAATGTTAAGTGATCAACCAATATAATAAGACTTTTCTGTTACTGACTGACTGATATACAACATAACATACACAATCAGCCTTTTAACGTTCCCACTGCTGGGACACAGGCCTCCTCTCTCTAGGAGAGGGAATGGGCCGTAATCCAGCACGCGGGCCCAGTGCGGGTTGGTGAATGTCACATGACTTCGAATTTTTGGTTCTAGGACATGCCGGTTTCCTCACGATGTTTTCCTTCACCGTTTTGAGAGCAGTGGTGATGAAATTAATTACACAAAGTAATGCGCCTGGCTGGGTTTGAACCCGCGAACAACAACTCGTAAGTCGGGGTCGTTACCACTCGGCCACCACTGCTCCGACATACAAAGCACAGCTGAAACTACTGGTCGTGGAAAGCTGGTTTTTGTCATTTATGTTCTTTGGTTAGTGTAGCGGGGCTCTAAGAGAAAGATTTCCCGATATTCCTACGGGAACGGGATAAGCGCGTACAAAGTCGCGGGAAAAAGTGAGTTCCTCATACTTTGATAATCGCATTTGCTGATTTAACGGCAATTTATCTAGAGCTACATATAAGCTGATATTTTATAAGCGGAAGCGATTTTTGAAATCCGAAAGCGCTTGTCGTAGTTTTAGACATTTTTTTTCAGTGATAGAAAGCCATTTTATCAAGGCTCTAGGGTCTGAATAGTCGCGGTATTTATCAGGGTCCTAACATACAGGTTTTGCCTTGTTTGGGGAACACTGTCCGAACCTATGAATATAATAATGATTGATTTGATTTATTTAATATTAACCGCGTTTCTGTTTTCTTTTTTTTTTTCTTTTTTCATATTCCACCTACCACAATTATTCTCTGCATCACCCAAACGTTGACTGGTAGAAAATGTCTTTTTTTTCTGGATCTGGCTCTGGGCGGAGCGGAAGGGAGTGTCAGTCATTTACTGACTAAAACCCACCCGTGATCCTTCTAGTGCCCTTTGCGTTCCAGGGCCGCGGTGACTCTTTCGAACAAATGCCGAAACGGTAGAAAATGCCTAAGGCATTAAGTCCGCCTCTGTACATCTGTTTGCGTAAAGTATTAAATAACTAAAGAAATATTATTATTATTAAATTATATCATAGTTTTAAAGTTATGAAAGAGTGTCCGTAGAGTTTCTTGCACGTTCTTCTCCATAGAGATCTACGCTTTGGAACGTGCAGATAGCTTCACCTCTTTCGACTTGACAATTCAAAAGTGCCTGTAAAGGGTTTAATTGAAATAAATGCTTTGAGTTTGAGTTTATGTAGGTTATAACAATTAATAAGTAACGTTAATCTCATTTTTATTTTGTATACCCGCGACATCGTTCGCTTCTGCTAACAATTTCATGGCTTATAATGTTTTTTGCAAGGAAATCTAATCCTTTTTCTTAAATTAAAGTAGCTAAAGCGTCTTCTTATGACATTAGCTACTAGCCAGAAAAAGATCTGTCAAAATCAGTGTAGCCGTTTTGGAGACAAGCCGAAAAATACAGACAGACCGGTCGATAGACCCATATAATTAAAAATACAGTTTTTTTTTTTAAATTGTCGTTAGTTCTTTCATATGCGTTTTTTAAAAAGTTGTTATTTTGATATTAAAAACAGACGCTTCAATTTGTTTTGTATTGTATTGATTAAATTATTTCTATTGTATAATTATATGTTTTATTTATGATTATATTAACATCGATAAGAGTCGTTGATCTTTTACCTGGTTATTATTTAAAATTTCAAAGCCGTGATGTCCGGTGATGTACACCGAAATTCATTAAACCGACCACCATACGAAGGGTTTCGTATGATAAATCTAAAAACAAACCAAGTTCGAGTCACTGGCGCACGAAGGGTTCCGTACTACATAGTATAAAAAAGTCATTTTCTCTGTCCATATATCCCTATGTATGCTTATTATCTTTAAAACTACGCAACGGATTTTGATGCGGTTTTTTTAATAGATAGAGTGATTCAAGAGGATGGTTTATATGTATAATACATGCATATTATAGTAGAGAAAGCATTTGTATCTACATTGCATCCGTGCGAAGTCGGGGCGGGTCGCTAGTTATCTATAAAAACGGAAAGAAAATCTTGTCCATTTAAAAAATAATTTAATCAATTTATTTTAATAACTATGGTAGAAATTGTGGAACTTTTTAAATTATAAGTATGCTACAATATCGCATTGGGTCTAGCCTGTAAGGATATTTGTATGTTTGGAGAGTGAATAAATAAATAAATAATAATAAATTTTCTGTGAATATTTCAAGTGTGTACCTGTTGCCGTTATCGATATCGAACAAAAAATCACGTTTGTTGTATGGGAGCGGTTATATAATATACAGTATGTTAACTAACAGAGGGCGTTCCCGTTAACCCGCAATAGTATAGCATCCATATAATATATGATTAAAAAACTATTACCATTCAAAAACAAAAAAATAAATTTTAATATTAAAATATTCACTAAAAATGTTAAATTGATACGTTAAAGTAACACTCTGTTCACGCGTACTTGCCGATTTGGGCATTGCTACTACGAGTACTATTCCGCGCTACTATTTTGATTTTAAACAGGATGTTTCGAATTTGTTGTGATTTTTTTTTAATTCGGATTATTTTATGCTTTCTATTCTGATATTTTTATTTTAATCTATTAATGATATAGATTAACGAATTTAAGGGAACGTTCTCTGTTATTTAACATACTGTATATATACATTTTTTTCTATTTATTATTATAGTGGCAACCGAGATATGTACATCATCAGTGCATATGTCAAATGTCTAACTATCACGGTTCATGAGATACAGCCTGGTGACAGACGGACGGACGGACAAAGGAGTCTTAGTAATATTGTAGGGTCCCGTTTTACCTTTTGGGTACGTAACCCTAAAAATTCACGTTCTGTACGTAGTCTGCGAAGATGAAATACATCCAATAAAGATAATTAATCTTCAATTATGTTTATTATTCGGTTTTATTTCTGTAGTTAAAAAAAATATGGTAATTTAAATCGAAAAGCAAACTTCCCGTGATCTGCCGGATTGTAGGTTAAAATTGGAATAACAACAAATCCTCTAAGCAGTAACTGCTGTTCTTTGCTGCTAGAATAATTAATATGATTAAAATTAGCACCTTTAAAAGACAATAGCATTAAAAATTTCCTTTGAAATTTTAAACAGTTTCCTGGTTAAAATATTATAACAGAAACCGTGTCATGTATTTTAGAATTTAAGTTTACAATAATATTATACAGAGGTAAGATTTGTTTGTTTGTAAAGAATAAACTTAAAAAATATTTGCACCGATTTCAGAAATTCTTTCACCACCGTTAAAATGCTACATAATCTTCATAAAACGCACATTATATTGTCAAGCATATTTTGAACCGAACCGAAAAGTTTGTTTATTTATTTTATTTTGGATGTTCGGGTTTCCGTCAAATACTTATAGACGGAATTGCAATGTTTTTTTTTTGGTCAGAAGAGGTCATTCAGAATGGTCCTATTTAAATTTATTAAAGTAGTTCCCGTTCCCGTGGGAACCACGCCAATGTTCACCGGAGATAGTGTAGCTTCATTAATTTTTGAAATCGGTCAAGTGGTTTTCGAATTTATTCGTTACATACAAAAATACAAATCTTTCCTCCTTATAATATTAGTATAGATTTAGATCTGATGAATAACTTCAGAGATAGACAACATAGACTGATTTGAATTTTTTGGCAGAACCAGCAATAAAAAGAAAAACTTCTTTACGAAAGAATGCAACCGACTTCCAAACAAAACCACTTCAAAGTACAAAATAATATTAGCCTGGGCTTGGGGTCTTTAGCCCCGGCTGGGGGCTTTTAGCCCTGGTTGGGGGCTTTTAGCCCTGGCTGGGGGCTTTTAGCCCTGGCTGGGCGTCTTTAGCCCTGGCTGGGAGCCTTAAATTCATTTGAGGTCACCACAGGATCATCCGGTTAAGCATTAACCAACCCAAGCGTGTTGAACTCTGAGTAAACACATAAAAAAAGAACTTAAATTTTTTTAAACACGAGAAACACCGACTTCCAAAATTGATCGACTTTCGTTATCTTATATATAAAATTCTCGTGTCACAATATTAGTTACCATACTCCTCCGAAACGGCTTGACCGATTTTTATAAAATTTTATATGCATATTCAGTAGGTCTGAGAATCGGCTTTTCATCCCCCTAAATATTAAGGATGGCCCACCCCTAATTTTATTTTTATTTTATGTGGCAAAACGACGTTTGCCGGGTCAGCTAGTTGATGATAATAATGCTTAGCTCAATGCTAGTCCATACCTATGGTCTATCGTGATGTCTATTGTATTCTGGTCACGTCAG
Source organism: Hecatera dysodea (assembly GCA_905332915.2). Lineage (NCBI taxonomy): Eukaryota > Metazoa > Arthropoda > Insecta > Lepidoptera > Noctuidae > Hecatera > Hecatera dysodea. Next base: position 11,105,248 of record HG995315.1, read on the forward strand.
CTGTCCAAAACGTCTGGTCGACGTATTTATGGCGGAGCCTCAAGGTGACATTAGATTCTTATTTTATTTAAGTATCATTGAATCATCTTTTGTTTTGCTATAGTTTTACCTTAAATTGAACTACAATGGCTCTTGACGATAGTTTAAGATGACGGCTCTGAGATTTTATATGAGTTTTTTAGAAGTGCATGTTCATTTTTGTTCACTTTGCATACTATTGTATAAATTCAAGTTCTTAAAACGCAACAGACAGATGTGTTGCTGGGGAGTTTGTTGCGCCACTTCTTCTTCCCAACTAAAACACTAGGAAGTGGTGACGGGTGGGCGTTTTGGGGGACTGTCTTTATGTAAAATTTGACGTTCAGAAAGTGCTGTCTATCAGCCTAGTTTGAATAAATGACTTTTGAATTTTTGAATTTTGAATTCACTTCTAAAACACTCATATAAAATCACCCTGATCGAGCAGTGTTATTTGGTAATTCCATAAGGAATTTTATCAGTAAAAAAACAGTCAAGTGCGAATTGGGATCGCGTGCAACGGCTAACGAACGAATCTCATTTTTGTTTAAAACTATTTGCTTTTTATAAGTTTTCTCGCTATCTAAAGGTAAATAATTTTGAGCTCATATTTGAAACACCTCCAATGATCTCTTTTACTTGATATGCCACACACTACACGGTTTAAAAATCTTTTTTTATTCCTTCTACATAATTTGTCCCCATAAAGTGTCCCTTTCTCAACATGACTTATGCATCCTTTTTTGGGTCACAGATATTTATAATGTATGTACCTCAATAGGATCGGTCTTGTAGTTTCGAAGAAAATTGGCAGTGACAAACGGACCGACAAACAACCAAGATCCTATAAGGGTTTCAATTATGAGGGATTTTTGGAACTCTGAAAAACGTTGCACAATTTTAACATTGTATCATAGATACATACTTAATAATAATAATAATATAACTTTTATTTCGGGTAACAAAGACCCATAACATATATACCTTACAGACTATCATACATATTTATATAAAACAAAAACATTACACTATTTTATTTTACATGAAGTGTCGGCGTCGTGTTACGCTGCGTGGTGTCGCGTAGTCTTCCGAGAATCGCCGACACACGACACCCTTCGGCCAAAACTCCTCCTTGAGGAAGGTCTCAATATGATGAGTCGGAACTCGCACCACGAAATGTGTGTTTGTAACCGTTGTGCTGTGTTTGTTCTGAATAAAAGTTTTTCTATTCTATTCTATTCTATTCTATCCATCTGCTGCCAGCCGCCTTCTTCAAACCATCGATGCATCATGTCGCAGAGTGACCCCCACAAACTACGTTGGTCCAATACGACCTCTCCACTACTACTAGTTCTAGAAGTAGTCCCACCCACACGCACCAAACGTTTTGGGAACACATTCATTGTGCGTACAGCTAAGGAGTGGAACTCCCTGCTAGAGTCTGTGTCTCCTGATAGCTACAACCTGGGAGTGTTTAAGTCAACAGTGAACAGGTAACTTCTAGACAAGCGTGCTGCATCGTCGACCACGTCATCGCTTACCATCAGGTGAGATAGTGGGCAAACGCGAGACTATCAATAGTAAAAAAATGTTTTTACATTAGGTAAATAACTGTAACAGCTAGATTGGCTGTTCGGAACAGATATGTTCTGTATTACATGGTGCTTGGCGAAATGTTGGTATTATATCAATAGTTATCTAGAATCTATTGGGAAAGTCTTTTACAGCCTGTATATAAAACAAAGCTAATTCAATACGAGTATATACTTATATAATATTAATAAAAGTTATATCACAACTCACTTTACTCTGGTATGTGGTAACATTTATCATGGTAAATCAATTCATAAAAATTTATACTATATGTGTAGCAGAAGTATTTGTTTATTCAAAGTAGGTGACTTACAGCCGAAATTAATAACCAATCCGGATAGACTTTTTTCTATCTAAGATTGAAAAGTCAATCCATTTTTAAACTCAAGTGTGCCAATATTGTATCCAAGGATTGAAAATGCAATCTTAAAAAGTAATATATCTTTGGGAGGTCGGATACGGATAGAGATTGCTCTGTGGATTGGTCCTCTGTTCGCAATAGACAAGTTGTCCGTGCCAATAACCTATCTGTCTTTTTTGACATTTATAAAGATACCTGTGAACAATCGCAGATTGCAATCCTAGAAATTCTGCAGATTACTTTCCGATTCCTTACACATAACCATCATAAAATGCTATTTTCAAGTGATAGTGACAGTGATCTAGAAGATCTCGCTCAGCTATCAGATTGGGATACTGATAGTGATTCAGATGAAGCTACCCATCGCGCTTCTTCGCGAAGAATGAGAAGGGTGAATTATATGCAGAGCCTTGAAGATGCTGAATTTACTTTCAGGTTTCGGCTGTCTAAAGCGGCATGTAATTCACTATTAGATGAAATAATGCCCTTTATTCGTGTGAAATCGACAAGGTACCTACAACAAACGTGTTATTCTTTTTTAATAAGTGAAGATTTTTTTATGCCGATAACCTAACAAAATAATCATTTGCAGAAATCACGGAGTATCGCCCCTACAGCAACTATTGTTAACCCTCAGATTTTATGCACTAGGCACCATGCTGATCTCTGTAGCAGACTTTGTAGGGGTTTCAAAGTCTACAGCGGGTAGAATAGTGCGAGATATATCCTCAGCAATAGCCAGCTTATACGATAAATATATTTTTGTTCACCAAGATGCTGCAGAAAGTTTTTATCAAATTGCTGGTTTCCCCAGAGTTCTTGCTGCTCTTGACTGCACACATGTTCATATCCAGTCTCCATGTAAGTACACATAGATACTATTAACCAAATAAGCACTAACTTTATCGGTTTCTTATGTTACATAAACCAAAAGCATCTTGCAAGTTGGTTCTAACTTTAATATCTTGCAACACCAACTTTGCTTGCTATACCAGGGCTTTTGTACTGGAGCCCACCTCAAGTTATACATTCTCAGTGCGACCCTAGCCCTTATGGTCGGACGTCCAAACTGTTTAACACAATGGGGTCTCCAGAGTAACACACTATCAACTGTGGCAACACCTTAGAACTGCATGTCTTGATTGCAGTATGTAAATAAATGAGTATTGAATACTAAACTTACATTATATTTTTAGGCCAAACTGTAGGTGAAGAATTTCGAAATCGTAAAGGATATTTTTCACTAAATGTCCAAGCAGCTTGTGATGCTGATTTGAAATTTATGAATATGGTGGCTCGCTGGCCTGGCTCAACACATGATGCAACTATTTTTAATAACTCGGTTCTAAGAGGTAATAAAAATATCTGTTTATAACTATCATTCTTCGCTATACAAGGTGAAATTGAAATCATTTGCAATATTTTGAACTATGAGTCTACTCATAAACACAAACAGCTTTTCTACATCATATGGGTTGGTGCCGTAGGTGTTGAACTTTTGTATGAAACAGCTGATTTTTAGTTGATTCCATAGTAAAAGTTGTTTGTATTCATGAGTAGACTCACAATGAACTGGTTGTTTTGTATGGAGAATATCACGCATATTATTTTCAGCTCAGTGTGATGCAGGTCAGTTTGGTAATCGCTGGTTACTAGGAGATAGTGCTTATCCAAACAGACGTTATCTATTGACACCTCTTTCTAATCCAACCACTGAAGCTGAACAGAGGTATAATGAAGCACACATCAAAACTAGAAATCCAGTTGAACGGTAATCGTGTCATGTATTAAATGTTGATAACTAGCATATATATTTTTTTTTTCAGAAACCTAACATAACTAATTATCGTTTTTCATTATATTTGGGGTATGGAAACGGCGCTTTCCTGTTGTGGCACTCACACTACGCTTGTCACTCTCAAAAGTCCAGGCACTCATTATAGCTACTGCAGTCCTGCATAACATTTGTAGAAATTATAATTTAGACGAAGTCTCTCCAGAAGTTGACCTGCCATCTCTGTTAGAAAACAATGATGAAGGTGCCCATGAACAAAATATAATTGCCCATGATATCAGACAGAGAGCTGACCTCATCAATAATTATTTTCGATAATATTTTTAACTAGCTTAGCTTTCATGAGTTTTAAGCTATTGCATAGCTTCTATCGCGGGCCTTGAGCGTGGAGACGGGGTTCTGTGTTAAATGTTACAACAAAATACCTTGTAACATATTAGAATTAAATGAAAGAAAATTTAATACTTTTATTAAAACCACCCTTTGTAAACAAGCATATTACAAATTAGAAGATTACATTCAGGATAAGAATGCTTGGAAACATGCTGATCTTGCTCCATAGGGCAATCAGGGTTGTAGACAAAATCAAACTGGTTGATTTATGAGTGAATTAAATTTATGAATGCATTTTTTTTTCTTGTACTTTTTTTCTCTTTTTATTATTCCAATATTTGTAAATATGTGAGTACTATGGGCATGAGATATTTAGAAGTTTACCTCTGCTGGTAATACTTTGTTCTATAACTAGTATACTTGGTGCATTGTCCTCACATATATTATGAAGTATTTTTTGTATTACCAAATATTGTAAAACATTGATTTGAAAAGAGTAACTATGGAGTTTCTTGTCCGTTCTTCTCCATAAGAATCTACCTTTGCGAATGGACGCTAGAGTCACTTAATTTAAGATTTTTTTATTGATGACGTTCAAAAGTGCCGTTAATGGCCTAATTGAAATAAACGTTTTGAGTTTGAGTTTGAGTTTGAATCAGTCAGTTTTTTGCACCAGGGATTTGTTCCCGAGTGATTCTTCTCAGTGGTAAGCACTAGGAATCAATAGTGTATTTTTGTAGTTTTCTATACTAATATTATAAAGCTGAAGAGTTTGTTTGTTTGAATGCGCTAATCTCATCAATCCCTTTTTAAAAATAGCGGTCGATGGTCTACGCAGATGCTAGATAATAGTAAAACCATAAATGACAAACTTATAGAAATATTACTATTAAAAAAAACAATAACATTTACTAGTGCATGGCTGAAAAAAAAAACGTAATTACTGTAAGTTTTTATACAAGAAAAGTACACTCAAAAGTGTCATTTTTAGCCACTTTTCGAGTTATTATACGTGTTAGTTTAGGATGAAATCAAAGGTATTTTTGTTTTTTTTAGACCTAGTAAATGAAGACATTTACTAGGTCTAATTTTTTTTATAACTTCTATGTTAATTTTACTATAAATTATTTATTACTACTATATAATCGGCGCGGAATTGCACCAGCGCTCAGTCGGCACCTCTGTCGCTGGTCGTTCCTCGCTGAGCCTCCCCCAGGTCACTGGGGGTCTCACCTGGCGGGCTCCGACCGCCGAGGTGTCGTGAAGAAGCGTTCGCTGTGCGCTGTACACAGTGGCGCGACAACGCCTGCAGTAACACAACATTTATACACACGGGTTAACGTTGCTATGAGTATTCTAGTAGGCGTTAACCCGAAACTCTATGTTATCTTGATAACAACACAACGACGAGCCTGCATTTACGGGCTGAGGGGCGCACCCGTGGCCAGGGGGCATAGCCCCGTGACCGCTCGCCACGTCCCCTAGCGGGGACGTAGCGACTTCTACAAGCCAGCGCTCAGTGCCGGTCGAGGCCTTTCAGAGGTTGGACATGTGTCGCTCCCGTTGCCTCGTGCTGCGTAAAATTTTATTATAGTTTGTCGAGTTCTTAGAGCGACTAGGACGAAAACGTTTCGTGGCTCGACGTGGTAAACCCGAAACCATCTTATCCGATAATGGGACGAACTTTATAGGTACTTGCAATGAGCTACGTAAGTTTTTACAAGACTCGAATCTCGTGTCTGAAGTTGTTCAGCAAGGCATCAAATTTTCTTTTGCGCCTCCATACTCCCCCCACTTCAACGGCATTGCTGAAGCTGCCGTTAAATCCACAAAGCATTACCTAAAGAGACTTCTTGGCTTAACGCACTTCACATGAGGAGATGACCACGTGCTTGACTCAAATAGAGGGCGTCTTAAATTCCCGTCCTCTAACACCTCTTCACCACCGATCTCCATGGACGGCACGCGCGCGCACTCCATAGTATGTTCCCACTAACATCGACATCTATATTGTACTTTTTTAAGAATACATTTTATGTAAATTACAGTCCACTGCTTTTAAGTTCAGTCCTTAATTAGGTCCCTAACATATGGTTATATTCTATTAGTGTTTCAATAAATAAATAAAGTTGTACAGATATTTTTGGTTTTGTGGACATACATACATACATATATATAAATGAGCTTGACACTTGACTTTACATAAAAAAGGATAAAATGAAATTAAAAATAGTTTCGAAATACTAAGAGCTCTTTAATTTATCTATTTCTAATTTTAGTTTTTCATTTTCCAATTTAATTTTTTCATTTTCAAGCAATATATTGTTTAACTTTGCATCTAGGCACAGTTTTTTACTTGAATAATACTCTGCTATGGCGAGGTTTCTTGCTGACCTGTTGCAATCTTGCACCAGCTTCTTTTTTCTCACTGCAAAACAAATACATCTATATGAGTACACACACGCTAACTGACTTCCTAAAATATTTAATAATCTGTAAAATTAAATCATTACCAACTCTAGGTGTAGAAAATGTCAGCTTTTTTGGTGGAGTTTCAGTCACCATCTGCTCCCCATCTAATATGATGATATTATTCATGGCAACAGGACCATCGGAGTTGAGAATTTCATTAACGGAGGCTGTAGCCTCTCCGCCAATGATCTCTTCGCCATCAAGTTCACCAGCACCAGCGACAAACTCCTCTGGTTCCTTGTCACCTCCAAATGACACAGTAAATCCAGTTCCAGTGCTCCCGAGCAGACTAGAAACTCGATCTAATATGTCATCTGGAGGTATATAATCACCAATGCCACCACCCGTCTGCAAAGTAAAAAAAGGATTTTGTTCAAAAAGGGAAAACAGAAAGTAATAAAATAGCCATATGGTTAAGAAAAGTCAATGCAACTTGCCTGCATGCGATTCATCCTAATTTTCGCGCTGCGTTTACGGGAATTTTTCTTTAAATTCTCCCACTTTAAACGCAGCTGCTGTGGTGTTCTCGGAGTGAGTGCCGTGGCGTTGAACTGCTCTGTTAGGTGTTTCCATTCTTCAACTTTTAATTTGTTGTTGGTGGCATTGGTGGCTTTGGTAGTTATTATGAAGCTGTTTTCAACCAGCTCCAGCAAAGCTTTTGTTTCCTCCTTTGACAGAGGCTTGCCCTTTACCTAAAATGAAAAAATCGAGAAAGACGCGTCGTCTAGGCGCAACAATAAACAGTCAGTTTCAATATCTACGCAATAAAAGGATTTCACTTACCGTTTCTGTATTCATTTCAATTTATTATCAAATATTGAATTGAATTTTACCGCGATCAATGCGTCAGTCAGCAGTCAACCAACTGCCAAACAAGGCTAGTCAACGTCCCATTACGCACAAATACTATTTTTATGTATTTTAAAGTATGGACAGATTTTAATACTGTAACAATTATTTTAATTTTTGTTTACGTAACTGAAGCTTTTAAAAATACGGTATTATAATTTACCGTATTGACATATCGATTATTTTTTTTGTATTATTAAAACTATTCACAATAAAAGACTGTGCGTTCTGTTTTAAAGGAACGTTAAGATGGACAAGTTAGGGCGAAGGATTGCCGGCTATCCAAGATTTAAAAAGAAAAGATATGTCGAGTTTTGTTATTGGCACGGGGATTGGAGATCGATCCATCGATAAGTAAATATCCGAGATTGGTTTCAATCGCGGATTGTGGATATATTATTAATTTTGGCTGTTAGTTATTTTACTTTAAATCTAACTATATATACACTTAACCTAAAAAATAAACTAAAATCCTCTTAACTACAAAATGGCATCAAAAAACTCATCCGCATCGCTATCGACTGGGAGTGAACCCAATAGACTGGCGGCATTGCCACGTTGTATGGCAATGCTTATCCTCTGTCCGAAGTAAAAACCAGCCCTTGGGTCACGCGAAGTGTCAACCAAACGTTTAGCAAGTTCTTTAAATAATGCATGAGCACTCGGACCCCACGGTCCAAGAGTTTCAACCCCAAACGGCTCAAACATATAATTGCCGACTAGGTTATTATATTTCCGCCGTTTGAGGTTCTCAGCAGCCGCAGCTGTAGCACCAGCACAGCACGACGAGTTAGGAAGATGGGATGGCGCAAGAGTATCGACACAAGTAGCGTCCCACACTAAAGGCCTATTAATATAAAGCTGAAGAGTTTGTTTGTTCGTTTGCTTGAACACGCTAATCTCATGAACTACTGGTACGATTTTAAAAATTCTTTCACTGTTAGATAGCCCTTTTATCGAGTAAGGATATGCTATATATCATCACGTTAAAACTAATAGGAACGGAGCACCATTGAATAATGTTGCAAAAACGGGGTTACTTTTTCTTTCTCTCTTTCTTATTTTCTAATCAACTAGTAATATTATAAAGAGGTACCTAAAGTTTGTGAGGTTGTAGGTGGTAATCTCTAGAGGTGCTGAACTGATTTTGAAAATTCGTTTACCAGTAGAAAGTCACATTATCTGTGAGTGTCATAGGTTATACTGTATACCTAAATACTATACACGTCGTTGGTGTTACTTGCTGGTTCACTTGGGATTATTTCAGATATCATGCGAGCAAAGCCGCCGGCAAAGCTAGTAACTATATAATTATACAGGGTGGCCAAAAAATCGTGAATCAAACACAACTAGGGTCATCACCTGCAAAAAATTGTTCTACGGGAGGTCTTTAAGGTCAACCCTTGCAGAGCTATAAAAAATCTACAGCCTGTATCTTTTTTATAATTTTCAATAGATTGGTACTGATGAATCCTTGCATTTGACATGCTATTTATGGTTGTTTATCGGGTGTGTTGAAGATAATGTTAAGTTTTACGGGAAAAAAAATCTCAAATTATAACTTTTTATTTACTTCGGACCCCACTGTGAAAAAAATACTTTACCGAAAAGTGACCCTGTATTACAAGTTTTGGCGCCTTTAATAGGGATTCTGAAAAGGTATTACGCATGATCATGAGTGGCTCTAATATCTTTCTACGGCGAAAAAACAAAACACTAGGACGAAAAAATATCCACAATCTACATTTTTACTCCAGTGTAAACCCCCATATCATAAGAAATGATCGATTCCAGCATCTGTTTAGTATAAGTATATGGGATGGTATAATTCGCCAGCAGTTGGTGCTGCCAAATGCTGCTGTGAAATGCCAGCAAGGCTGAATGTTGCACAGCATTTATTTTTTTTACAAAATAATTTAAACTAAATACCCATCAAACCCAATCTAACCCCTAGTTGTGTTTAATCCACGACTTTTGGGCCACCCTGTATAGTTCACAGCTTGGACAGTTTTTAATTATATAAATAAAAACACTCAGATCATCTTAATTAATTTATTATAATTCGATTTAACATTATTTATTGCAATTCTTAACATGAGGTATACTTAAAAATTAAAAATATTAAGGTTATTTTTTTACAAAGCAACTATTTAGTTGAACAATAGTTGCGCTACTGATGCTCTACACCATAGATATAATTATTTCTATGCTCTACACAGTTGAATGATGTTGATACAGTTGAACATCTAAAAATACATATATAACTCAAAAGTGACTGACATAGTGATCTATCAACGCACAGCCCAAACCACTGAACGGATCGGGCTGAAATTTGGCATGCAGGTAGATATTACGATGTAGGCATACGCTAAGAAAGGATTAACATTTTGAAAAAGGGGTTAACATTTTGTATGGAACTCCACGCGAACGAAGTCGCAGGCATAAGCTAGTCTTTGATAAGTATACAGACGTACATAATAATGTCGATTGAGTAAAATATTTATTAGGTTTGGAAAATAAATGTAGTGTTATTAGAAACGGTTCTAAAGAAATAAAAAATAAAAGAAAACTTTTCAGATACGTTTTTGCGATTATAAAACTTAATTAGGACTTGTATTGATATTAAGTAGATTTATTTGACTGTTCTGTTAGGAGAAGCTCGTGACTAAAGAATAACAGCTGCACAGGTCGATCTCCAAGGTTAAGCAACGCTTGCCGAGGTTGGTCTGTGGATGGGTGACCATCTTAACATACCGAGTTTCCTCCGTGCCTCGGAAAGCACGTTAAGCCGTTGGTCCCGACTGTCATTTGGAGATCTTTAGCAGTCGTTACGGATTGTCAAAAGCCAGAAAATGTGACACCAGTCTTGCCAAGAAGTACCGTGTTCCCCAGTTATTGGGTTGTGGAGGTCTATTGGTAAGGTATTCAGCTGAATCCGGTTTGACTGGAAGCCGACCCCAAAATAGTTGGGAAAAGGCTAGGCAGATGATAATTTGACTGTTCTGTTAATAGACAATATCGGGCATTAATTAGAAAAAAATAAATAGCTAGAACCCGATCTGCCCTAATGTAGTGGTTGAAAACATGGCTCATTTATTAGTGAGCTAGTATTTTGAAGTTTGTGTGGATGGGTTATTAGGGGGTATTTTTGTAGGTATTGCTTTAGGGTTGGTAAGTTCCTCCCGTGTGAAAACTTTCATTTAACGATTCGGAAAATAATGGTTTGATTACTTCACGATATTTTATTCCCTTATCGCCTCTTATTTGCCCATCAGTTTTAAAATGTCTCTTATGAGCATTTGTATAATGCAGTATGTCCTTATAGACGAGTCTATCTTTACTTGATATTAATTTTAAACCTATGTATGCTTAGCTTAAGTAATGATTAAAAGCAAGAATCCCAAAGTTGATTGGTAGAGAATGCCTATGGGCAGTACTTAAACTAAGAATATGGTAAGACTTAAAAAAAAGTAATCTGTACAGGACCTATCAGAAAACTAGCGCTGTGATATATATATTTTTTAAATATCGCTGCATTTGCAGAGATAGGAACCTTTTTGGCCTCGCACATTTACATTTACAACTGATATAGGTAGCTTTTGTTAATTTGTTTTTTCTAGTAGTTTTTTTTTGTTACTATTTTGTTTGTCTTGAAATGCGAATTACAAATAAATATTTTTCTTTCTTTCTTTTTTTATGAATAAGCCTGAATTATTTAAGAACTGCAGTGTAATTTTAAAATATAGAAAGAAAGAAAATAAATTTATATAAATAATATCGGTTGATATTGAGTATTAGGCAGGTTACAAAGTCCGCAACTACGCGGGAATGGTGGCCTGTCTTTGGTTTCTGTACAGGCAAGGAATGAAAATGTTAGGCAACTTATCTCTTGAACTTTTCTCTCATAAGAACAGGTACACATTTGCTACGACTTGTTTATTGACTTTGTTAAAACTAAAAGCACCTAACAATGAAAAATGAAGTATGAAAGTTTGAATTTATTTCCTTTTACTCACACTGCAAATAGTTTCAAATGAATGACAGTTCTAAATGATAACACGCGCCGCTTAAGAGCTTATACGCTAAGTTTTCAAGTTCTTATTTTCCGAAATGAATTCACCGATTTTAATGAAACTTTACACACATAAGCAGGATACATAGGTCTAAAAAGTTAGTTGAAAACATTTTCGATAAATAGTGTTATAGTTAAATTAGACAAACATAGTCATCTTTTTTTAAATAAGACATTTCGAAAACGTTTTAGTCCTATGTATCCTGCTTATATGCGTGAAGTTTCATTAAAATCGGTTCAGTCATTTTGCAAAATAGTAACTTGAAAATTTGTATGAAATGCCACACGGCGTTCACGCTCTTAAGCTGTAAAATAGTTTTTCAAAACTGCTTAAAGTTTTAGCTCCTTGACCGCACGTTACTCAAAATTTAAATCGATTGATATACATACATTACGATAATATTATGAAAAAGGCGCTTTGCACACTTGGTCACATTTCTTACACAAACAGTTGCCGACTGCAGCGACAATTTGTTGTCCTTAATAACTATTTTTATTTAATCTTGAAGGTATAAGTATTACATTCAATATGACTTGAAATGGATTACATTAGAGAGACAAAAGAAAATTAATTAACTCCACAGAACTCTACGTAGCTACAATCAATTCTCAACACTACTGCTCAGAACGAATTGTATAAAATCGATTGGTAGGCATGATTTAAACATTTTCTGTCTGCACAAAGTTGAATTTTAAAACTGTTGATCTCCCATTGCATCTGAGGAGTTTTGCTGAATAATCAAATTCAACCCAATTTATTGTAGCGTCATTTAAGAAATAATAATTAATGGTTATTATTTATCTAAATTATTATGCGCTTATCAAAGAGTATAACATATTAAAGTAATAGTAGGCGAAGTATGATATTAGTAGACCGACCATGATCTGTACTGCTTTGTCGAGGTAGTATAATCTGTGGGCAATAGAAGATGACTTATTTATAATTTATAATGATTAAGTAATTAAACGAAGTGAAGTTCATAATCAGCCTTTTAACGTTCCCACTGCTGGGACATAGGCCTCCTCTCTAGGAGAGGGAATGGGCCGTAATCCAGCACGCGGGCCCAGTGCGGGTTGGTGAATGTCACATGTCTTCGAATTTTTGGTTCTAGGACATGCCGGTTTCCTCACGATGTTTTCCTTCACCGTTTTGAGAGCAGTGGTGATGAAATTAATTACATAAAGTAATGCACTTGGCTGAGTTTAAACCCGCGACTTACAATTCGTAAGTCGGGGCCGTTACCACTCGGCCTCTCCACACGGGCAATTTATTTGCAATAGTTGCTCGGCAACTGTTGCCGGAGATAAAGGAGCAATTTAGACTTGGATATAAGTTGCTTCATGTCGCTCGGTATCATTATATCTTCTTACTCTTTTCCAAACTATATTGGGGTTGGCTCCAGTCAAATTGGATTCAGCTGAATACCAGTATTTTACGCGGAGCGACTGCTTATATGACTATCACAATCCAGGAACTGAGTAATATGTTACTTCTTGGCAAGACTGATGGCAGATTTTCTGGCGGTTGACAATCCAAATACCAAATTGTCTTTTTGTAACTTTGTCGCTAATGAAGACATTAAATAATTTAATTAGAAAAACAAAAAAATAAAAACATGTACATTCTCTATTAGGTTAAGCAACGCTTACCAAGGCTGTTCTGTAGATGGCTAACCATCTTAAAATAACGAGACTCCTCCGTGCCTCGGAAAGCATGTTAAGCCGTTGGTCGCGGCTGTCATTTGCAGATCTTTGGCAGTCGTTACGGATTGTCAGAAGCCAGAAAATCTGACACCAGCAGCCCTATTATGACGTCTTAAATCCATCATGATTTCTGTGTCAGAGAGAGACGGAGTTACACAAGACGAATAGCACTATCCCTTTCCCTCACACGAATCATGATAGCATTGGCACTTCGTAGTACGGCCACGGTCTTGCCAAAAACCACCGCGTTAACCAGTTAACGGGTTGTGAAGGTCTGGTAGGCAGCCGCTCCACGTAAATATACTGAAGCTGACCACAATATAGTTGGAGAACGACGAGGCAAATCATTAGGATTAGGAATTCAGTATTCACCCAAAGGTTGACTGGTAGGAAATGCCTAAGACATTAAGTCCGCCTCTGTACATTTGTGTGCGTAAAGTATTAAATAAATAAATATTATTGTTCAACTTACTGTTTCTGTAACCTCCTGGCGGCGGGCAAGCTTGAAGGGTCCTCTTTGCAGCAGTACTCCCGAGCGCCCTTGATATAGTTCCTGATGTAATTGCTCCAGTCCATTTCCTGGAAATATATTCGGAGAAATTAACTCTTTCGTCTAAAAATATATACCAACTAGCTTCTGCTCGCGACTTCGTCCGCGTGGAATAGTTACTTTACCCCCGATTTTGAAACTCTCAGCCCGATCGGTTTAAAAAAAAAACGTTCATCCCTATTTCATTCCCTTGGGGGTAGAATTAATCAAAATCCTTTCTTAGCGGATGCCTACGTCATAATATCTACCTGCATGCCAAATTTCAGCCCGATCCGTTCAGTGGTTTGGGCTGTGCATTGATAGATCACTATGTCAGTCAGTCACTTTTGAGTATAAGCGCTACAAAAATTGTACCAAAAATAATAAAAAAACCCATTTAAGTTTAAAAAACATTTATGGAGAAAATATTAAATAGGGACTTATAGGTGATACAATGGCTGGCTTTATCGCTAAAATAGGTCTTTTGAACATAACCTGTGGACTGAGTTTTGGAATAATTCAGGAATAGGACATACTTTAAAATCATGTTTCAAGCTCCATCCAAATCTGTGTCCTCTAAGAGGCGTGATTAATTGATACAACGTGTAAAATAATTATCGCTTAACTGAAAATAGTTACTCATCATTATGAACAACTTTTACTATGGTACCAATCCAGGGCCAGTCTGCTTTTTTTATAAATGTGTCATTCCAACACGATCCCATTGTCATTTTGCTAAAAGTTCGTAACCTGCCAAATTCATAATGGTCGGTCATTGTTCTGTCAATGGTCTCGTAATACTTTTTGACAACCGAGCTATTAAAAGCAATGACTGCACAACGACGTTCTAATAGTAGGTCACTGATCAAAGGAACTGTCAAAAGCAGATTACCGCATACGTCTGTCATTTTTTGTAATTATGTACGACATCATTCTATGCCATTTCTTTCAATGGAGTGTCAGTGGTTTATGGCTTTTATATTAGTACATTACCAAACTCTTCAAAATCAACCATTATGAATTCAATTATAGACCATTCTGACACTATTATAATAGCAGACTTGACGCCCTGAAATCAAGCAAAAAAAAACATGAGTTTTTTTTCACATTATGCACTATGTATGAAGCAGTCGATTTTGTGTATTTTGTATTGCGTTAATTTTATTACACGCTGTATACAAACAGATTTTGTCCCTTATAATACTAGTAGAATCTATACTAATATTATAAAGCTGAAGAGTTTGTTTGTTTGTTTGTTTGAACGCGCTAATCTCAGGAACTACTGATCCGATTTGAAAAAATCTTTCAGTGTTAGATAGCCCATTTATTGAGGAAGACTATAGGCTATATATCATCACGCTAAGACCAATAGGAGCGGAGCAGTCATGAAAAATGTGACACAAACGAAGTTGTGCGGACAGCTAGTTTAAATAAGATGACTCCCTACCTTCATGTCAGTATAGAAGATCTCATTATCGCTCTTGGAGATCCGCTGCGGCAGCGCCACGAAGTTGTCGTTGACAAAGTGCCACTCCTTGGTGGTGTAGTACTGCAGCACTTCCAGCCCGTAGTTGATGCGTTTCTGGATCTTTATCATGCTGGAATTATGTTGGTTTTGGTTGATGATACCTCCTTGAGCGATTTAAATCATGGCGGGCAATCTGAAGAGGGTATAGTAATTGGTGCGGAACTAGGGTTGCCAACCATACTTTATAAAAACGTATTCTACTTTATTTTGGATAAATATACTTTTGCATAAAAATAAAGTATGGGAAAATACTTTATTTCTAATCTGTACTGTGGCGCGTAAAACAAAACAGGCATATGGATAATGATGAACTATTTAGCAAAATCTGCAAGGTAACAGAACGTAATTTATACGAGAATTTAAATCATTATTTATTAGCAATTAATAAAGTACTGAACGAACTGAACTTCCTAATATATATTTGAGAAATTAAGTTCAATTTACACATTTTGAAGTGGTACTTACAAAGGCCAGTCTTGTTCAGTTATATGACTTTTAATATATTAAGAATTAACTCTGAATATACCCTATTCGGAGTTAGTAAGAGTAATAGAGATCCAAAGAAAATCTAAACTAATATTACAAAGGGATTTTTTAAAGTCTGTATTTATTCGTTTGTAGGTGGTAATCCTACAAATGAATAAATAAATATAATGCTAATCTTATTAATCGGATCATCATTTATCTATAAGTTTGATAGCATTCCAGATTCTTTTCGAGCTTATTCGGTACAAAAAAAAAACACAAAGAAAAAACACCTTTATACAGTGTGAAATTTTAATGGTTGTTTTCCCGAAGCGAAATGAGTTTGTATCGGTAATACAATCGATTTATATATATAAAAAATATTAGACTCCATAAATGGCAGATTAACAATTGTGATAAACAAAACTCGAAAGCGACTTGAACCAACAGTAGTGCATTGCGCGATATGTAGGTACGCGGTGGTACGTGCGTCTCATGTAGGTACTCGTATCTACCTACTTTATGTCTAGTGCACTACTATTGATTCTCGCTCTTTCGAGTTTATGAACACTTTTTTAATGATTTGAAAAAAAAAACATTTATTTTTTTTAGTTTAACTTTGTGTTTCGATAGTACTACTGATGGGTAATCGTCCTGCCGCGGGAAAACAACCATTAAGATTTCACACTGTATATTATTGATTAACTTACAAAGTCTTCTTCCCCATGAGGAACATGAGCATGTCGACGAGGTAGGCGGGCAGCATGTGAGTGAAGAAGAGCGCGAGCTGGTGCGCTACCCATGAGCTCTTGGGGGAGCCGCCGGGGTACCACAGGCACACGCTGAACGGGAACTCCTGCACGTGCACGCGCCCTGCCGCAGGAAGATCAGTTCGTATTAGAGAAGGCCAAGACCAGGGTGGCAGGCAGGGCAATCGCCCGGGGCCTCGCTCTGTCAGGGGCCTCGTTCTGTCAGGGGCCTCGCTCTGTCAGGGGCTTTGCTCTGTCAAGGGCCTCGCTATGTCAGGGGCCTCGCTCTGTCAGGGGCCTCGCTCAACCCGATTTCAAAATACTAATATTAATATTACTAAAATTCAGGAATTTATTTATTAATTTCAAAAAGAATAATGGCTTTTTTCTCTCGATGGTAAATTATCAAATGATTTCTCTCGCTCTAGGCGGAGCGGAAGGGAGTGTCAGACTCTTACTGACTAAAACCCACCTGTGATCCTTCTTATGACCTTTGCGGTGACTCTTTCGATCAAATTCCGCAACCGTAGCAGGGACAACAAGGGCCTCATAAAGGTCTTTCGCCCGGGGCCTCGCAAATATCTACGGCCCGTAGGCTCGCGACGGTATAGGCCGCCGCTGGCCCGAAGAGACAAGGTTACGACGGGTAGAAGCACAGCGTTGCCCCACCCGTACATGGAAATCCCACTCATAAAAACAAAACGTTTTGTAAACACATTCATTGTGCGTACAGCTAAGGAGTGGAACTTCCTGCCCGAGTCTGTGTCTCCTGATAGCTACAAGCTGGGAGTCTTTAAATCACTCTTAACTTAATGATTGAGTTTAGGCTAAGCCAAACTAGTTCATCTTAAGCCCTTTAGGATATATGGCAAATAATACGAGTACTCGTGTGGAAAGACATTTAAGTTAATTTCGGTATGAATCACGACTTACCCATGTCCAAAGCTTGGCCCCACGTGATAGGGTTGATTCCTGATTGCGTGATGTTGCAGATGCTTATCTGTTTGGGCCTAGAAATAAAGAAAAATAGTATGATGAAAAACACATTCGATTAAACTGGGGGCTGTCCATTAATCACCACGTGAGGCTCCAAAGGGGGGAGGGGTCCGTAAAAAATTACGAAATATCACAAGAGGGGAGGGGCGGTGTAGTAATATATCAGGTGTATTTATTTTTTCGGCAAACGCGCAGTAGGTACTCAACCGAAAAGCAACATTTCTGTCTACCTCTAAACGTTATTATAATAATAATAATAATTTTTCAATACAAATTAATAAATAACAATAATCAAAATGCTTAATATACTCAGTACCACGAGAAAAAAAAACACGCACATCCAATAAATGAAAAAACCAAGATCGATTACCCATTTTTGACCAACGACATTGATATGGATTGATATGAAATGCTGACAAGAAGCCGGACACGAGAACAAACCGCACAAGCAACATCTTCGGGTTCGTCGCTCAGCTCCGCCTCGCAGCCGCCGGGACCTGCGCCACCCGTGAGTCCAGAGATTCCGGTAGCTGCAGCTGCGTCGAGCTCGAGCGACGAATACTTCTCGCCGCCGACGACACCACCACCTGCGCGTCGGCGCGGACGAGGCCGACCACCGACCAGCTTAGGGCCTCGAGGCCCGCCGGCCTCTGACAGGGTTCCCGCTATCGGTGGAAGTGTGCAGCGCATGCGATGGACAGAAACCATCAATGAAAATGTCATGCGCTCATACTATGGGGCTACAGAGGGGGGAACTAACCTGACTGCGTACCGTGGTCGGATGCTCTCTGTTTCAGGTACTTGAGCCAGCTGTCAACGTTTCAGCCCAACGATTATCGGATCAGGTGCGGGTCATCCAGCGTAACCGTATGTTGGATGACGCCGTACTTGATAGACTGCGTCTGGAATCACGGAATAGTCGCGTCTCACCTGCTTCGCCACCGGCCGCGGTGCAAATACAACCCAGTATTTCACCGCGACCCGACCACGTAAGTGAAGATGTTGATGACGGGACTATATCCGTGAGTACCCAGTGCAATGAACGATTGAGGAGCGCTTTGGAAGATGCTTTCCGAGAATACCGCTCCACGCCGCCTGAGCTTAGACCTCGGCTACCACGTTTGCCCATGCACAACAAAAATAGGGCGCTGGTGTGTGCTCTAGATTCGCAGCTATCAATTTATTTTGATAGCAGTGAAAACCTTACCGATACCCACTCGATCCTGTACTGCGGGGCTGCAGCGGCATGTCGTGTAGCTCATGTTAAATTCCCAAACAGTGACAGAGTTGCACAACCAGCTGTACCAGCTTGGCAGTGCAGGATCGAGCGTCGTATCGGTGAGGCTAGAGCGCTCATCGGCAAACTTATCTGCTTCAGGGAGGGCAACACTCGCCGTAGAGTGATGCGCTTTGT
This sequence comes from Hecatera dysodea, assembly GCA_905332915.2. Lineage (NCBI taxonomy): Eukaryota > Metazoa > Arthropoda > Insecta > Lepidoptera > Noctuidae > Hecatera > Hecatera dysodea. Next base: position 11,124,126 of record HG995315.1, read on the forward strand.
GAGGCGGGCGTTCTCGGGGACTGATATTAGTCCTCGAGACTATCTGACCCGCGTCACAGAGCGTATCGACTTCCTGAAGCAGAAAGTCTATGCATGGGCAAACCGTATTCGTCGGTACAAGCGGCGAGTGGAGCGATATACTCAGAATCGCACATTCCAAGGCAATGAGAGGTGGGTTTATAGGGCTTGGGAGCGACCAGACCAAGGTGTGACTGATACGCGCCTACCGGATGATGAAGCCATGCTTTCATTCTGGCGTAACATCTGGTCGGTGCCTGTCAGTCATACCGAGGGTGACTGGACCCGGGAGGTCGAGCGCGCGTGCGATCCGATACCAGAAATGGGGGCAATTAACATCAGCCCCCAAGATGTAGCTCGTGCAGTCCGTCCGTTGCCTAATTGGAAATCTCCAGGGCCGGACGGGCTGCACAACTTTTGGATAAAATGGTTCAAAGGATCGCATGCTCGTTTGGCTTCCCAGTTCCAGTCTGCCTTAGGGTCAGGATCGCTACCCAAGTTCTTAACTACAAGAATAACCCACCTGCTCCATAAATCAGGTAGTACTGCGGAACCTAAAAATTATAGACCGATCACGTGTTTACCGACGGTCTATAAAGTTCTTACATCCATTCTGAGAGCTAAAATTAACAACCATATTGATAGTAATTCAATAATGTCGGCTTCTCAGAATGGATGTAGGAACGGGTCCCGCGGTACTAAGGAGCTGCTCCTTATCGATGTTGCCATTAGCCAACAGGTTCGTCGTTCCCGAAGGGATCTGTCGACATGTTGGATAGACTATAAGAAGGCCTATGACTCAGTGCCACATACATGGCTCATGAGGGTGCTGGAGCTGTATAAAGTTGATGCAGTTCTACGCACTTTCCTGATGTCATGTATGGGGCAGTGGAGTACGGTCCTTCACTATCCAGGATGTCGACAGACCCAAGCGAACAGTGAACCGATAAGGATCGAGCGCGGCATATTTCAGGGCGACAGTCTGAGTCCTCTGTGGTTTTGTCTGGCCCTAAACCCTCTTAGTACACTGCTGGAGGGTTCGGGCCAAGGCTACCGGTTGAGAAGAGGTGGTCAGGTCATATCGCACCTCCTTTACATGGATGACTTGAAACTCTTTGCCCCCAACAACTTGCAACTGATGAAGCTACTGAAGGTAACAGAAACCTTCAGTAGCGACATCAGTATGGAATTTGGTGTGGACAAATGTGCGGTCATGCATGTGAAGCGAGGTGAGATTATGGAATCCGTGGGAACCCAACTCTCGGATTCCATACTCCTTAGATCCCTTTGCTCAACCGAGACTTACAAGTATTTGGGTATGTCGGAAGCGTTGGGCATCAATGCTACTGGCGTGAAACAATCGTTGAAGGAGCGCTTCTTCGGCCGCCTGAACAAAGTTCTAAACAGTCTTTTATCAGGCGGAAACAAGGTGCGCGCCTTTAACGGTTGGGTCATGCCGGTATTGATGTACTCTTTCGGCATACTCAAATGGACTCAGACAGAACTGGACGCCCTGGATAGGAGGGTCCGTTCACTGCTGACCGCAAATCGGATGCATCACCCACGATCATCGGTAATGAGGCTGTATATCCCGCGGAAGTGTGGGGGTCGAGGCTTCTTAAATGCTAAGACCCTGCACAACCGCGAGGTATGCAGCCTTAGGGAATACTTCCTAGAAGCCGACGTGGGTATGCACCGGGATGTCGTCGCAGTGGACAAGGGCCTCACCCCACTCTCCTTGGCTAACGAGAACTGGCGCAAACCTGTGGTATTAGATACTAATGATCGCAGGGTGGTATGGCAGAGCATGGAGCTTCACGGGCGCTTTTATCGGGTCCTACATGGGCCCGATGTAGACTTTCTAGCGTCCGTGGCCTGGCTACGTTTTGGTGACCTCTTTGGGGAAACCGAAGGTTTTATCTGTGCAATTACAGACGAAGTTATGATGACTAACAACTACCGGAAATACATTGTGAAGGACGGTACGGTTGACATATGTCGGGCATGTCACCGGCCGGGGGAATCCATCCGCCACATTATTTCTGGTTGTTCTAGTCTGGCTAACGGAGACTACTTGCACAGGCACAACCTTGTAGCCAGGATTATCCATCAGCAACTTGCCCTTAAATACAATCTTGTGGAGTCGGAAGTACCGTACTATAGGTATGCGCCCGACCCAGTTCTCGAAAATGGCAATTGCACATTGTACTGGGATCGGTCTATCATCACTGACAGGACTATTGTTGCCAATAAGCCTGACATAGTGGTGATAGACCGACTAGAGCGTCGCGCAATGATTGTTGATATAGCAGTCCCGCATGACGAGAACCTCGTGAAGGCTGAGAAAGATAAACAATCGAAATATCTTGACTTGGCTCGCGAGGTTGTCGACATGTGGAATGTGAACACGGCAGTCATTGTGCCGATAGTCGTGACGGCTAATGGCATAATTGCCAAGAGCCTCGACCAACATCTTAAGAGGCTCTCGTTAGGCAGCTGGATCAAGGGCTTGATCCAGAAAGCAGTACTCCTGGACACGGCACGTATCGTTAGGAGGTTCCTCTCTCGGGAGCCCTGACCACCGGTAGCTTGGACCCTGTTCCCGATACCGGTGGGCTACTATTTTTTATATTTTTAAATGTTTTTTTATTTTTTATTTAAATATTTAAAAATGTATTAAGTATGTTTAGTGAATGAATAAATGGAATAATAATTTATTATCAGACCAGAGTCCATAGCTTAAAATTTTAAAACACATACATAATACAAGCAATCAAAAATATAACAAAATATATGAATACTTATATAACTTATTTAATGTATCTGAATGACGCACGGTGTGTCGTCATCCAATTTTATTGTAGTCTTTAATTTTCTATAGCAAAATCAGATGATACTTATACCTGTATTTCATACATATGAAAAAATATAAGATTCTTTTTAGCTGCTAAAAAATACACGTAATATAGGGGGAGGCGGGGGGAGTCTTAAACCTCACCGGTTAAAATGCCAAGAAAACATCACGTGATAAATGGACGGTCCCCTAGTCGCCAGCAACAGTTACTGGTTAATTTTTTATAGATTCTAACATTTTTGTTGTATGGGAGCTGGCATAGCCATTGTATAATTAACTTCATCACCAATGCAGTGGGAACGTTGAAAGGCTGATTATGCTTGTGATCAACCCAAACGCCAACTAAGCAACTTAAGTTGCTCGTGTGCTCGCCCGCTGTTAGTTCATATCTATAGATAAGATCATCAACGCACCGCTGGACGCCGGTGAGGTAGCCGAGGATGATGCAGGCGTTCACGGCCACGTCCACCGGCACCACGTCCGCCGCGTAGCTGTCGTTACAGTGCATCGTGCGGATCACACCTGGACACCGAAGAAAAAAAAAATGATTCTGATTCTGATTCATAACCAGTGGCCGGAATAGGTAGATTGATTTTATGTATCACGAACTGTCATAGAAATCATAATATGGATAAGCCTTTTTCTCGGGATTTCATTTCAGTGTTTACGGGATTTAATAAATATTTTTGACTGTATGGATTTTTAAACCACTACATTTTTAAAAAGCTAATAAAATATTTTATTAATATGGCGGGAACAACTATAACTCTACTTTTTGAAATGCACGCGCGCGTAGCCAAATGAAATAGCGAGTGTTGATATGTCATCATCCTACATATTCTACATGTTCTTAACAATTTTGATATTCCGGAAAACTTTAAGATTCCAGAATCTCGGATGCATGTCTATATTAACATTACGTTTCAGGTTATTGACCCCAAATCAATCTACCTATTCCGACCACTGTTCATAACCAGTGGCCGGAATAGGTAGATTGATCTGGGGTCAATAACCTGAAACGTAGATATAAATATGGACGTGCCTCCAATTCCGGGATCTTAAAGTTTTTTCTGGATGCCAAAATTGTTATGAGTATGTGGTAAGTATGTGTAAGATGAAGACATATCAGCACTCGCCATTGCCCGTGGCTTCGCCCGCGTTCATTTCGAAAATAAAGAGTTAAAAGAAAATTATTTTATACGAGTATATAGTGGCTTAAAAATCCATACATTCAAAAATATTTAATTCAATCTCGTAAATACTGAAATGAAATCCCGGGAAAAAGGCTTATCCATATTTTGATTTCTACGACATTTAGTGATACAAGTACATAAAATCAATCTACCTACTCCGGCCACTGTTCATAACATAACAATCCTAACTTTAATATTATCAATGGTAATGTGAGTTTGTTTGTAACGCATTCACGCCTAAACCGCTAAACCGATTTTAAAAATTCTTTCACCAATGTAAAGCGACATTATCAGCGAATAACATAGGCTATATTTTATCCCCGTATTCCCACGGGAACGGGAATTATGCGGGTGAAACTGCGAGGTTACTCGCTGATCATGTAGCTTTGAATTGGTAAAAAAATGCTTAAAACCGGTCCATTATTATCGGTGCTTATTCGGTTAGTTTTGCAATATTAGTTAAGATTTTCATGACTTATGATGACAATATGTAGAGGCCAAGGAATTGTCCTTGGCCTCTTTTGCCATCTATATCATATAATCTCTCGAAGAGAAATTGTTCTCGGAACGACTTCGAGAGATTATAAACTATCAAATTTTTTTTTTCAAGAGCTGTGGTGGCCGGCTGGTAACGGCCCCGACTTAAGAATTGTAGGTCGCCGGTTCAAACCCAGCCAGGTGCATTACTTTGTGTAATGAATAACATCACCACTGCTCTCAAAACGGTGAAGGAAAACATCGTGAGGAAACCGGCATGTCCTAGAACCAAAAATTCGAAGAAATGTGACATTCACCAACCCGCACTGGGCCCGCGTGCTGGATTACGGCCCATTCCCTTTCCTAGAGAGGAGGCCTGTGTTCCAGCAGTGGGAACATTAAAAGGCTGATTATGCTTTAAATAAATTTTGTTTCATAGAAAAGTGTCTCAAATGTTCGGTTGAAATTTTTTCAAAAGTTTGCCATCTCTCGATTTATTAATCTTACGAAGTTTGCTATTTTCCGATGACATAAATATATAATGTGTATTTTGACTTACCTTTCCCAGCGCCCACCAGTAGTCCAGTAGGCCCGTTCAGGTTGTCCACCCAGCCAGGCATCGGTTCCTTGTAAGCTGCTGCCACTGTAACAGATTCCTTTTTTGGCCTGGCAACCCTACCATGACGTCTTACATCCATCATGATTCCTGTGTCAGAGAGAGACGGAGTTACACAAGACGAATAGCACTATCCCTTTCCCTCACACTGAATCATGATAGCATTGGCACTTCGTAGTACGGCCACTGGCCTCTCTAAGTTCGACGGTGTAAGGTTGATTACTACTTACTCGGGCTTTCCTGTAATGTGACTTCAAATGAATTTAAGGCCAAGCGAGTGGCCGTATTACGAAGTGCCAATGCTATCATGATTAGTGTGAGGGAAAGAGATAGTGCTATTCGTCTTGTGTAACTCCGTCTCTCTCTGACACAGAAATCATGATGGATTTAAGACTTCATAATAGGGCTGCAGGGCTAAAAACTAAACTTACAAACTAAATGACCGCTCGCTAAGGGCATCCCCTGTGGGACACGGGCCTCGGCTAACGGGGTCATTGAGGGAGGGCAGCACGGGACAGGCTGATTTAACGCTAATGGCTCAGCAGCACGGGCTGGCTCGTTAGGCAAAAGTCGGGGATATAACAAAATTGTTAACACTAACTAAATATAAGCAACACATCTGTCTGTTGCGTTTTAAGCACTTGAATTTATACAATAGTATGCAAAGTCATTAATTAATACATGAAAAAGGTTAAAAAATTATCCAACATGGAAATCATAAATCAATTTACTATAAAACATTGTAAAGAGTAGATTGTACAATAAAGTAAAAACCTACATATTCATCAAAAAAATAAAATAAATAAACAATATCGTAGAGATATAATCTGTCCTGTGTCTTTGCGATCTACGAATTGATACCAGTTCGAAGGCTTTCACAAAGATTAAAATAACTTCTTCAGGATGATTTACGAGTATATTAGTTTCAACAAAGCATATTAGCAAAAAAACATGAAAGGGAAATCATTTATTTGTGGATAAATTTTGTTAAAACACGATTTTCGATCAGTTTTGGTTACTAACTAATAGTAGGTATTAGTTTGAAAATTGATCTAGCTAAATACTGGCCGAGAAACTCGCTCACATAAAAAACTAACGCAGATCGCCTTTTGAATAAGTTACTTGCAAGTTTACAAAAAATATGGATTTTACTAAATAAAAACCTTCATATTGTCTAGACCACAAAGCGAAGCCGATCTGAAAATCTAGCACATAATAGTCTGCAAGTTTAAAAACCTCGTTAACTCGTAATTCACTTTTGTTTGAAAGTGCGCGGAACTAGCGCCATCTTGTGTTCGTCAGTATGAAGTTACACTGCCATCTAGTGTTCGTCAGTTTGAAGTTAGTGTCGCTACTCACCGATAGATGGCCGCGCGATCACGATGGGGAACTTTCCCTCGTACTGCGATACTAGGTCCTCAGTCAGAGACTTTGTGTAGGCGTAGGTGTTCGGCTGGGGCTCAATTATCCTGGAGAATAAAGATTATTGAAACACTTTTATATTGCTATATTTAAAAAAAAACCAAGACCTCAATAACACTATGCAACGACACGGAATCGCACGCTCAGCATTCATCATACCATAACCATAAAACCATAATCAGCCTTTTAACGTTCCCACTGCTGGGACACAGGCCTCCTCTCTAGAAGAGGGAATGAGCCGTAATCCAGCACGCGGGCCCAGTGCGGGTTGGTGAATGTCACATGTCTTCGAATTTTTGTTTCTAGGACATGCCGGTTTCGTCGCGCTGTTTTCCTTCACCGTTTTGAGAGCAGTGGTGATGAAGTTAATTACACAAAATAATGCGCCTGGCTGGGTTTGAACCCGCGACCTACAATTCGTAAGTCGGGGCCGTTATCACTCGGCCACCACTACTCTCGCATTCATCATGCGACAGTCTGTCATCAAGTGACGTCACAGGCTGAGCAGTTCTCGCGCGCCTCAAACAGCTGTCAGCAACGAAGACGGGGCCCCATAGGGTCAGTGCCTGCTAGGGTGCAGGAATTTGTTCGAAAGCGCCCTGGAATACAAAGGGCACTAGAAGGATCACGGGTGGGTTTTAGTCAGTAAGAGTCTGACACTCCCTTCCGCTCCGCCCAGAGCGGGAGAAGTCATTTGATGGTTTCGCATTCGGAAAAAAGGTTAGGCAGTTAGACTTACTTAGGCTGTAGATGTTCTAGTAGCTCGTCATCCATCCAGCTGACGCAGTGCATCACATGCTCCGGTCTGTGCTTGGATGGGTACAACTTCTCTTCTAACAGCTCCAGCTCACAGCGGCAGTATGAGGTCGACACGTGGACGAAGGCCTGGAAAATGTGACAAAATTAACTGTGTATTAATTTTTCAAGAGGTTATACTACTTTCTCTTTTGGCCGGCCATCTTTAATCAGCAAGAATGTTTTTTAACCCCCGACGCAAAAAGAGGGTGTTATAAGTTTGACTGTGTCTGTCTTTCTATGGCTCCGTAGCTCGCGAACGGATGAAGCGATTTCCTCATTTCGTTTTTTTTTGTATGAAAGGTGAGTTACGGGCGAGTGTTCTTACACATGTTTGATGAAAATCGGTTGAGCCGTTTAAAAGTTGTGGGGGGTGAAAGCGGGGAAATAACGGAATATCTGCACATATGCTCGAATGGGGTCTCAAATGAAAGCGCACTTAAAGAGAATACTGATGATGATTTAATCGAGAGTGTTCTTGTAAGGATATACATATAAATTAATAATTCTAGAAAAACACGTCTTGTTGGGGGACCGCGCTGCTTAATTAGGTAATACACTATTTGTAATTAAATTGTTAGGTTTGGAGCGGTCCCCAACGCCAATAAAATGTCAACTGAATAATTCGTACATTTTTTCACGCATCATAATTTTAGTACATCAATAATATATTTCAATGTCTCTCACCTCCAAGTTTTTGACGCCCTCAGCCAATTGCAAGACCTTCTTAGTTCCCACTGTGTTCATTTTGACAGCGTCCCGGAGAAACATATCGAATCTGAAACATAATCATTACACACTTTAGAATTTAAGAAAAAAAACGATTTTGAGTATATTCGTTACATACAAAAATACAAATCTTTCCTCTTTATAATATTAGTATAGAAGTATAGATATAAAATTAAATTCAATAACATTGAATTTACAGTAAGCTACTGTAAATTCAATGTTATTGAATTTAATCCGGGGGCCTAGCAAGGGAAAACCAGTTGGGGCTTCCCACAAAGGTACTTACGCAGAAAACCTTTACATTTACATTACATTTCGCCAGGGCCTCAAGTCTGCTATTTTTATAAAGTCATTCCAACATGACCCCATGGTCATTTTGCTAAAAGTTCGTAATCTGCTAAATTCATAATGGTCGATCATTGGTCGGTCAATGGTCTCGTAATACTTTTTCAAGATTCAAGATTCAAAGCATTTATTTCAATTAAACCCTTTACAGGCACTTTTGAATTGTCAAGTCGAAAGAGGTGAAGCTATCTGCACGTTCCAAAGCGTAGATCTCTATGGAGAAGAACGTGCAAGAAACTCCACGGACACTCTTTTAAATTATGTTCTGTATTACATAACCTTGGTTACATCCTTGGTCGCTTCTATATGTGAGGACAATGCAAAAAACAAGGAAACTATAAAAACAATTCAAAGTATAAAGATTAAAACAAGTCAGTGGCAGTTAAGAGGTGACCAGTCTCAACCGACGGCGCCCGTTCACGAACATGACGCGTGTATTGGCACCATTTAGCTCAACCATTTTGAAGGGAACCGAATGATCCAACACACACCAACCATAACCAAGCTATATTAAAAGCAATTACTGCATAGTAACGTTCTAATGGTAGGTCACTGATCAAAGGAACTGTCAAAATTTTATCAGAACACCGCATACGTCTGTCATTCATTTGTCATTATGTACGAGATTACCATTCTATGCCATTTCTTCAATGAAGTGTCAGTGGTTGGAAAGTCATAGTGACACTTTTATATTAGTAGATCACTTGTAAAAATCAACTATTATGAAATCAATGATAGACCATTCTGACACTATTATAATAGCAGACTTGAGGCCTGCTATTATAATAGTGAGGCTGCACTGGTGCCGAAAAACGTATTATTTAATTGATACCGTTTCCCAGGTTCGAAAAAACTTTTCAAAATCAAATTAAAATATTTATTTGCTAGACAGCTAGAATATGGTGTATAAGGTGGTACAGTAATTTTTTTTTTCAGCATATCCTGCTGTAGCCTGGCGTGCAAATGTCTTTACAATCAGCGATGTCAAATATTATTATTCTAAATTACAAATAGCAGCTTCTATTGATTTGTTTTCTAAATAGTCTAATTGGTATAATATTATTGTTTTACACAGCAATAGTTTGAAGAGTAAATTTTAAAGATTGCCAGAGATAAATCTTGAAAACTATTTGGTAAACGATTGTAAATAATAATCGACATGCAGTATACATTTTTCTTAAATAATTTTAATTTTATTGGTGGCAGCTGAAGTCTATCTATATGCCGTGTTCGGCTATTTGACGTGGCGCCCTGTGCTTGTTTCAAATATATTATAGTTACTCTTAACAAAAATACAGATTTAAAAAATATTTTAGACAGTATGAATAGGTATTTATGGTATAAAACGGTGGGACCATCTGCGGTTTTAATCATCTGGAGGAAGGAAACATCTGCATTCTCCTGGTAAGGCGACCTGTGGCCGTATTACGAAGTGCCAATGCTATCATGATTCGTGTGAGGGAAAGAGATAGTGCTATTCGTCTTGTGTAACTCCGTCTCTCTCTGACACAGAAATCATGATAATAATAATATAATAATAATAATAAAATCATTTATTTTCTCACCACAATATGATGGATTTAAGACGTCATAATAGGTCGCCTGAACATTAGAAAGAAGCCAGGCAGATGATGTTACTAACCTGACACAAGCGGCGCAGTGGAAGATGATCTGCGCCTCGTTCTGTATGAGCGCCCTATCCTCGTCGGAGATGCCCAGGTCCTCGCACAAAATGTCACCAGCTACCACCTGCAGCTTGTCGAACAGCTTGGGGTTCTCTGACTTCAGCCGGTCGAATACCTGGAGTGGTTTAGTTATGGTTGATGAAATAATGCGGAAGGAGTAGGTATGTATGCAAGCCGCTTTAGGTCGCGTTTCCAAATTTAACATGGGGAAGCTGTTTTTCGGTACATTTTGCATCCATAAAAGTCATAAAAGAGCAGTGGTGGCCGAGTGATAACGGCCCCGACTTACGAATTGTAGGTCGCGGGTTCTAACCTAGTCAGGCGTATTACTTTTTGTAATTAATTTCATCACCACTGGTGAAGGTAAACATCGTGAGGACCGACATGTCCTAGAACCAAAAATTCGAAGACAAGTGACATTCACCAACCCTTCACTGGGCCCGCGTGGTGGATTACGGCCCATTCCCTCTCCTAGAGAGGAGGCCTGTGTCCCAGCAGTGGGAACATTAAAAGGCTGATTATGCTAAATACTATTAATAATTGCTATACCAATATCGATTAGGTACTTTTTTCGCTCGATAGTAATTTTTAAGTAAAAATTGTGTTTTTAATTGTATAAAACAATTTTCGATGATCTCTTCACACAAAATTGACAACAGTTTAGGAAATCTTATGGATTATTTTAATCTTCTAAAAATAAGCTGACATAATTATATCACTATCATTAACTTGGAACGGCCTCATGGATTCATTGTCACGCCTACATGCCGCTGTAGCGAACGTATAACATAGAACGACCAGCTTATATGGTTGTTGTTAACGATTAGTCAGTTATTTATTTTCTATGGGTTTTGTAAATTTTGCCAAACCTATCCAAGGAAGTCTTTTCATTTTTATTTAGTACCTACTTACTTTATTTTTTACTTTGGACTTGCGTTGATTTGTAATAGTAACAGTATAATATTATTTGACGGTAAAAATAACTTATATCATTGATCATTAATATATGAGAAAAAAAAATTAAACGAATAATAATACACTAAAACGAACTTGATTCCGCTACTCGATACCAGATGGCGCCACTTACACGACAATTCAACAAATCGTCCAGTCGTTCTTTACTGCTGTGTCCCTTCTTGGGTCTCATGAGCAGATACATCTTCTTCACATCAGGGCAGCATCTTAAAAGCTTCTCCACCATGACTTTACCCATGAAACCTGTCGCCCCGGTGATGAACAGGGTTTTCCCGCCATAGTACTCTGCGATATTCACAGATGGCGCCATTATCTGTGAACAAAGAGTGGAGATTGATTTAGAATAAATGAAAAAGATTCGGTACACAAAAAAATAACCTCAACGGTAGAACTGTATTTGATAGAATTAAGTAGAGGTACAAAAAATATATGTTTATATTTAATCCGAATAAATATATAATAATAAATCCATGTGCCATGGACAAGCGTCGGGAAACGCAGGGCGATTCCCGGCCACCTTAGGCGCGGGCCTGCGGATGGCGAGCTATGGGTAGCTCGCCGTCCGATAGCAACCAGGCCCGGGTTAACGGCGCGTCGTATTCCGCGCGCGCCTCAAAGACGGGGCCCCATAGGGTTAGTGCCTGCTATGGTTGCGGAATTTGTTCGAAAGAGTCACCGCGGCCCTGGAATGTAGGTAAATGGCAGTAGGAGGAACACGGGTGGGTTTTAATCAGTAAGAGTCTGACACTTCCTTCCGCTCCGCCCAGAGCGGAAGAATTCACTTGATGATTTCCCATCCAGAAGAAAAAAAATTGCACACAGCATAATTATACTAAAGATTGCTGGAAATAATTTATCGGAAGAGCCGTGTGAGGCTAATACATCGTCCGATCGACATCATGAAACACGCAATGAATAAAGTTGTTAAGATAAAATGAATGTATATACGACTCATTTCAATTCATTGTCGAAATCTTCTTCGTAACATTAACTACAACTAACTGAACTAATATTACCTACATAGATATTAAATTGTTTTGTATACCAATGTCACCGGTAAATTGCAATCGCCGTAAGATTGTAAAACAACGCGTGTAACATTTTTTTCTTAGTAAGGCACGGATACATTGGAAACTTTTAAATTTCGATGGAATTTATAGTATACTAGCAGCGCCCCGCGGTTTCACCCGCGTATTTCCCATTCCCGTGGGAATATGGGGATAATATATAGGCTATGTCAGCCGGGGATAGTGTAGCTTCCCAACAGTGAAAGATTTTTTCGAATCGGTTTAGTAGTTTCGGAGCCAATGTTTCCTCTTTATAATGTAAGTATAGTACACAAAAGGATGTTTTCATAATATGTCGTGAAATTATAATCTAATAAAGATTTAATAAAATTTTACGGATTCTGTGATGTTTCTGAGATACTCGTATATTATAAGTCAAAGTGTAAAAGATAATCTCTTCAAGGTAGCAGAATTTTCAAGAGTCACCGCGGCCCTGGAACGCGGCGGGCACAAGAAGGATCTCAGGCCCTGGAACGCAAATGGCACTAGGAGGAACACGGGCGGGTTTTAGTCAGTAAGAGTCTGACACTCCCTTCCGTTCCAAACAGAGCGGGAGGCGAATTCTAACGATTTACCAAGCAACAAAATAAAAAAGCAGATAATCTTCCTAAAGTACCGGTACCTTCAGATCCGATAACGTCAAATCTTTCACTTTGTTAAATCACTTATCAACTTATTCACTCTTGACTTAAAGACCACCAATCTGTAACTATCAGGAAACACAGACACGAATAACAAACTGCCTTAGACATTCACACATTCGCTCCTCAATATAAATAGAATAGAATAGAATAGAATACTCTTTATTATGTACACCATACAAGTATAACACAACTACTCAACTACTTAAAAATCCAATTCATCTGTCCCTACAAGCACCTAAGTTTGAAAAGACAATATTGATTGAACGCAAATAGTTGCAGAATTTTAATGACCTACACAAAGAATGATTTCATTTAGAAGAACAGGTTTCATTACTTGTCTATAACGAGTGTAATTAGTTATTTCACCGCAAAATGGCTTACTATTGTAATTGTTACGTTAAAGTAGATAGAATTAACTGTTTTAATGACATTATTTGAGGAATTTTGAGTTATAATAGTCACGCGGTTCGATATCCATGTTTAAAGAACACAATCTTAGGTTGGTCCGCGGATGAGTTTACATAATTATGTATACAGTATGTTAAATAACAGAGGGCGTTCCCTTAAATTCGTTAATCTATATCATTAATAGATTATAATAAAAATATCAGAATAGAAAAATAAGCATAAAATAATCCGAATAAAAAAAAATTGGCAATAAATTCAAAATAGTAGCGCGGAATAGTATCTACTCGTAGTAGCAATGCCCAAACCGGCAAGTACGCATATACAGAGTGTTTCTTTAACGTATCAATTTAACATTTTTAGTGAATATTTTAATATTTAAAAAATAAAAATATTTTGTTTTTGAATGGTAATATTTTTTTACCATATATAGATGCTATACTATTGCGGGTTAACGGGAACGCCCTCTGTTAGTTAACATACTGTATATATACCACCAAAAACATAAAAGTAAAAAAGGAGAGCCAAGTTCAATACAAACATTATGTTTGGCTGTGGGCTTCGCCGCAAAAAGAATGGAGATATAAATGAGTGCCAAGTTCTATGCAAAATCGAAATATGTATTTATAGGAACAAAATAACATTATGGACAAGTATTAAACTCTATTTCTTTGTTTTATTGGATACCTATAAAAAAATCTGTTATTTAAAAATGTGAGATCTTAAACTAGGTTAGATTTGACTTGGCCAGTTTTTATCAGAATTATAATGTTGAATAACTTTATAAAATGACTGATGTAATGAAAACTGGTCATTGTATGTACAACTAACTACATAGCTTCAGCCCGCGACTTCGTCCGCGTGGAATAAGTAGTTACTAACCCTCCGATTTTGAAACATTCCTCGTTGGTGCTCCGCTCCTATTGGTCTTAGCGTGATGATATATAGACTACTAGCTGCTGCCCGCAGCTTCGCCCGTGTGAATGTCGGAAATTATCCCAAGGGAACATAATCCCGGGATAAAAAGCATCCTATGTTACTTCTAATACCTCCAAGAATATGTGTACAAAGTTTCATGATGATCGGTTGAGTAGTTTTCGCGTGAAAGCGTAACAAACAAACTTACATTCACATTTATAAAATATATTAGTATAGATAGGTGTTCTTGATAAATGGGCTATCTAATACTGGAAGAATTGTTCATATCGGACTAAGTTTGTTTCTCGTTTTCTCGTCCTGCCGATGCACTGTGTAGTTCCATCTTAAACTCCATCTAAATTTCCCATCCCATAATACTCATTCATATTCCCACTCCTTCTCTTTTCATGCAGTACGGTTGTGGAACTCACTCCCACCCAAGATAAGAGACTGTAAAAGTATTTCTCTCTTCAAAAAATACTTTTTACAAAAAAATACAACCGACTTTTCCACAAAAAATCAAAAAACTACAAAATAACTTTAATTTCGGAACTCGGTGTTTGTGGTTCCTTTTTCATTTTTTGAACACCGACTTCCGAAATTAAAGTTATTTTGTAGTTTTTTGATTTTTTGTGGAAAAGTCGGTTGTTTTTTTTTTGTAAAAAGTTTTTTATTTTTCACTTTTTAGTGGTACCTAAACCTCGTTCTCTCACCCCACCTAAACGAATCAATTACATTAGTGTAAAAAAAACGCACTGCTCCAATGCAGAGTAAACTAAAAGGTCGTCAATGTAGACAATGTAGATATTTTTTTAGATTTTTGTTGATTTTTCAAAAACCGCTTGTTCGATTTCAATAAAATTTTCATGGGACCATTTGGGAAGTATACCCTTTCCAACAAAAAAAAGAATTTTTCAAATCGGTTGGCAAGCGACGGAGTTATGCGCGAACAAACATTAAAAAAAATAAATAACAAACATCTGAATTGAGAACCTCCTCCTTTTTTAGAAGTCGGTTAAAAACAAGATCAGTACCTGTCCACTATACTGTGATTCTGTTTATATTATTTGTATGTATTATTTTATTATAACTATGTATTTAGGTAAATTTATTTGTTTGTATGTTTATTTTTAATTTGATTTATGTGTATAAATATATGATGATAATAATATATTTTAGTTAAGTTGGTATAGTCTATTTTAAGTTTCCTTCTCTGTCTCTTTACACACTGTGTCTACGTTTCTTATCCCACTCTTCTGTCGCAAGTCTGCTGGAAGAAATTTCTATTGAAATAAGCAGTACCTTTGTGTTCTTGGTTTCTGTACAAAATTTTCTATTTTAAGTATATTGTATTGTGTGTATATAAATAAATACATAAAAGATTAGCGCATTCAGAAAAAGAAAGAAATTAAAATGTTTATTTGGGTCTCGCACAAAACAAACAAAAAATACAATAAAACTACTAGAACAATAAATTAACAAATGCTATAGATAGAATTATAAAATTTTCTATCAATTTGTACCTAAATGTAAGTGTGCGAGGCCAAAAAGGTTCCTATCTCAGCATATGCTGCGATATTTAAAAAAAAAACACAGCATTGGTATTCTGATAGGTCCTATACAGATTACTTTTACCTATACATATTATGCCGCTTTCAAGCAAACAGACAAACTGTTCAGCTTTATATACTAGTATAGATGAGTGAAAATCAATGCAGCCTATGTGTTTCCTGATAGCTGAGAGTGTGAATAGGTTACTTATCTACACTCCCTTCCGCCGCTCCGCCCAGAACAGGAGACGTCATTTGATGATTTCCTATCCAAAAACAATAGATTGCTATCAACGATACTAATTTCTAATTCTTATCAGCGTACCTACATACGTTTTATAGAGTTTTATTGAGCAGTGGTGGCCGAATGGTAAAGGCTGTGCGACCTACGAATTGTTGGTCGCGGGTTCAAACCCAGCCAGGCGCATTACTTTGTGTAATTAACTTCATCACCACTGCTCTCAAAACGGTGAAGGAAAACATCGTGAGGAAACCGGCATGTCCTAGAACCAAAAATTCGAAGACACGTGACATTCAGCAACCCGCACTGGGCCCGCGTGCTGGATTACGGCCCATTCCCTCTCCTAGAGAGGAGGCCTGTGTCCCAGCAGTGGGAACATTAAAAGGCTCATGATGTACGTTTTATGCAACAATGTCAATTACACCATAGCTCATGTCTTGGCTTAATTACCAGTAATTAAACACACGGATGGTCACCTTACGACAGTCATGTTCATGTTCAAACCTTAGCCTTCAATATAATGCATGTTCTATATTACTGATTGAATATTAATGGCTTGATTATTGTCCAACAGCTGATTTAGAATCAATTCCTTGAACAGTTGCTTTGGCTTAACAATCTGCCTAGCCTTTTGTCTCAAGTCTAATACATAGCGTGCAACGTACTGACTGTTCACCATCTTTTCAGTATGCACTTGATATTAAAACAGCACACCATGTTTTCTTACAACACTGGTATCGATACTAATATTATAAAGAGGAAAGATTTGTATTTTTGTATGTAACGAATAAACTCAAAAATTACTGGACCGATTTCAAAAATTCTTTCGTCATTAGAAAGCTACATTCACCCTGAGTAACATAGACTTCCCCCATATTCCCACGGGAACGGGAACTACGTGAGTAAAACCGCGGGGCGCTGCTAGTTACTTATAAGAGACGGAATGATATTGTATGTGATTCTAAGGCGTTTTCAAAATATGTTTTTGCATATTTACAATTACTTCGAGAGATTATAGACAGTCAAACTAATGCGTAAAAAATTATTCCAAATGTTCACTTGACAATTTATCGAGAGTTTACAATCTCTCAAGATATTTTATAATCTTACGCGTGAATGCTATTGTCGAAATAACAAGATATCTATAGGGAACGTGCAGAAACTATAGGTGGCAGCACAGACGCGTGAATGTCAAGTCTAGTTTACTTATAAGTTTCAAATTTGCAACGCTAGATGGCACAGTCTACTTCGGGCACGTTCCCCTAAACGGAGGAATGCAGGAAGTATAGGTGGCAGCACAGGTCAAATATTTACAACGTAATAGTTTCAGATTTGTAACACTAGATGGCATAGTTCACGCCGTGCACGTTCCCTAAAAAGGATTGGTCACGTGACATTTTGACAGCGCTTCTCAATTCCGTATGTTTTTGATGTTTTTTTTATTCTACCGTTGTTACCATTTTACAGATTGAATGCGTCGAAAGTTTATTTATCATTATTACCTACATACATGTGAAATCATTATTACCAACATTTTCTCAGATCATTGATGCCGTGAATAATCAAGATACTGTCAATTAATGCATTTGATTAACTATGTAAAAACAGCAGATTTATAACAATAAGTAGCTACACGCTATGCAATTCTATTGTTTTACAGAACGAACTAGACTAGCTAGTACCTACATACAAGCTAGTTAGTCCAGTAGCCAGAAGTCTATGCCCTTCGATAATTCAAAAGTTTTTCATTTTTGCTGAGTGGATAAGTTTCGTAAATTCATTGCTATTTACAAAAATGCTAACAGTTTAGAGTGATGCAATAGGTATTAAGTAGGTATTTCTTATTATTTCGTGTTATACAAATATTAGAAAATTTAAATTAAAACAGTATACGGGTTGTTTGTAAGTACTATCTAAAGGATATATTAGTGAAAATGCTAACAGATCGGTACTATGGAACAATAGAAATCTACAAAAGTCCCGTAACTCATTCAAAAATTTTTTTAAGTTTTTCAATTCATTTCTTATATATTTAAAGAGATTAGTTATACCTTACAACAAAAGTTCTAACAACTAAGTATATGTCTGCACGAGTAATTGTATTTTTTCTTTATGATTAGCGACATATTGAATTTAAGTTTATAAAGTTTGCACTTTATATTCGTAATAATAAACTCTGCTACCACACAAAAGTTTCAACAAATGCATAATATGGCTTTTGTTTAAATTGCGAATAACTATTTTCGATAACGAGCCGCGTAAGTACGGCGCGTGCGATCGCTCTGCTGAGTAGCAACACTCCCCCGCCCGCCCGCTCCGATCGGGGATGTCTCTATCGCCGCATACCTACTGACCGCTTTTAGTTGCCAAAGTACCTACATGTTCGGTACGTAACGCTTCAGAGCAGTAGATACTAACAACAGAGTGATGGCCACCATACCTACATACTAGCAAGTGTAATTGTAAATTAGTCACTAATGTACCCAAAGGAGCTGTGCTTTTTTTCATTTACAAATAAGATTAGACATTTAAACAAAACTTTTTAAAAGTCCGTTCAACCGATTTGTATTTCTATTCCGTAAGCATAAAGATGGCATTAAAAGCAAAATCGTGATTATAATACCTACCAACTATTTACTGCAGCTGCCATTTGTCATGCCACCAACGTAATAGAAGTCAAAATCGGTTGAACGGACTGTAAAAAAATCAAAAAAGTACAAAATAACTTTAATTTCGGAACTCGGTGTTTGTGGTTCCTTTTTCATGTTTTGAACTTCCGAAATTAAAGTTATTTTGTACTTTTTTGATTTTTGGTGGTAAAGTCGGTTGTATTTTTTTGTAAAAAGTTTTTTATTTTTCACTTTTTTGTGGTACCTAAACCCCCTCCCCTCTCCCCACCTAAACGAACCAATTACATTAGTGTAAAAAAACGCACTGCTCCAATGCAGAGTAAACTAAAAGGTCGTCAATGTAGACAATGTAGATATTTTTTTTAGATTTTTGTTGATTTTCAAAAACCTTTGTTCGATTTCGATAAAATTTTCAACAAATCGGTTGGCAAGCGACGGAGTTATGCGCGAACAAACAATAAAAAAAACATACAAACATCCGAATTGCGAACCTCCTCCTTTTTTAGAAGTCGGTTAAAAAGATTTATTTCAATGTCTAATCTTATTGTGAATAGGCTATCGTGTGCGATGAAAATTTAAAAGCACCATTTGTTTGACGGGTCCGAATAGGTAGACAGCATTTGTTATAGTATCAGAGACAAAAAGTGGCTTTGATTTTTCGGGTAATTGTTTCGGGTTTCGGAATAGGTATCACTAAATGTACATTAAAAATAATGAAACCAAAACAGGTAAGGTGCATTCGGCTAACTCCGAAAATCGGGATATTTCAATAATATCAAATATCTAGAAATCTCAGCATAATTTTTTGCTCTAACAACATTCGAATCCAACCCCGCGTTTCAACTGGTCAAGACGCTTTGAGCGTGTGTTGGTCTGTTAACAACATTTTTGTGAGCGAGTGATATTTCACGCGCTTTTTTGTTTTATTGGATTTACCCGACGATCTATAAGAAGAATCAATCATGTACATTATTCAACTGGTTGTTTTTTAATTCGATAGATTTTCGTTTAAGTGTACTGTTGAGTAAGATTAGGACACTCTAGCTCAAGCTTTTTTTGTTTTTATTGGAATTAGTCTACTCGGGTAATTCTGAATTATAAACCATTCGGTTTTGCCCGAATATTTATTTTACAAAGAAATAAGTCGGCAGTTCTCAATTTTTGCTCCTAATTGAAATTGTAAAAAAAAAACTTTTCAATGTGCACTAACGTGTTTTAAACTGTCAACTGTCATTTTATTTAACTGTTTTTTTTAATCAACAAAGACAAGGAGTACGTTTTACCTAACTATTGCGTAGTAAATCGATTGGAAACAATGGAAAAATGTTAAAGGATAACTGATGAATGATTTTTATTTTGTAAGTAGGTTGTAAAAACACTTTTACATGTCAATCTGTTTTGGCCGTTATAAAAACTAAATAAGGCTGGTGTTTCCTAGCTGACTACCCTGAGAAGAAACACCGAAACAAATTCAGAGGTCAAGGTCTCTTTTGAAGTCCATGCAATTGTACTGGTCAAATCATATGATAACCATGTAGTTTATATCTGAAGTGGTCTTTTGAGGAAAGTTACACACAGATTTGAGTGGGCCTGTCCAAACAGTGCAAGCATTCGTCAGATATCGTGTAGCTCAAACTTAGAACTTTAAGGAGCTCAACGATTTGACGAATATTACTTAAGTAAGGACATTTGGGTAGGCCACATAAAGAACTCAAACCGCCAGACTAACATGAAATAAACCCCTGACAGCGATCTACACGGTCCTCATGTTCACAATACGCTATACGAGGACCATGCAGAACTGTGTCTGAAATGGTCTTTTTAAGAAGGAACCACACAGTTTTGAGTGGACCTATCCAGTCAGTGCAAACCTTGGACCACCAAACCAATAAGGAGCTCAACAACCCGACGAACAATGCCAATGAAAGGACATTTGGGTAGGCTAAAAAAATATTCAAACAGCCAGACATCGTTAAAAAATACTTGAAGAAGAAAAAGCACATAATCCATATAGTCCTCATATTCACAATAGGGAAACAAAAAAATATAACACTTTACAAAGTAAGTATTCATGTCAAAATAAGAAATTGTAATAAAAATAATACTTTAAAAGTAAACATTCAAGTCAAAAGTAAATGAAAATATAAAAACCATTGTCAAATTGTATAAATATCAACAAAAAGCAGACAAAAGAGAGAAAAACATTAAAACATTGGGCGGTGTACAAAACTAAAGCAGCTCAATCCCAAGCCTACTTGTCCTCAAGATAATCTTTAACTGTATAAATAAAAAGCTTTCTGGCACAGCTTACGTTTTACAAATAATTTGAATTTATTTCTGCTAAGTTCTTGAATGAGGCTAGGAAGTTTATTATAAAAATTACATAAAATAATTACATTGGCATCGAAACGAACCACTTATTTTTTGAACCTGGTTTTAGGATCGACATAATTGTGGTTGTTGTATTTATGCTATGGATATCACTGTATTTTTTTTACTTTGGTTTGGCTTTTCAATAAAACCAGTGCTATTTAAATAAAATTGCTATATAATAAACCTAACTTCTTATTGGAATCTACAGGCGTCATTTTTGTATCTGAGTGTTATTGATAAAACATGATATTTACAAAAAAAAAAAAAAAACTTAGCGGAAGCAAATAAACCCACTTTCAACTGTCATTCAGAATTATCAACAATGCTTCAGAATTTGACGTGATCAAAGTAAAATTATTAAGATTTTTAAACATTTTTATCAACAATTATCAAGGAAATTCATGAAAGTCTTTGCAATAGAACTTTAAGTAGTATATTCAAGTAAAGAAAGCGATATAAATTAGCAGTATTAGTTCAATTATGAGTGTGGGTTAAAATATAAACATGCCTCCGAACGGATCACAAATCCTTTCATAACCACCCGAATGCACGCTACTTAATGAATCCAATTATTTTATTGCTTTGGTATAATTATTTTTGTACCTACTTAAGGGATGACCTAAAACCCGGGACAACTACCTGTTCCAGAAATAAATGTTGTAACGGAATCTCTACTTTCTTTCTGTTCCTCTATCACTATAACAAGTAGCTATAATAGGTACGTTTGTAGTGAATGTGGTAAATTATTGAATGAGACGCGAAATTCATTTCATTACTGTGTATTTTTTGTAAATGTCGTGTTTTATCAATAACACTCAAATACAAAAGTAACGCCTGTAGATTCAAAGAAGTTTATTTTAGTAATATACCACTTTTTTTCTTAAATATCCAAACCAACATTTTTCCATTGTTTTAATTGCATCGCCAATCGATTTACTACGCAATAGTTAGGTAAAACGTACTCCTTGTTTTTGTTGATTAAAAAACAGTTAAATAAAATGACAGTTGACAGTTTAAAACACGTTAGTGCACATTGAAAGTTTTTTTTTTACAATTTCAATTAGGAGCAAAAATTGAGAACTGCCGACTTATTTCTTTGTAAATAAATATTCAGGCAAAACCGAATGGCTTATAATTCAGAATTACCCGAGTAGAATAATTCCAATAAAAACAAAAAAAGCTTGAGCTAGAGTGTCCTAATCTTACTCAACAGTACACTTAAACGAAAATCTATCGAATTAAAAAACAACCAGTTGAATAATGTACATGATTCTTCTTATAGATCGTCGGGTAAATCCAATAAAACAAAAAAGCGCGTGAAATATCACTCGCTCACAAAAATGTTGTTAACAGACCAACACACGCTCAAAGCGTGTTGACCAGTTGAAACGCGGGGTTGGATTCGAATGTTGTTAGAGCTAAAAATTATGCTGAGATTTCTAGATATTTGATATTATTGAAATATCCCGATTTTCGGAGTTAGCCGAATGCACCTTACCTGTTTTAGTTTCATTATTTTTAATGTACATTTAGTGATACCTATTCCGAAACCCGAAACAATTACCCGAAAACTCAAAGCCACTTTTTGTCTCTGATACTATAACAAATGCTGTCTACCTCTTCGGACCCGTCAAACAAATAGTGCTTTTAAATTTTCATCGCACACGATAGCCTATTCACAATAAGATTAGACATTGAAATAAATCTTTTTAACCGACTTCTAAAAAAGGAGGAGGTTCGCAATTCGGATGTTTGTATGTTTTTTTTATTGTTTGTTCGCGCATAACTCCGTCGCTTGCCAACCGATTTGTTGAAAATTTTATCGAAATCGAACAAAGGTTTTTGAAAAATCAACAAAAATCTAAAAAAATATCTACATTGTCTACATTGACGACCTTTTAGTTTACTCTGCATTGGAGCAGTGCGTTTTTTTACACTAATGTAATTGGTTCGTTTAGGTGGGGAGAGGGGAGGGGGTTTAGGTACCACAAAAAAGTGAAAAATAAAAAACTTTTTACAAAAAAATACAACCGACTTTACCACCAAAAATCAAAAAAGTACAAAATAACTTTAATTTCGGAAGTTCAAAACATGAAAAAGGAACCACAAACACCGAGTTCCGAAATTAAAGTTATTTTGTACTTTTTTGATTTTTTTACAGTCCGTTCAACCGATTTTGACTTCTATTACGTTGGTGGCATGACAAATGGCAGCTGCAGTAAATAGTTGGTAGGTATTATAATCACGATTTTGCTTTTAATGCCATCTTTATGCTTACGGAATAGAAATACAAATCGGTTGAACGGACTTTTAAAAAGTTTTGTTTAAATGTCTAATCTTATTTGTAAATGAAAAAAAGCACAGCTCCTTTGGGTACATTAGTGACTAATTTACAATTACACTTGCTAGTATGTAGGTATGGTGGCCATCACTCTGTTGTTAGTATCTACTGCTCTGAAGCGTTACGTACCGAACATGTAGGTACTTTGGCAACTAAAAGCGGTCAGTAGACCGGTATGCGGCGATAGAGACATCCCCGATCGGAGCGGGCGGGGGAGTGTTGCTACTCAGCAGAGCGATCGCACGCGCCGTACTTACGCGGCTCGTTATCGAAAATAGTTATTCGCAATTTAAACAAAAGCCATATTATGCATTTGTTGAAACTTTTGTGTGGTAGCAGAGTTTATTATTACGAATATAAAGTGCAAACTTTATAAACTTAAATTCAATATGTCGCTAATCATAAAGAAAAAATACAATTACTCGTGCAGCCATATACTTAGTTGTTAGAACTTTTGTTGTAAGGTATAACTAATCTCTTTAAATATATAAGAAATGAATTGAAAAACTTAAAAATTTTTTTGAATGAGTTACGGGACATTTTTAGATTTCTATTGTTCCATAGTACCTATCTGTTAGCATTTTCCCTAATATATCCTTTAGATAGTACTTACAAAGAACCCGTAGAAATAATAGAAAATTTAAATTAAAACAGTATACTGTTTTAATTTAAATTTTCTATTATTTGTATAACACGAAATAATAAGAAATACCTACTTAATACCTATTGCATCACTCTAAACTGTTAGCATTTTTGTAAATAGCAATGAATTTACGAAACTTATCCACTCAGCGAAAATTAAAAACTTTAGAATTATCGAAGGTTTTATGTGAAAAATATTATATCCCTACTGGACTAAGTCGAGTTACTATACCATCCCAACTCAAAGCATTTACTACAAGTTTATCCAAACTATTTACGGGCACTTTTGAATTGTCAACGAATCAGTTAATTATTCAAACAGTTGATTCTAGTTGCACGTTCCCAAACGTAGATTTCTATGGTGAAAACTCCTTGTAATCTAGACTAATATTATAAAGAGGAAAACTTTGTTTGTTTGTTCTAAATAGGCTCCGAAACTACTGAACCGATTTGAAAAATTCTTTCACTGTTGGGAAGCTACACTATCCCCGGGTGACATAGGCTATATTTCATTCCCGTATTCCCACGGGAACGGGAACTATCAATAATAAAAAGCTCTGCAAGCATTTGTTATTGAGACATGAGCACCTCAGAGAAGCGTTTGGCTCGTGACATAACCCACATAACGACGATTATAGCCGTGATAACATAAAACATACAATTTGTATGTGAACAACGCGTTCACCTTGGCAACGCATCTGCCGGTGACAAACACAGAATACTAACTCTTCGAAGTCGGGAAGTGTATTGTTTTGATTTAGCACGGAATTAAATTAGGCTTTGAAAAGGTCAGATGTCGTTCCTTACTACCGTGGTACGTGGTTAGTATAATGTACTTAGTTTTTGGGTTTCGTTAGCAATTAAAAATATTACAACTTTATTCCTTGAAACGCATAAATGAGTTTTTAAAAATCATTGTTACAATTTAGTACGTTTACTTCATACTCTTCACTATTTTTATATGTGGGTGGGCTTCAGGGAATAAAAATGTAATATTTTTAATAGGGATGTTGCCTGAGTAAAAAATATATGATTATGTTTAGTCCGTCAGTTAGATTATAGAAAAATATTGGACACGTATTTTTTCCTTTATCAAATCTATAAAAACTGACGAAGATAAAAAGCATCAAAACTCAGGAGTGGGAGCGTGTGACGTCACGGCCCGGTAAAAATTGTAGCGAGTAGTGACGTCACACGAGTTTTTTACGCACTGTATCGTCTTCATTTTTTGTTTATGTGAAAAAAGAAAAAATACGTGTCCAATATTTTTTGGAATTCTATCAGACGGACTAATCAGATTTTTTTAGTCAACTACCCTATTGCAATCGGGGGCGCTACTAAAAGGTGCGCTCTGAAGAATAAAAAAGGAGCGCCTCATTCGGTGCGCCTCAAAATGGTAGCGCTTCGAGGAATACCTCTTCTAATGGAATATTTTCTAACCACACACCTTAGTTTTTTACACCCATCCCTTGGAAATTACCGCATCTTCACCAATTTTCCTCTTGACTAACTAACAGTTGTATGAACTCGTATGTCTATTAGATAAGATGACAAAAATCATTCATACAAGGATCTGTAATTGTGTCATTCACGGCCATTTAGCTGGGCGGTGGTAATGTGATACGTTCTGCGATTGTAAACAATAATTTTTAGTTAGCGTTGCCAGCGTCCGGGTAAAGCCGGACACAGTCAGGCTTTTTGGTTGAGTGTCTGGTCAAATTAGACGGCGTCCGGCCTGTTCGGATATCTGATAGGCTTTTTAAATTTAGCATATTTTTACTCACCTTGTATTGCTTCTTACGTAGTGCGTACTAAATACTATTGCAATTATTTATTTATTTATTAAAGCTTTATGCACTAGTAAAAACTGTACAAAGGCGGACTTAATGCCTTAGGCATTTTCTACCAGTCGACCTTAGGTTAGTGCAGAGACAACAGGGCAGGTGCAACTTAAATGAAAGACAAACATAGAGGGAAAATACAATCATAAATACATAGATACATACATACAAATAAAAATAACAAAGGCATTGAGTAAAACGAATCTAACTATTGAAATGATTATGAAGACTAGCTCACTCAATTTGATTAGAATTTAAGAAGATTTCATTAGAATTTAAGAAGATTTTATGGTAAATGATAAAAAATACCTTTGTTCGGTTATACTAAGACTGTAAGATTTTGGCCTTTTTGCCCAAATGTCCGGCCAAACTGGCTGGTTTGTCCGGCTTTCGGTTTTAAGACCTGGCAACCCTATTCTTTGTTCTTTAGGGCTGCCGAATGTTGTTGAGTTAAACACATTTTCAACTTGAATATACAGTATTTTAAATAACAGAGGGCGTTCCCTTAAATCCGTTAATCTATATCATTAATAGATTAAAAAATAAGCATAAAATAATGAAAATAAAAAAATTACAAAAAATTGGAAACACCCTGTTTAAAATCAAAATAGTAGCGCGGCGCGGAATAGTACCTACTCGTAGTAGCAATGCCCAAACCGGCAAGTACGCGTGTACAGAGTGTTTCTTTAACGTATCAATTTCATATTTTTAGTGAATATTTAAATATTTAAAAAATTAAAAAACATTTTGTTTTTGAATGGTTAATATTTTTTTTTATCATATATGGATGCTATACTATTGCGGGTTAACGGGAACGCCCTCTGTTAGTTAACATACTGTATAAAGATCAAATTAAGGCGTTTCCCTGACCAAATACCTAACCTTCATCATTCTTTCCCTTTGCCGCCCGCATCCTGCGCACGCTCTTTTATCATAGAATTCTCACAATTTTTGGAATTTAAAAAAATAAGCGATCTTTTGAAATGAAATAAAACGTGTATAATATAGATTTTTAAATTATCTATCCATTAGTGTAATCCTCAAATGATTAGAGCGTTGCATTTAGCGACCGATGCATAAAATCAACAATTTTAGTCATTTTTTAAAAGTAGATTTTAATTTTATTTATCTATATACTTATAATAAATCTGTAGAGAG
Organism: Hecatera dysodea; assembly: GCA_905332915.2. NCBI lineage: Eukaryota > Metazoa > Arthropoda > Insecta > Lepidoptera > Noctuidae > Hecatera > Hecatera dysodea. The sequence goes on from HG995315.1 coordinate 11,151,045, forward strand.
GTCAATTCTGTACAAGGAATATATTTTCAAAATAACTATCAGGGGGTGATTAGTGATCGATACTGGTGCCAAAAATGCAATCAGTAAAATTTTTGTCTGTCTATCTGTCTTTCTGTCTGTCTGTCTGTCTGTCTGTATGTTCTTTATAGAAACAAAAACTACTCGACCGATTTTAACGAAACTTGGTGCAATTATTCTTCATACTCCTGGGCAGGTTATAGTATACTTTTCATCACGCTATAATCAATAGGAGCAGAGCAGTGAAGGAAAATGATGGGAAAACGGAAGAAGTTACTCCATTTTTTAAGCTTCCGTCGCGTGTGTAGCCTTAATGGTTAAAGTTACATAGAAATCATGTATTACGGAAATGTTCTACATAAAATTATCTAAAAAATATCCCGAAACAGCATGTCTATCTTTTGTCAATTTTAAACCGATCGGGCTGAGAGTTTCAAAATCGGGGGTAAAGTAACTATTCCACGCGGACGAAGTCGCTGGCAGAAGCTAGTAACACATAAAAACAAATTAGAACGTGGAATGTGATGATAACACATAATAATGTGCTTTTACATGTAGATTATTTCTCAAAACTAATGAGTTAATAGCATAGAGGTTAATAGTCTCTGAATAGCGAAGAAAAACGCACTATCGCAAGGTTTTGGTCGGGGTATCGCCTTAAGGGATCATCGGCAATATTCGTAAAAGTTCGGTTGCGAAAGTTCATGCGAATCCGAAGGCCGTCGTACTTAAATTCTTTTAATCACCGTTCTTGCGCGAACGCAGTTTTGCAACGAAAATCGTATGTTCAATATTAAAATGACACACCTCCAGTTTTTGACTAAAGTTTCGCTTTTTAAAGGTCTTTCATTATATAAAGCCTGAATAATATCAGCCATATGGGTCGATCTTCAAGGTAAAGTGACGCTTGTCGAGTCTCCCCTTTGGATGGGTGACCATCTATATCTATAATTCTATACTAATATTATAAAGAGGAAAAATTTGTTTTTTTTATATTTTTGTATGTAACGAATAAACTCAAAAACGACTGGACCGATTTCAAAAATTCTTTCACCATTAGAAAGCTACATTCACCCTGAGTAACATAGGCTAGGTATATTTTAACCCCGTATTCCCACGGGAACGGGAATTACGCGGGTGAAAACGCGGGGCACTACCTACCAGTGTTTAATATACCTAAGCTATGAACTCGTGCCAATCCGAGACGAACCACAAAATTCGCATGAAAGGTGCACCAAGCTTGGTCTGCGTGTACCTCCGAGTATTACATACATTTTGTAATCTCAACATTTAATGGACAGAGTTACACCATGATGCGGCTGGCGTATGACCGCGCATAACTAACTTCCTAAAGTACCTGTCGTGATAGTCGAGAAAAGGAATTTGGTTTCTGTATTCATTCTAACTTAGCTTGTGGCTAAGTTAGAACCACCGCACGGGTCGATCTTCGAGGGTAAGCGACGCTTGCCGAGGTCGGTTTGTGGGTGGGTGACCATTCACTTGGTGAGTTGAATTTACATCGGGCTAGATATCGGTACCCAGCCAGGCGCATTACATTGTGTAATTAACTTCATCACCACTGCTCTCAAAACGGTGAAGGAAAACATCGTGAGGAAACCGGCATGTCCTGGAACCGAAAATTCGAAGACATGTGACATTCACCAACCCGCACTGGGCCCGCGTGCTGGATTACGGCCCATTCCCACTCCTAGAGAGGAGGCCTGTGTCCCAGCAGTGGGAACATTAAAAGGCTAATTATGAGATATCGGTCACACATCACTATTATACCTTTTTTTCTGGATAGAAAATCATCAAATGACTTCATCCGCTCTGTGCGGAATGGAAGGGAGTGTCAGAGTCTTACTGACTAAACCCACCCGTGATCCTTCCTGTGCCCTTTGCGTTCCAGGGCCGCGGTGACACTTACGAATATTTCCGCACCGCTGGCAGGGACCTGTTTCTAGCGAGGTCTTTGAGTCGACCCGGGCCTGGTCGCTATCAAAGTCAAAGTCAATTTATTTATTTCAACTACACCATTAAAAGGCATTTTTGAACGTCAAAACAGTTTGAAAATAAAAATAAGTATTACCTACCTATAGTGACTCTAGTTGTCCATTCGCAAAAAGTAGATTCCTATGGAAAAGGACGGACAAGAAACTCCATTGTTACTCCTTTAAAATATGTATAAGTTTTACAATATTTTGTATACCTACTTTAACGAATTGATTATATGTGAGAACGATGCACCCAAATAAAACTAAGTACTATACTACTAACAGGTACAACAAAGTAATGACAGCAGAGGTAAAATTAATAAATTTGCTAGTCAGGGACATAGTAACCTAAGACAGTGCTACACAAACTTGCGCACCCAACGTTCTTTCCTATATGTATTAATTAATAATACGTTAAAATTGATGACCTATTTTAATTTTGTATAAAGGCATAAATATCGCTCTTTGAAAATTTACCTACAGTAGCAACTTATCCGGGTAGTTTGGGAGGCCTGGAGCCCTGTAACACAGGTCTTCCTAGTACAGGCTCCAGTCTCCACAGCATCAATGTTGTAACACCAATCGATACAAACTTGTACTGTATTTTAGAAATTAGTTTTATTGCATTATGTGTGGAGAAAATAAACGATATTATTATTATTATTATATACACATATATTACAAATTTTATATCGGACGTCGAGCTACCAGCGGCCGTATTACGAAGTGCCAATGCTATCATGATTCGTGTGAGGGAAAGAGATAGTGCTATTCGTCTTGTGTAACTCCGTCTCTCTCTGACACAGAAATCATAATGGATTTAAGACGTCATAATAGGGCTGCTGGGCGTACAGACATGGTACCGACCATAGCGGAGGTGCCCAAAATAGGGTAGTTGACTAAAAAAATCTAATAATAATTTAATCCGTCAGATAGATTTACAAAAAATATTAGAAACGTATTTTTTCTTTTTTCACATAAAAAAAAACGAAGACGATACAGTGCGATGAAAACTCGCATGACGTCACTGCGTGCTACGATTTTTACCGCGCCACGACGTCACAAGCCCCCACTCCTGATCTTTGATGGTTTTTAGGTTCGTAAATCTAACTGACGAACTAAATATAATCATATTTTTTTTCACTCAGAAAACATCTCTATTCCCTTTTATAAGGAAAAATCAAGGCAGGTAATTGGCACATTCCAAAGTTTTTCTTAGCACGACTTATAAATTATTCATTAATTACAAGTATACATGTGCTATGATATAATGATTAACGCAAGAAATCATCTGTGAGAGCGAACGTGTTGTTTTTGTTGTGTTCGTGCTTATTCACAGAGCGTAGAACCAGGCCGTGTGATGGAAATTATTATTGCTTAACGCTTGTAATTTTCGAGGGGATAGGCAGAACAGTAACAGATCATTGTGTGATTAAGGTACTCATACACCCAACTAGCATTTTTAGGTACCGTACTCAAATTCACTCAGCGGGCTATGGAAAGGGTTATGCTCGGTGTGTCTGAGGGATCGCATCAGAAATGAGGTGATCCGTCAGAGAAGCAAGGTCATCGATATAGCCCACCGGATTAGTAAGCTGAAGTGGCAGTGGGCTGGCTATGTTAGTCGTAGAACCGACAACCGTTGGGGTAAACGAGTTCTAGAGTGGAGACCGCGTCTCGGCAAACGTAGTGTAGGACGTCCTCAGGCACGGTGGAGTGACGATTTGCGCAGGACGGCTGGCAGAAACTGGATGCGAGAAGCCGAAAATAGATCTAAGTGGCGTGCAATTGGAGAGGCCTATGTCCAGCAGTGGACTGCGACAGCTTGTTGATGATGATGATCCAAAGATAAAAACGGGACCCTATTACTCCGCTGTCCGTCTGTCACCAGGCTGTATCTCATGAACCGTGATAGTAAGACAGTTGACATTTTCACAGATTATGTATTTCTATTGCCGCTATAACAACAAATGCAAAGAAACAGAATAAAATAAATATTTAAGGGTGCTCCCAAACAACAATCGTGATTTTTTGCTCGTTTTTGCTCGATATTGATAACAGCAACTGGTAAACGCTATTCATAGAATATTACGTTAAAGTGCTAGCGGATTTACTAATGGATTTACGGATATGGAAAATCTCAACACGTTTTATTCTAATGCATTTTAATTAGAATCTTCATTAATATTATATTAGTTATGTTGTGTTTATGCTCTCATGACGTAACTATAACGATAGAATTTTTCCAACACAATACATAGGTGTTTACAATATAGGTGCATTGTAATATAAAATATAGGTACTAATATATACAGCTGAAGAGTTTGTTTGCTTGGACGCGCTTATCTCGGGAACTACTGGTCCGATTTGAAAAATTATTTCAGTGTGAGGTAGGCCATTTATCGAGGAAGGCTATAGGTTATAAATCATCACGCTAAGTCCAATAGGAGCGGAGCATTCATGAAAAATGTGGCACAAACGAAGTTGCGCGGGTCAGCTAATAAATTATACATAAAATGATTAATGAATGATTTAATCAATTCCCTAAGGTTGAACAATTCCCGGCAGATATTAAAATATCAGCAATGGGACAAAGCATTTTTTTTTTTAATTCCTGAAGAAAGTGAAAACGAATATTTTTGCTGACAGTACCCTGTACCCAATTGTTGTAACTAGGGATGTTATAGATATGAAATATCGGATCTGGATCTGGAAATATCATTATACCGGTTTTGGATACAGTTGCAGATATACAATTATTTTGAAGTACCTATCCGTTAGTTTCGTAAAGTTTCAGTAACGGACATAAGATTTTTAAGAAATTGTAAAAGTAAAACACAATATAAAAACTAAGAATCCGATTTGTCAAGACGTTTAGTTGACACTTCGCGTGACCCAAGGGCTGGCTTTTACCTTGGACAAAGGATAAGCATTGCCGTACAGCGTGGTAATGCTGCCAGCCTTTTGGGTACATTACCAGTGGTCAGCGATGCGGAGGAATTTATCGACAAACTTTTGACTATTTTATTTTTAGTTAGTTAATTTCTCTTAACTAACTAAAAATAAAATAGTCAAAAGTGAGGGAGATTTTTTTTTAAAAAATACCTGAAACCTGTCATAATATGTTTCATTTAGACTCCGTCCTTATCCGCAATTATCCGAAACAATAGTTTCGGATAATTGCGGATAAGGACATTATAATACATTGCGGAACCGACATAATAATGTCGGTTTCAGATAGATTATTTTTTCGGATATCCGATAGTATCGGTTACGATTACGGAGCTCTTTCACATCCCTAGTCGTAACATGTTATAAGGCTTATTTCCAAAGACCGTCTTAAATCTGCTACTCTTGAAGCACGTAACAATCTCATATAAGGACGTGTTTATCAATTTCCACATAAATTGTGATGAAAAAGGAGGTCTCGATGTTTGTGTTCGTTAAGTCAGTGTTTTGCAACTTTTGTTGCTCAGGGGTGAACTGAGCCTGTTTTAGCGGGCTGTGCTGTCAGTGACCAATCAACTTTGTCTTTTCCCACTTATTTGGGAGTCTACAGCCACCGTCAGCGTCGATTTAATAATAACAGCTGCATAATCATCTTCAAGGATATTAAAACGGAATAATAAATAATAAATATCATGGGACATCTCACACACGGCTATCTGATCCCAAGCTAAGCAGAGCTTGTGTTATGGTAACCATACAACTGATATACATACTTATATGATTTATAAATACATACATATTATAGATAAATCACACCCAGACACAGAACAAACAATCATGCTCATAAAATTAAAACGGAATCATGTTGACAAATTCTGTGTTGGAGAAGAACACAATATGTAGGTGAAATATTTCGTAGTATTATTTAAATAAAGAAAGAATAATATTTAGGACTCTCAAAAAACAAACACATAAAAAAAATAAAGCTCATTCTAATTTCAAAAAGGTCCCTATCTCAGAATATACTGCGATATTCCGATAGGGCCCGTGGTATCACGGATACACTCACGGAACATGCCTACTAAAATTAAATATATGAATACAAATAAAATAATGGATATAAACTAATTAAAATATATGAAACAGATAAAAAGTAAAATACACATATACAACAAAATAATAAATTAACAACGACCAAGGCTCGATAGCCCCGTGTGCTCCAGTATCATTTGTAGATATCATAGACAAATGATAGAACGCGCGGGCGCAAGTGGAGTTATGGCGGAATTATAGTGGCATTATGGTCGGCTGTCAAAATAAAAGACTGGTAGAAACAAACTAAGTAAATAAAACGAAACAATAAACCATATCGACTTTAGTATCTATAAAAGCGTTCAGGAATAGCAAAAATAAATATGATTGAAAAGTATCTGACTGCGTAGCAAGAAAGAGTTGAATGAATATACAAATGAGTTTTTAATGAAAAAAAAAATATATATATATATACACGGCTTCAAAGATTGATCTTTTAGCGTTAAAATTAGATAATAATAGACATAGAATGAATATATAATTGAAAAGAGAATGGTTATTTCCGATGTTTTTGTGTATGAATTCAGTATTGATATTGTAAACGTTTAACTCTAGTTGTTTCTATGGCAATTCCGAACACGATAAACAACTTTTAATTGCGATTTTTTTATTAAGATTGTCTTGATATTTTCCATGATTATATTAAATCGGCTTCGCGATTCTGTGTGGTTAATAAAATCTGGCAAATCTTCATCTTATTGTTGCCAACAAATGCTATAGGTACCTACACATTACAGCTACAACATCTGCTGAGATAAGGAACCTTTTGGGCCTCGGATATCTAAAGTAATATTGTTAGCTTTTTTTTAATTTAATTTTTTAGCAGTTTTTTTTTGTTTACTATTGTTTGTCTAATGCGAGTCCCAAATAAACATTTTTCTTCCCATTTTTTTTACCTTTTGGTCTTGAAAGGTTTTTTGTTTGTTGTACTTACCAAATAAACTCCGAAACTACTGGACCGAAGAAAAGCTACATAATCAGTGAGCAATACTCAAAGAGTCTGTATTATTATTCATTATTACAAACAGCATTTTTTAAGTGTATTTATAAATACGTACGAGTATGTTTTAGAATTTTGGATTCATTATTTTAAGATTTAAATAGATTTAATTTGAATTAAATTAATAGTTAATAACTAAAATTGTCAGATTGCTGTTTTTGATTCTATACGACTCAATTATGTATATCTATGTACATATATTATATAATACTAGCATCGCCCCGCGGTTTCACCCGCGTAGTTCCCGTTCCCGTTATACATAATATAGCCTATGTTCACCGGAGATAGTGTAGCTTCCCAACAGTGAAAGAATTTTTCAAATCGGTCAAGTAGTTTCGGAGCCTATTCAATGCAAACAAACAAAAAAACAATCACATCTTTCTTCTTTATAATATTAGTGTAGATTCATAGTTCTTTTGAGCTTTATATATATTTATATTTATTTATTCAGATAACCATTGATCCATTTAATTGTTAGTATATACTTAAGAACTATGTATATATATATAGTTCTTTTGAGCTTTCATTATGTTGATGACTTAGCAAAAAAGTATTGAGATTTTTATAAGTTCATTGTATCTCAAAAGTTCACGGAATGACTTTGTAGATTAATAGGCGCGTTTGAGTTCATTTTTGTTAGTCATCTTGAGCATTGAACAAAGTCTGTGAAGATTTAATTAAGGCGTATGGTAAAGTTTGGTATTTCTAAATATAACTTAAAGAAAGAAGAAAGAAAAATAGTTTATTCCCCCCATACACACACACAGAGGTACAAATAAACACACAAAAATAAAAAAAATATAAAACAATTGGTAAAACATAAATAATACAAAAAAGAAATTAAAAAATTACATGTCAGACCCATTCATTAAAGCCAAACATCCAAATTGAAATCGAGCACCGGCCGAATTCTTCCATGAACGGGCCCGCCTATGTCAGGGACGGACACTATGCATTTAACTACATATTCCTAATAATTTTTTTATTTTCTGGATGGGAAATCATCAAATTAATGACTTCTCCCACTCTGGGCGGAGCGGTAGGGAGTATCAGACTCTTACAGCCCACCCGTGATCCTTCTAGTGCCCTTTGCGTTCTAGGGCCGCTCAGAGCGGGAAAACTCATTTGATTATTTCCCATCCAGATAAAAAGGTGGTGCTAATCGCCGAAACTATTATTTCAACTTCAACAATGTTTTCACTGATAAAAAGTGTTCCTAACTGTAAAAAGATAAAATCTTGAAAAAAAAGTTCGAATTTAAATGAGCGGAAAATCGCGATTGAAACGGGTATCAAGCGCCTTAAAGATTTGAATAGACCGTTTAATATCTATACTAATATTATAAAGCTGAAGAGTTTGTTTGTTTGTTTGTTTGTTTGAACGCGTTAATCTCAGGAACTACTGGTTCGAATTGAAAAATTCTTTTTGGGTTGAATAGCCCATTTATCGAGGAAGGCTTTAGGCTATATATCATCACGCTTAAGCCAATAGGAGCGGAGCAGCGATAAAGAATGTTTTAAAATCGGGGATTCCACGGGGACGAAGTCGCGGACAGAAGCTAGTCGATGACATTTAAGAGGTTTCAAAGTCCAAAAGTCTATTTTTGATTATTTAACAGCAAAGTAGCTTTGCTACACACTTCCTGATGGTAAGTGGTCACCGACTTCTGCGCATGAGCAGATTGTCAACACCATCTGACGTCATAATGTAGCACACACGGAGTAGTATCGGTATGTTTAGATGGTCACCCATCCACAGACCGACCTCAGCAAGCGTTGCTTAACCTTGGATGTCGAACCGTGTGGTTGTAATTATTTAGCCACGGACTTTGGCACTTTGACAAAAAAATTGAATTAGTCCGTTAGATAGATTTCCAAAAAACATTGAATAATAAAAAATATTGAAGACGATACAGTGCGTTGAAAACTTGTGTGACGTTAACGTCACTTCGTGCTACGATTTTTACCACGCCGTGACGTCATTTGAAGCTTTTATCTTCGTCAATTTTTATAGATTTGATAAAGCATAAAGTCTAGTATTTTTCGATAATCTAAGTCAATTTTGAAAAAATACAGAAATATTATTGTTTACTAATATTTTTGGAAAACCTGATGAGTTTTTATTACATATCTATACTAATATTATAAAGCTGAAGAGTTTGTGTATTTGTTTATGAAAAATTCTTTTTGGGTTGAATAGACCATTTATCGAGGAAGGCTTTAGGCTATATATCATCACGCTTAAGCCAATAGGAGCGGAGCAGCGATAAAGAATGTTTTAAAATCGGGGATTCCACGGGGACGAAGTCGCGGGCAGCAGCTAAGTATTATTATAAAGAGAAGGAGGTGCATAACAAAGCAAGGGCTGTTTCCCAACCCTGGAAATCTCGCAAACAAAATGTATGTACTCGCCTAATCACTAATCAAAGTGTAAACGGGGCCTTATGTGCTAGTGCTAACCGCGCAGTAAACATTGGCAAAATGCACGAATTAAATAAAAATGCATAGTCTTTACTATGTGTATTTATTAGGGTTCCCTAGCCAAATGGCAAAAGACAGAACCCTTATGGATTCGTCATGTCTGTCTGTCCGTCCGTATGTCACAGCCGTTTTACTCGGAGACTATTAAAGCTATAATAAAAAAATGAAAATTTTGAGAAAACCCACGACGGTAAAAACTTAATTGAAAAAGAATTACATAATTAATAAAAACCCCCGACTTAGAATATCCGTCAAATTAATGTAACCAAAGAATATCCATCAGGGCTGCCATTAAATGAGCTAGTTTTACAGATTTTCAAACAAATTCTGGGACCGTATCAGAGGTACCTATCACCTACAAAATCTTTGAGAAAGTGCGTGTAATGTTATAAGTACTCGAAACGTTTAGGAAACACTTTTAATTGTGTTTGAAAAAACACTTTAACATTACAAAACATTGCGAGGCAAGATAATCATCGTTTCGAGTAACTGGATCATAATCTTGTATTTTTCAAGATATATTTCAAAAGATATGAAATAAGTTACACAAAAAATTAACAGAATGATGTTAAATATTGCGTATGCTCAATCATTTCGTGAAAACCAAAATCAAATCTTTCCGTAAATTAATCAATGGACCTACCATATTATTTCACCACCCTTGGTTGACTGGTGAAAATGTCTTTTTTTCTGGATCGGAAATCATCAAATGACTTCTCCCGCTCTGGGCGGAGCGGAAGGGAGTGTCTTACTCTTACTGACTAAACCCACCCGTGATCCTTCTTGTGCCCGCCGCGTTCCAGGGCCGCGGTGACTCTTTCGAATGAATTCCGAGAAAAATGCCTGAGACTAAGACCGCCTTTGTGAATGACGTTTAAATAAATAAATAACAGTTTCGTACTGTCATCATTAAAAATTGCATAATATAGAAACATTAAAACGTAACGAATTTGTAATGTTTGCACATTTTGAAATTCTGACGAACAAGTTTGGTACCTAATTAGTTAATCTTTATTTGTCATTTAAAATATAACTGATTAGGAAGTCAATTGAGTCACTTTTGCTTTTTAATAATTGGGAAACTATAATTAAACCTAAGCATAAGCAGCCTTTTAATGTTCCCATTGCTGGGACACAGGCCTCATCTCTAGGAGAGGGAATGGGCCGTAATCCAGCACGCGGGCCCAGTGCGGGTTGGTGAATGTCACATGTCTTCGAATTTTTGGTTCTAGGACATGCCGGTTTCCTCACGATGTTTTCCTTCACCGTTTTGAGAGCAGTGGTGATGAAATTAATTTCTCAAAGTAATGCGCCTGGTTGGATTTGAATCCGCGACCTACATTCGTAAGTCGGGGCCGTTACCACTCGGCCACCACTACTCTCTCTAATTCTCTATAATTAAACATCACGGCTGTATTTCCCGAAGGGTAAGGCAGAGATGTAGCTACAGCACTTATGGGCACGCTCAGCGCAATTTTAATGGGTCATTGTTATTTTATTATATACCAGCTGCTGCCCGCGACTTCGTCCCCGTGGAATCCCCGATTTTAAAACATTCTTTATCGCTGCTCCGCTCCTATTGTCTTAAGCGTGATGATGTATAGCCTAAAGCCTTCCTCGATAAATGGTCTATTCAACCCAAAAAGAATTTTTCAATTCGAACCAGTAGTTCCTGAAATTAGCGCGTTCAAACAAACAAACAAACAAACAAACTCTTCAGCTTTATAATATTAGTATAGATTATACTAGCAGCGCCTCGCGGTTTCACCCGCGTAGTTCCCGTTCCCGTGGGAATATGGGGATCAAATATAGCCTATAGCCTTCCTCGATAAATGGGCTATCTAACAATGAAAGATTTTTTCAAATCGGACCAGTAGTTCCTGAGATTAGCGCGTTCAAACAAACAAACAAACAAACAAACAAACAAACAAACAAACAAACTCTTCAGCTTTATAATATTAGTATAGATTATAAGTATAGATTGAAAAGAGTACGTATTTATGTATATTGTGATTCTTTCTTACACTTTATTCAAAACTAGCAGCGACCCGCGGTTTCACCCGCGTTGTTCCCATTCCCGTATCAATACGGGGATAAAATATAGCCTATGACACTCCACAATAACGTAGCTTTCTATTGGTGAAATAATTTTGTAAATCGGTTCAGTAGATCCAGATATCACCCCTTACAACGTCACAAAGTCACAAACGTTACCTCTGTATAATATTAAGTATATAGATGGACATCATAAAATATACGTTCCGGAAAAGATAGATGAAGACAACGTTACATAAGGAGACACAAAAGGCGGCCTTATCGCTAAAAGCGATCTTTTCAAGACAACATTTTTATGGAGTCAAAGGAAAGGTTTGTTTTTATATCAAAAAGGTTAAGGTCGTTACACACTATTCGACTGTTTTCGCAATATATCGATGTGTATGAGAGGGTCAATCGGTAATAATACGAATTGTTAATGAAGAGCTTGTTTCAACTTCGCAGTTAAGGTACGCTTGCCGAGGTTGGTGCATGGATGGGTGACCAGCCATTAGCATTAGGCACTTTGAGCCGTTGGTATCCAAAACTGGTGGACAAAAATCTGACAGCAATCTTGTCAAACGGTATCGGCTTACCCAGTTACTGGGTCGTGGAAGTCAGAAAGGCTAGTTTCTCCAAGTAAAATACTGGAATTCAGCTGAATCCGGTTTGACTGGAGGCTAACCACAATACAACTAGGAAAAGGCTAATTAAATGTCAAACACATTTATTCGGTAATATTTTATAATTAGACAAGTTTATTGAATTTTATCATTGTGTGCTGTTATAATAATAATAATAAATCATTTATTTGCATAAAACTTGGTATAAAATGTTGTTCAAATTAATAAATTAAGCTAATGTTCTATAGTTATTATTTAATCAAGCGCCCCGCGGTCTCACTCACGTAGTACATGTTCCCGTGGGAATACGGGGATAAAATTTAGTCTATGTTACTCAGGGTGAATGTAGCTTTATAATGGTGAAAGAATTTTTAAAATCGGTCCAGTAGTTTTTGAGTTTATTCGTAACATACAAAAATACAAATCTTTCCTCTTTATAATATTAGTATAGAAGTATAGTAGATAAGTAAGTAAAAACGGTAAAAAGGCACAAATAGTAAAACAATCGATAAATTTGACGGAGCGTCTCGTGGAAAAGTCATTCGCTTTTCGCGGTCACAAGTCCACTAAAGTTTTTTGGTGGGAAACGCTGGCGGGTGTATATTCTCGCCATCGCTATGGACCATAGATATAATATGGTATGGACTTAGTAACGCCATGCTACACTATTATAATATGTTTTTAATAAGCAATTTTTGAAATGTTGATTAATTCAAGAGAATAATAATAAAAAAAAATCATTTGTTTGTCTAGAACATGTTATACAATGATGTTAAAATGAATAAAACATGGCACAAGCATATTTTGCTAAGTTTGTTATAGCATTTAAACATTTTAGGCAACCTGCTATTACAGTAATTAAATATGTATATCAACATTTTTGTGTTCCATTTTAATATTTTAAACGGTTATTTGTAACTTAATCACGTCAGGGCACTAAGTCTGCTATTTTTATAAATGTGTCATTCCAACACGATCCCATTGTCATTTTGTTAAAAGTTTGTAATCTGCTAAATCCATAATGGTCGATCATTGGTCGGTCAATGGTATCGTAATATATTTTGATAACCGAGCTTTTAAAAGAAATGACTGCACAACGACGTTAGGTCACTGATCAAAGGATCTGTCAAAATTTTTGCAGATTACTGTTACGTCTGTCATTCATTTGTCATTATGTACGAGATTACCATTCTATGCCATTTCTTTCAATGGAGTGTAATAACAGACTTGGGAAATTTCATCAAGATCTGTTCAGCAGTTCTGGGCAACTGCTGAACAGATCTTGATGCAATTTGGCACAGAGGTAGTAGATAGTCTTGAATAACACATAGGATACTTTTTATCTCGGGATTTCGAGATTTGGGTTCCCTTGGGATGATTTTCGCGCGGGCGGAACCGTGGGCGGCGGTTAGTGTTCCATAAATAATTTAAAATAAAGAAACCGTATTCATTTAACTACTTATATGTACAATTTTATCTTTAAACTGCCTTATACGACTGCTGCCTTTTAAGTTGTGTCGTTTGAAATAAGTAGGTATAATAGACGATCTAATAGATTATTACCATTTATTGTTTTTCTGAAGAATTCTCCGCGATATTTAATACACTTTTGCATGCGTTAGAACTAGTTTTTAAAACATTAATTTTCCACTCCGAAGTGGGGTCAGTCAAAATGGCCGATTTGTATGGGTCAACAGCTTCTTCGGGTGAGCTGAAACGTTGACCACGAAAACTTTGCTTAATTTTGGGGAACGTAAAAATATCGTTAGGGCTCAAGTGAGGGCTGTAAGCCGGGTGATCTAAAATTTCGACATTTTGGGTGCTCAAAAACATCTTTGTATTGCGGGCGGTGTGCGAACTTGTCATGATAAATGATATTTATTTTGTAAGTAGGTTAAACATATCTAACACTTTTAAACGTCAAATATTTCTGGCGCAGTATCATACGACGTCTTGAGTTGTTTTTTCGAAACTGTGTGATGATTTGTAGCAAACAAACAGTGGTATACCAGTCAGCGTTAACCGTCTTGCGATCTTCTAATACAATAGTGGCGACGCGCGACGTGACCACCCTTCGCCACAAACGAGGCAACCATTTATTTTAAGTGCTCCGTGAGCGTATGACTTTGGTCGGTTTTGGCTCATCTTAGAAGACCCAGACAGTTGACTGCTGCTTGGAATCTGGATCGTAAGCATATATCCAAGACTCGTCACCACTATCCATATCATAAACGTGTTTTGACTGTCCTCGGTTGAATCGCTGCAGAGTTTTGCGACACCATCTAACACGGGCTGCTTTTTGGTCGTCGCTAAGCAAATTTGGAATCCAACGAGAGATCAACTTTCTTACGCCGAGTTCTTCGTGCAGGATTTTTTGGATAGTCGTCCCTGATATGCCCACGGCTGCCTCTATTTCACGGTATATCACATGACGATCTTCGACGGTTAGATGCCGCACGGCGTCGATATTCTTTTGCGTCATTGCGGTTTTTGTACGACCTTCACGTGGCTTGTCACTGAAGCTACAGTGTCCACGTTGAAATTCTATACCAGCGTTCTACTGTCCTATGACATGGTGCTGCATCACTAAACACAGAATTGATCTCCCCAAAGCACTGAAGTCGCGCTAATCCCCTTTGAAAGTTGTAGAAAATTATCGCACGCATATTTGCCTTTGATATTTCCATTTTTACAACCGACTTGTCACCTTTGAATAGACGCTACAATAAAACTATTCGACCGATTTAAAACATTATTATGTATTCGAATTCTAAATTCATAAAGATGAAAAAGCTATTTTTTTTTTCATAATAGGGTATTTTACTGTAAAAATTTTATTAGTCCGTCTGATAGATTTACAAAAAATATTCGACACGTATTTTTTCTTTTTTCACGTAAACAAAAAATGAAGACGGTACAGTGCGTTGAAAACTCACGTGACGTCACTACGTTGCTACAATTTTTACCAGCGACGTGACGTCACGTGAGTTTTCAACGCACTGTATCGTCTTCATTTTTTGTTGACGTGAAAAAAGAAAAAATACGTGTCGAATATTTTTTGTAAATCTATCAGACGGACTAATTAGATTTTTACAGTAAAATAACCTATTGCGGCGGGTTTGCGAACGACACAACTTAAAAGGCAGCCCTGTAGTTGTATCCTTTTTTTTTTTTTTTTTTTCTGGATGGGAAATCATCAAATGACCCCTCCCGCCCTGGGTGGAGCGGTAGGGAGTGTCAGACTTTTACTGACTAAAACCCACCCGTGATCCTTCTTGTGCCCTATGCGTTCCAGGGCCGCGGTAACTCTTTCGAACAAATTCCGCAACCCTAGCAGGCACCGACCCTATGGGGCCCCGTCCTCGGTGCTGACGGCTCCTTGTGACGCGCGTGGAACACAGCGCGTCGTCGACTCAACCTGGTATCGGACGGCGAGCCACCCACGCTCACCGTCCCCAGGCATCAGCCACTGCGCGATAGCACAGCGGCCGACTTGTCTCTGGAGGGGGCCGAAATGGGACCATTACTGGCACTCCATCTCAGCACCCTCCCGAGTGTTGGGAGCCGCAGCACCCGCAGCAGAAGCGGCAGTGGCGGCGACAGAAGCCGCGGCGGCGGCAGAGGCGGCGGTGGCGGCGGACCTCTTGCCCCTGGTCGGGGCGGATGGCGCGCAGGCCCTTCCCCCAGCCCAGTGCTCGGCCGGCTTGCCAACAGCCGCACATGCACTGCAGTGCGGCGTGGCCTCGCACGAGCCGGCCTTATGACCGGGCTGACCACAGCGGAAACAGAGTCCGCTGCGGTCGACCTCCGAGGGGCACATAGCTCCCGTGTGGTTACCCACATGGCAGCGGTAGCACCTCAGAGGTCTGGGTTCCAGCAGTTTTACCCGCGCAGACACCCATCCCACCAAGAGCCTTCGGCCCTCCGACACAGTTCTGGCCGCCGTCACGGGGCAGCTCACCACAAGGGTTTGCATGCCCGTGTTGTCAGGCCGGAGGGTGCCCGCCTTGACGAGCTCGGCAGAGCACCCCCCAGTCCTGGCGACGGCGGCCACAACTTCCTCCTCCGTCACGGAGTCATCCAGGCCCACTATGCGCATGTCGATGCGCTTAGTCGGCCTGGACACCCGGACCTCGTCCGCGGGTAAGACCGCCCTCAGCCTTTCGGCCAGGGCGTCCGCGAACGGGCCACTCTCCGCTCCGGCGAGCTCGAGCTTGCGGGCACCGGTTAAGGTCCTCCTGACCCCGATGCCCCCGCTGATGCCCAGCTCTTGGAGGCTCACCGCCTCCTTCGCCCGTCCAGTACGGCGAGATACGTCACGCCCCTCTGTTCCGCTTCCGGCTGCAGTGTGAGCACTACAGCCGCGGATTTCGGGGCGCGAAGCCTCGCCGCAATGGCATTGGCTTTCCGCCGCTGCCTCCTCGCCTTGTTTTTGGCCGCTTTCGCGGCCCGCCGTTTCTGGCCAGCAACCTGCCACTCGGCCTCGGCCGCAGGAGGGTCCGAGGGTGGGGGTGGGGGCGGCTGCGGCACCACTGGCGCCGCAGCCTTAGCCGCTCCTCCAGCCTTCCTCCTACCTCGCTTAGCCGGGGCCGCCTTGGTCGTCGCCGGCGTCGCAGTCGCCGGCGTCACAGGCGCTGGCGCCGGCGCGGCTCCGCCCTTGGCCTTCGCCTGGCCAGACGTTCCCGGGTTTGCAGCCACGGCGGCCGCGTACGAAGCCGCCTTCTGCCGGCCCGGGGGCCTCTGTGTCGCCGCTAGTTGGGGACGCCGAATCATGTCCTCCACAACGGAGAACTGCTTCTGGTAGGGAGCCAGCTCCTGCCGCACCAGGCTCCGCACCTGGCTCAGCACTAGGCTCCCCTCCAGCGCGGCCGGACTCGGCCCCCCCTGCGGCTCCTCCGAGGCCGCTCTGGCCATGCCAGCCAGGTCCCTCCGGAGCGACTCATTCTCCGCAATGAGTCGCTCCGTTACGGCCGCGAGGCGGGCGACCTCCGCCCGCAACTCTGTCGCCTCTCCGGACCCGCCGACGTTGGCCGCCGCCGCCGCCATAATGGAGGCTTTGGCCGCCGTTATGGCCTCCCGCTAGGAGGACTGCTTCCGCTTGAAGGCCACAGCGCGGATCGCGGCCTCCACGACTTCCGCAAACTGGGCCCTCTGGTCCTCAATAGCGGGAGGTGCTTCTCCCGGGGACTCCGAGTCGTCGGAGTCGAGAGGAGGCGGACGAGTAGAGGGAGCCCTGCGACCGCTCCCTCCAGGGCGACGCCCCTCCTCCACCAACCTCCCGGCCCGACGCTCCTCCCGGGTAGAGGGAGCCAGCCCCCTCCCTGCCTCACAGCCCCTGCCCCGCCTAGCGGTGGGGATTTTGCGGGTGGAGGCGAACTCGCCCTCGGAGGACGACTCCTTGTCGTCCTCCCGTCTGGGCCGCTTGCGGACGAGCTTGACGCCCTCCGCAGCGGCCCCCCTTCCTCCGTCTTCAGAGCCCGCCGAGCTGACCGTTACTAGGTCTGGCGCGGAGCCGGAATCCGACTCCGCACCACCCCGGCGCTCAGGCGAACCCTCCACTACGCAATCGTACGCCATCAGCTCCTTAAAGGAAGCGGACTCGGATGACGACGATTGGGAGCCTCCTCGGCTCGTGTTGCCACTGGCAAACGGAAGGCGTTTGGTGCCCACCCCAGAGTACGGAGGGCAGCCCGCCGAAGCGGGGTGGGATTCCCCGACCGCTGAGCGGTCGGGACCCACCTGGGGACTCATTTTACAAATGCCTGTGTTCTTCATTTTTTCCTTTTAGAGGGTGCGGTCCCTTACTCCTCCGCCCTTTCTCCATCACAGGGCCTCTCCTCCCACCCGCTCACTGCCTTCACAGCCACGTCTGCAGAAGCGTACCAGAATGCAGCGAACGGGATTCCTCGCGTGTGTGTCTCTCTTGGTCTGATCCCTCACTTGCGACCTTCCGGCATGAGTGGCTCTACCGGGAAAGCTCGCAAGATCATTGAGACGCTCAAGCCCCACCACGACGACAACGTGGAGACACATTCGGTGGGGCTGTAGTTGTATCCTTGAAATGGTGTTATAAATATGGGGTCGGGTCTAGTATCGTTTGGCAGGAGTTGGGGCGTAAAATCGATTGAATCTGGAAGAGCTTGAGTCCCTGATTATAACGCTACCACTCTTATTAAAAGGTAACGCATATTTATCGAGAAATTAACAACATAAGTTTCTAACCTCAAATTGAATAAAAGCGAAAACGGAACGTTAAAATGGGTGTTTGACAACCAAATCTGTCACAATATAGTGTCAGTGGTATAAAAAAACGTGCAAAATCGGTAAAACGGAACGTAAAAAAGTCATTTCTGTGATGTGTCCTATGTCAACATTTTGTTTATGTTCCGTTTCTCCCAGAGTTGCGTGAATGTACTCTGTGTGTTTTGAAGTATTATTTTAGTTTTTTTCAGCTTTTTCGACGACCTTGGCTTCTCACCTGAACTCGGTAGAAAGAAAAAGTGATCCTTTTGAGGAATTAATCAAAGTGATAAATCTATACTAATATTATAAAGCTGAAGAGTTTGTTTGTTTGTTTGAACGCACTAATCTCAGGAACTACTGGTCCGATTTGAAAAAATCTTTCAGTGTTAGATAGCCAATTTATCGAGGAAGGCTATAGGCTATATATTATCACGCTAAGACCAATAGGAGCGGAGCAGTCATGAAAAATGTGACACAAACGAAGTTGTGCGGACAGCTAGTTTTGGATAAAATAAGTAACTTTAATTTATGTGATGTGTTTTTATGTGCAAAAGGCAGTTTACAGTGTTACAAGGAACGCGACATGGGCCACCCCGACTCGGACAGGTTAGGTTAGAAGGAGGTGGCAGAGTCCAGTGAGTTTTTTTTATAAACCCCTGAGCCCCGCGAAGCGGGGCTCCGACACGCTTTTTAAGCCAATTTTGAGTGTTTTGAGCCTTTGAGGTTAGGTAACTAAAAGTCGATTTTCTCGGTAACGGTGCGTTACCTTTTTACGGGAGTGGTGCCCCTGTCCCCCCCAAATCCTGCCAAACGATACTAAACCTTTACCTAAATATGAACCGATCGCTGAGTTTTAGGGTTCCGTAGTCAACAAGGAACCCTTATTATAGTTTCGGTCTGTCCGTTTGTCTGTCTGTCCACAGTTTTGCTCAGAGGCAATGGGAACTACAAAAGTGTAATTCGGCATGAATGCAAATATTAATGATGCCGACAAAATCACTACATAGTATAAAACAAAGTCGCTTCCCGCTGTCTGTCCCTATGTATGCTTAAATCTTTAAAACTACGCAACGGATTTTGATGCGGTTTTTTTAATAGATAGAGTGATTGAAGAGGAAGGTTTATATGTATAATACATGCATATTATAGTAGAGGAAACATTAGTATCTACATTTGCCCGTGCGAAGCCGGGGCGGGTCGCTAGTGGTAGAATAAAACTTGAAAAAGATTTTTTTTTGTTAATTCCGCTACACGTCAAGTGGGGATATTTTTTTTGCGTCCACCCCATCGTTTGTGGGTCGTTGGATAGGTTTTCCAAAAATATTACGAGTCTCCAAAGATCATTTTCCGATTTAGGGATCCGTTTGTGAAATATGAAGTTTTAAAGTGGAAAAAATCGTTATAGTCCAGTGTGCCCCCCCTTCTACCGGCTAAACGGTTGCTTCTGGAAATGTGAAAAAAATCACGGAAATAGGAAATATGCTGAATTTAAAAGGAAAACTATCACGGCTAAGAAGGCTTCACAAGTTACTGATTAATAGTCGATCAAAAAAAAAATTAACTCGAAGAAGTATATTAAGGAATTTTTTCTATGATAACTGAAATGACGTTGTTAACGTTAACACGCGTTATAAATGTAGGTAAATTCATTGACCATACAATAATTATCTAAAACTTGCGGTGAGTCCCGGCTTCGTATGCGTTGTCATTTTTTTCAAATTAGCCTGTGTTACTAAGGGATAGTGTAGCATTCCTTCTAATGGTCAAAGAATTTCTGAAATCGTTTCAGTAGTTTTTGAGTTTACCTAGAACTCAAACTGGTCACAGTATTAAACACCCAAAATAATATTTTATTAAGTTCACATTATTATGGGCAACTACGGAACCCTAGATTGCACGTGGCCCGACACGCACTTGGCCGGTTTAAATTCATTGATTTTAATCATCATTTACCTTGCCTTTTCCCAACTATATTGGGGTCGGTTTCCAGTTAAACTGGATTCAGCTGTATTTAACGTGGATCACCCAGAACCCATTATCTGGGTAACACTACACTTGGCAAGACTGGTGTCAGATTTTCTGGCTTCTGACAATCAGTAACGACTGCACAAGATCTCCAAATGATAGCCGGGACCAACGGCTTAACGTACTTCCCGAGGCACGGAGGACTCTCGTTATCTTAAAATGGTCACCCATCCACAGATTAACCTCGGCAAGTGTTGCTTAACCTTGAAGATCGACCCTTGCGGCTGTTATTAATTCATTGATTTGAATAAGCTTAAATTAAGTTTATTCAACGATTTTGACAAAATTATATACTTAATTCAGGAAAAGAAATTTAGTTTATTTATTTGGGTAAGTACTTACATAAATTATGTCACCTACAAAGTTCATGGATAATATGTGTAAGGATTGAACTATTTATTTTATGCAATGGTTTAATAATGTTGCGTACCTACAACAAGTACATGTAGGTAGATACACCTTCCGCAATAACAATGCCTACGTGACACAATAATAATAAAATAAATATAGAAAACCATTGATCCATAAATTAGAATTTCAATAGATAGTCCTTGAAAAACTAGCTAAAGCCGTTTGCAAATTTCATATTTATATACATTTTAAATAACGCGTGTCTATTTTTTTTACAATTCTACAAAACGAGTGTTGTACCTATATATAGAATAAATAAATACAAATAATAATGTATTTAAATAAAAAAGGTTAAAAATATAATTCCGACAGTTGTGCACCTGTGTTCAAATCTCTGAAATTATTCACCTTTCCTTCTATGTATAATGTATATACTTGAAGTTGCAATTTTTGTTAGAACAAACATACACCTTTTTACCCTAAGATACGATATAAGAACACGTCCGGGATCTGTTAGATCGCAGTACAAAAATCTAATGTTTACTGGTAGGTACAAAACAGCATTATTAAGAAAAAGCTTACTATCAATGGGGCCCGACATATATATATATATAATATCTATACTAATATTATAAAGCTGAAGAGTTTGTTTGTTTGTTTGTTTGAACGCGCTAATCTCAGGAACTACTGGTTCGAATTGAAAAATTCTTTTTGGGTTGAATAGACCATTTATCGAGGAAGGCTTTAGGCTATATATCATCACGCTTAAGCCAATAGGAGCGGAGCAGCGATAAAGAATGTTTTAAAATCGGGAATTCCACGGGGACGAAGTCGCGGACAGAAGCTAGTATACAATAAAATACCTCATGCCTATAAAGAAGAATCATTAAGTATATATAAAAAGAGGCTGACGTCCTTACTTTTAGATAAATGTTATTATTCAATTCAAGATTTTTTAAATGACAAGAGTGTATAATGTTATATTAATTTATAATATTTCAAATTTTATTATATCCTTTGTATATGCAAAATTTTTAATTTAATCAAACGTTTGGAAGATTTTTTTCTGTCTAAGTTCGGGTGGTTGGATAATTGAAAAGATAATATGTGAAATATTTTCTACTTTTGCATGGCGTAAGGTAGAGTGTGTTGGAACTGCTTTTACAATGGTTACATCTTATTTTGTACCCACATTCTTTGCGAATAAATGATTTCTTTCTTTCTTTCTTTCATGTTGACACAAGCAAAAATATTTACAAATACCCTCTTTTAGAAATTACGGTCGAGTTTTTTATCGGTAGTTAATTAGTTTTTAGTTGAACAATCATCAAATAAATAACTGTTAGTTTATAACTAACAATTGACCGAAAAGGCATTATCACGAGTAAAAGTTATAAACCATTGTTTAAGTAACGGTTCTAAAATCCACATTGCTTATCAATAAATAAAAACTTGTTATAACAGATAAATATATAAAAAACCAACAAAATAATAAAAAAAGAAAACAACATAATAATAAAAAAGAAAACAAAATAAAAAAAAACTCACCGAAATAAATATTATGGCACCAAAAAATCAACAATTATACTACAATCACACACTCAGCTACTTATTTCACTTTAAAATCCACATTCAAATATCGAACGAATCGACATTTAAAAACAAATGATCCGATATTTTTTTTTTTCGAACCGATTCTTTTCGTCCGGCCCTCGCGGTTGCAACGTATTGAATGGCGGCGATGCTCGCCCGATTATGGCATAGGCGTATGAAAAGTACCCATTACTACACTAGGGCAAAACCCTCGGTTACTCTGTGCACTGGACGCTTATTACTTATGTACAGTAGAACGCCGATTATCCGAATTAATTGAGACCGGGGTCGATTCGGATAATCGGACATACATATACTAGTAATAAAAAAAAAAACGAACTGTTACACATACAATAAACTTTATTAAGTTAAAAAAACACAGTTCTACAATAACTTGGTTAAAATGTATAAAATTACTTTTATAAATTACTTAATAAATAAATTACTTTCATAAAATTACTTGGTTTTTATTTTTTATATTACGCTTAGGACCGATTCGGATAATTGGCGATTCGGTTAATCGGCGTTCTACTGTACCTATCTTAAAGCTGACTTCCAAACTAAAATTGTAAATGCGAACGTTATAGTGACTTGTGTACTTATCTGTCTGTTTATCACCACTTCACGTCTGAATCTCACAGCTGTACGGATTTGGATGTAATTTGACATAAATTTAGATCGAAAAATATTTTTTAAAAAGAAAAATACAACCGACTTCTAAACAAAAAAAAAAGTAAGTATAAAATAAATGGGTGAATTGCGCAAGCAAAAAAAATACACGGCAAACCTGAGAACGGTAGTGCAATGGGCTGGTTTTTTATTTTATATTTTTTTTTTCAACAACGTAAGTACTTCTCTACCTTGGCAAAAAAAATCATTGATTTCTACCCTCTAATATACCAAAAAAAAAAATTACAAAGTGTTATTTTATCATCACGGTGGCCTGTCCCGAACCCAATTCCGCTCATAAAATACCTTCCCCTGCCAATACATTCATAATATGGATTACAATCGATTTTCTTATCAATAATTTTAAAATATTCTATCAAATAAAACTATTTTTGTTTGTTTATCTTCTTTCTCATGGATTTGACAGGCAGTCAACTTTTGTCTGGAAAAAAGTTATCATTTCAGAGGACAGTAAGTTTTAGTAGAATAGCCATGTCAACATTGCGTTGTTACGCCCCTCTCACCTTTCCTCACTTCGGATCAGTCCGGCTCAAGCTCTCGGCGCAAACGCATCGGTCCCAAAGCTTGCGGTTTTTCCGCCAAAAAAGTAAGTTTATCATTTCAGTAACATGGGGACAAAAAAAGTTTCATTTCGGTGACTGTTATAAATCGTGCTAGATTCGTTTAATTTGTTTCAAAATTGTGTATTAAATTCGCTGTAAGTACTGTTTTGTTTGAGTAGTGTTCATATTTTTTTATAATTTTATTTCGCAGTTAAATGTAGAACTAACTTCTATTTTATCATTTCAGTGTTATCATTTCAGTGGATTCGGTGGACTGTTATACCAATTACAGTCCACCGGAATGAAATGTATCTCCGAAATGATAAAACCATAAAGTTTTAGAGATCCTTGTATCAAATACAAAGTCAGTTTTGTAATGTAAGTGTAGATTAGATTATTCGGGTGTATTTGTTGTGTAATATTTGTGTTTAAGATATATAATATACACATATTTCTATGTAGCTAGTACATGTATATATTGGGTTGGTAGGAAAGTAATGAGCGTTGCAAATAAACAAAACAATTTTAAATTATATTTGTAACTAGCTTCTGTCCGCGACTTCGTCCCCGTGGAATCCCCGATTTTAAAACATTATTTATCGCTGCTCCGCTCCTATTGGCTTAAGCGTGATGATATATAGCGTAAAGCCTTCCTCGATAAATGATCTATTCAACCCAAAAAGAATTTTTCAATTCGAACCAGTAGTTCCTGAGATTAGCGCGTTCAAACAAACAAACAAACAAACTCTTCAGCTTTATAATATTAGTATAGATTAACTATCCATAAATCAATTTACATAATAGTACCTTTTCTCTACTCTTCGTTGATACTTTCTTCTCTCAAGAAACTATTCATTTTGATTAATTAATCTTAAAAGTATGTGGCGCGGCTAGGGAGGACGACTTTCAGCAAATATAACGAAATATGCTTTATTTCTTCTAAGCCAACGAAAACTGCATAATAAGTACTTTATAAAAAGACCTGGACTTCATCTATAAACTTATTTTCAACCGACTTCCAAAAAAGGAGGAGGTTCTCATTTTTTTTTGTGTGTGTGTTAACCTCATAACTTTGTACTGGGTGTACGATTTTGATGATTATTTTTATATTCGAAAGCTGGTGATTGTCGTCTAGTCCCATTTAAATTTGATTGAGATCTGACGGCTTTTATTTGAGTTATCCCTAACAATGCGTGGCTTTGATTTGATTTCAGTGTTTATCTAAAAATTGTGGAAATCAAACCTAACAAAGTACGGAACCCTGGCTGCCCGGCACGGTTGTTCTTAGCTGTATCATTTCGGTGGATTTATTTCATTCCGGTGCACAGTTTATCATTTCGGTGGTCATTTTTATCATTTCGGTAGATACTTTTCATTTCAGTGGACTCTTAAAAATTCATCCTTAAATATTTATGTAAGTTTTGATGAAATTTGATGTCCACTCACGCACAATGTTATAAAATAGGCTAAAGTTTTATTTGTCACTAAAAATATGTAGATAGCATTGAAATAAAAAAATTCCACCGAAATGACACATAAAAATCGATTGTTGAAATTTACCCAAATATAATTTCGGAAGTGGGTGTTTTTGGTTGCTACTTCGTTACTACTTGAATTTTTGGACCACATGACAAACACCAGCTTTCGAATAAAAAAAGGATCATCAAAATCGAGGAACACAAATACAGTCGAATCCTCATTCCTTTATTGGGAGACGGTTGAAAAGATAAAAAAAATAGTTTATTGCTCCCTAACAGACGCACGTAACATTATTATAAAATAACTAGCTGCTGCCCGCGACTTCGTCCGCGTGGAATCCCCGATTTTAAAACATTCTTTATCGCTGCTCCGCTCCTATTGGCTTAATCGTGATGATATATAGCCTAAAGCCTTCCTCGATAAATGGTCTATTCAACCCAAAAATAATTTTTCAATCCGAACCAGTAGTTCCTGAGACTAGCGCGTTCAAACAAACAAACAAACAAACAAACTCTTCAGCTTTATAATATTAGTATAGATGAAGAAAAAATAAAACGCGGTTAAAGCAAATAAATTAAAAGTGAAAAATGTCATGTTGAGAAACAGACCCATTCATGAAAGCTCAGCTTAACGCAGATACAGAACTCAAATTCTCTATTGAGTATTTGAAAATGGAACTTGGAATTTTAACTGAATCAGTCTAGTAGAATCGGAGAAATTCGGCTGGGACAGACGGACAGACAGACAACCGAATGATCCTATGCGGGTTTCGTTTTCCATGCAGTGGTTCGAAAACCTCAAAAGTGAATAATATATATTATATATATATATATATATATATATATAGGTATATATATATTAAAGAAAATATCATCGACTTCCAAAAAAACCTTAGTGGTTTTTCACTCTCAAAAAAAAGAAGATACGCCACCAGAACCATCGACTTCCAAAATTTTTTCTTTCTAATTGTTGGTTATAGTGGGAACATCGAATGAAATTTATCTTATCAAATCATCCATGGCCTCTCTGCAACGCGATAAACTCAAAAACTACTGAGCAGATCCTCATACGGTTTGATGACGAAATTTTAGGTAGGTATAAAATACCAAAGAAATTCTTTGAAAAATGCTCATGTTATTTTTTTAACGACGGGAAATCAGCAAATGAATTGTTGAAAAAAAAATTGTTGCCCCACACTAGGAATATCATGCCTGTCTTGCCAAGAGGTACCGTGTTCCCCAGTTAATGGGTTGTGGAGGTCTGGTAGGCAGCCGCTTCACGTAAAATACTGGTATTCAGCTGAATCCGGCTTGACTGGGAGCCGACCCCAATGTAGTTGGGAAAAGGCTAGGCAGATGATGACTAGGAATATCGTGGGTGCGTTAACAATCATATAAACTAACATGCACAAACAGCCAGACCAGAAACAACTATCTGTAGGTCATATACCTATTTATTCCGTGCGGGAATCGAACCCGCGACACTCAGCGCAGCAGTCAATAGCCACCACTGCGCCAATCATGACACCGTGACTTCTCCCGCTCTGGGCGGAGCGGAAGGGAGTGTCAGACTCTTACTGACTAAAACCCACCCGTGTTCCTCCTAGTGCCCGCCGCGTTCCAGGGCCGCGGTGACTCTGTCAAACATATTTTGCTACCCTAGTAGTTACTTTTAATGATGCTGTATTATTTACTAGCTGTCCGAACAACTTCGTTTGTGTCACATTTTTCATGACTGCTCCGCACCTATTGGTCTTAGTGTGATGATATATATAGCCTATAGCCTTCCTCGATAAATGGGCTATCTAACACTGAAAGATTTTTTCAAATCGGACCTGTAGTTCCTGAGATTAGCGCGTTCAAACAAACAAACAAACTCTTCAGCTTTATAATATTAGTAGTAGATTTCATAGTACAAATCTCCGTTGGCCTTGCCTACGTTATCTGCCTATTTTTTGCGAAATAACTTGTAGATACGCATCAAAAGCACTAACTTTTAACTAAGCAGCTTAGCAAAGTAACTAGAAAGCTATATTAGATAGACACAATTTTAATACTAGAAATAAAGACAAATTAGAAAAGTACATACCTACATCTTTTATGGGGTACTGTGTTAAATGTTACAACAAAATACCTTGTAATATACCTATTAGAATTAAATGAAAGAAAATTTAAAACTTTTATTAAAGCCACCCTTTGTAAACAAGCATATATTACAAATTAGAAGATTACATTCAGGATAAGAATGCTTGGAAACATGCTGGTCTTGCTCCATAGGGCAATCGAGGGTGTAGACAAAATCAAACTGGTTGATTTATGTGTGAATTAAATTTATGAATGCATTTTTTTTTGTGTCTTGTACTTTTTTTTTTCTTTATATTATTTCAATATTTGTAAATATGTGAGTACCATGGGCATGAGATATTTAGAAGTTTACCTTTGCTGGTAATACTTTGTTCTATAACTAGTATACTTGGTGCATCGTCCTCACAATGAAGTATTTTTGTATTACCAAATATTGTAAAACATTTATTTGAAAAAATTAACTATGGAGTTTCTTGTCCGTTCTTCTCCATAAGAATCTAACTTTGCGAATGGACGCTAGAGTCACTAAATCTATACTTAATATTATAAAGCTGAAGAGTTTGTTTGTTTGTTTGTTTGTTTGAACGCGCTAATCTCAGGAACTACTGATTCGAATTGAAAAATTCTTTTTAGGTTGAATAGACCATTTATCGAGGAAGGCTTTAGGCTATATATCATCACGCTTAAGCCAATAGGAGCGGAGCAGCGATAAAGAATGTTTTAAAATCGGGGATTCCACGGGGACGAAGTCGCGGAGAGCAGCTAGTTTATGATAATTTTTATTGATGACGTTCAAAAGTGCCGTTAATGGCCTAATTGAAATAAACGTTTTGAGTTTGAGTTTCCAGTACTGGCGCGTGCTATAGACCGGGCAGATAGGCAGGTTACGCTGTCAACGTGGTGGACACGACCAGGTCGGTCGTGGTGCACCATCAGGTGAGAACTGTAACTCCTCAGGAGTGGCTGATAGATTAGGGATCCCTTGGGCTTCCACTACACGCGAGTGCTGAAGACCGGGCTGGGCAATAGGTTCGTTGTCGACGTGGTGGACGACCTGGTCGTGGAGCATCATCAAGTGTGGTGTGGCTGATAGATTAGGGATCCCTTGGGTTTCCACTCAACGCACGTGCTGAACGGCGGGTTCGCTGTCATCGTGGTGCACGACCAGGGCCCCAAGTCTGCTATTTTTATAAATCTGTCATCCCAACAAGATCCCATTGTCATTTTGGTAAAAGTTCGTAATCTGCTAAATTCATAATGGTCGATCATTGGGTCGCAGGTCGCTGTTTAAGCAGTTTTCTAAGACATTTTCCTTCTGACACTCTTTTAGTTTAAACGACACACTGCTTCTATGGATGAAGTGATATTCTAGTATATAAAATTTCACTTCTTTTCTTTAGTATAAACACCAATCACTTTGACTTCTTATAATACCATCCCAGAGTAAGAAACTATTAAATTTTTCATTCCGTTGCTTTGAAATTTTCTTCAAGCCATAATTAAATTTATTAAGTTTTAAAACATTTTCATTCTGTTCTATGTCGTTTGGTTTTATCAAACACACCTCTTCATCTATACATCCATAGAGAAAAGCACTTTTCACATACATTTGATTAACAGATAATTTGTATTTGATTATTAAAGCCATTAGAAATCTAAGATGATAATTTTTGATGTCATTTTTTTAAGCATAAGCATAAGCATAATCCGCCTTTTAACGTTCCCACTGCTGGGACACAGGCCAACAGGCCTCCTCTCTAGGAGAGAGAATGGGCCGTAATCAGCCTTTTAACGTTCCCACTGCTGGGACACAGGCCAACAGGCCTCCTCTCTAGGAGAGGGAATGGGCCGTAATCAGCCTTTTAACGTTCCCACTGCTGGGACACAGGCCTCCTCTCTAGGAGAGGGAATGGGCCGTAATCAGCCTTTTAACGTTCCTACTGCTGGGACACAGGCGTCCTCTCTAGGAGAGGGAATGGGCCGTAATCAGCCTTTTAACGTTCCCACTGCTGGGACACAGGCCAGTGATGGAGAAATAAATTACACAACGTAATGAGCGTACAATTTTTTTTTTATTTCACCACAAATATTTATAGAACAGTCCACACTTCATTGGACAGCTCACAAAAGGGATAGGCTAAGTACGTACAACTTGCCTTGTTCAACATCCATGTCAAGGACGCAGGTTCGATTCACGGGTCGTGACAACTATCTGTATTGTTCACGACTGAGATGAGCCTTATGAGGAAGTGTATCATTAGTTGGTACACTGTGCAGTTCGCAACACAGACTCATCTAAAAAAAAAAAAATTGATTGAGTCAGGCGTTACTTTGCGGAAACCCATTTTAAATTTGAAAATGAAAATAATATATCTAGTTTTAATTTCCGCGAATATGTGTGGGTATTGGTGTTGGGTTTTGCTTTGCCTTCCTGCATGTGCATAAAATCCTTGCATTTGCCTTGTAATCTTGCATGTGCATAATATAGCGGGCGGGAGGGAGGTGCATACCTGCAACCCACTAATATTCGCGGAAATTAAGACTAGATAATATATTCTTAAGGATCAGGGGATCAATTGATTTTTTAAAAAAAACAACACGAGATAACCTAAAAGTTATTATTTAATTAAAACACAAAACTATTTTACAAAAACCGTTAAACCTAAATTTAAATACACCGTCCTACTAGATAGCAGACCGTCGCACCCGAGCGCCCAAGAAAAAGTGACCGAGACACTGGCGCACGCCGCTCAGCTCACGATATCCCTTCCACTTGCTGCGTTCGGTGCGTCATCGTGATGGCCACGCCCTCTCAGCTCACAAATCTTCTAAGACGGCTTCTCCTGACAGCTGAACGTCCTCGTCAGCTTGACTCCCTGGCGCCATCTGATCATTCGCCTGATCCTCACTTGGTCGATCCTGCATAGGTAGATCGTCAGGCGCCTGGTCCTCACGAGTTGGGTCCTCATTAGTTAACTCATCTAAAACATAACCAAAACAAAACACAAATTAAATGCTCTGAAAGTCTAAGTCGTAACTGTCCATTTTAATGACAAACGTTTTCTCTAGCAACTTCATTAAAATAGACAGGGGCCTGTCATTGTATCACCAATGAAAGAGTTCCGGACCTCAATCATTACTGAAACAACAACAAAAACATCGCCTGGTAACCACTATCGGGGTTTCAAACACATGCCATTGCCAATTTCGCGGCAATGTCCACTTGCCACTTTCGGGGCAGATGTTCAGACCAATTGCCAATTTCGCGGCAATGGCCACTTGCCACTTTCGGGGCAGATGTTCAGACCAATTGCCAATTTCGCGGCAATGGCCACTTGCCACTTTCGGGGCAGAAGCAGTAAGCTGCCACAATGTCGGGGCTGCTAGCATACTCACCACTCCCAAAAAACGCTTCACATGCCTCCGGGGTCCACTCGCCGCGCCACTGCACCATGTGCTCTGCAGCGGTCTGGGTTTTCTTTCCATACGAGCCAGCTAACAGCTCGAGCTCGTATCGGTGATGTGGTAGTGCTCGCACAATCTTATAAGGACCGCGCATCCCGGAATCCAACTTCCCGGTGCTCTGTGAACCTTTGTTAACAAAAACAAAACTGCCGACAGCATATGTGCGCGGCTGTCGACGGCGCTCATTAACGTACGAGTCTTGTCGCTGTTGATTTTCAGCCAACAACTCAGATGCCCTCTGTCTCCTGAGTGTCAGAAGGGCTTCCCGGTTGGAATGAGAGCCATTCAAAGCGACATCCCGCACGAGAGATCTTAGAACTGGAGTCGTCCCTTCGACGCCGGTTAGCAGCTGGAGGGGTGATGTGCGGGTAGTTGCTTGCTTGGTTATATTTAAGGTGAGCTGTATCTTCCACAATGCGTCGGACCACTGGGCGCCCTTGTTGTTCACCTCTATCCGCAACATATTGAGGACCGTTCGGCAGTATCGCTCAACTTGTCCGTTCTCGCGATGCATTTCCGGCGTGATGAAATGTATGTCACTACCTAACTCCGTAACCCAGTCTTGAAATGACGCACTTTCAAACATTCTGCCACGATCGCAAACAATTGTTGACGGAGTACCAAATAGTGACACAGTATTAGAAAACACACGCTTCAGTTCCGAGGTATCTTGTTTGTATAGGGCGTACAACAAGCAATACTTTGAAAAAGAGTCTACTACCAGGAGTATGTACCGAAAGCCGTTTGACTCTGTTAGTGGACCTAGGGCATCGGTGTGGACAAGTGAGAAAGGTGTATCTGGCTTTGTCCAAGACTCTATAGGTTGGCGAGGAGCTCGAGGCACTTTCTTATGCGACAAGCAAACGATACAATGCCCGATATATTTTTTGACAAAAGGCCTCAGTCCAGGGAACCAAAAATGACGTAAAATGAGCTCCGTAGTTTTGTCTATCCCGATATGGTCGTGGTCATCGTGAAATACTCTTAGCAAACTAAGCCTATGTCCCTTTGGGATAAAACAAAGAAAGCGAGAATCTTCACCAGTAGGTGAATACTTATAGTACAACAATTCATTTTTTATACTAAGTCGCGTTGAGTCTAACTGTCCCTCTCTCAGTTTTTGCATCAACGTTTGGGTTTCCGAATCGGCCGTCTGAGCAATCCTCGCCCAATTTCGCGGGTTTCGAATTTGGAGGACAGTAGCGGGTTGTCGGCTTAAAAAGTCTGCATGTTGCATAAGGCACCCTTTTCGATACTCAAGCGTGAACTGGTAATCCTGCATGTAGATCCACCAGCGCGCTACACGTGGCAACAAATCCTTTTTGCGCTCAGTCAATTTAAGAGAATTGCAATCGGTTACTATTTTAAACGGTATACCAATTAAATAGTGCCGAAAATGTTGCAACGCGCGAACAATTGCCAGGGTCTCGAGTTCGTAACTGTGGTACCGGGACTCGGCCCCCTGTGTAGACTTACTAAAATAACCGACAACTCGCTTCCGTTTACTCTCATGCTCTTGCATAAGAATTGCACCGAAACCGATCGCACTGGCGTCAGTGTGAAGCTCAGTAGGCAAGTTTGGGTCGAAAATGGCTAAAACGGGTTCTTCGGTTAAACTCTTAATAACATAGTCACGTGCCAAGTCTTGTTCCGCGCCCCATACGAAAGGCTCGCCTTTTCTGAGCAGCTTGGCAATACAAGCAGTTTTCGAGGCATAGCCTGCTACGTACCTACGAAAATAACCTGCTAACCCCAGAAACTGACGAACCTCTCTTACATTAGATGGTTTCGGGGACTTAACTAAGGCTTCAGTCTTACTTGGACTCGGCCTAACCTGACCATGCCCAATAAGTCTGCCTAAATATTCAAGTTCAGTATCCAAAAATGTACATTTTTTTAGATTTACTGAAAATCCCGCGTCTGTAAGTGTTTGTAACACCTCGCGCAAGGTTTTTAGACCTTCACTGATAGAGTGCGACATAATTAACACATCGTCAATATATATTAGGACTTTGCCGGTATCCATCAGGCGCTTCAGAGTTCTGGAGATGATTCTCTGATAAACGATAGGAGCATTAGCCAGCCCATACGGCATCTTTAAGTATTCGTAATGCCCTTCAGGGGTTACGAATGCTGTTTTACTGATAGAATCATCATCTTTCATCTGAACCTGATGAAAACCTGTTGCCATATCTAAACTAGTAAAGTACCTATAACTACCCAGCCTGTCAATGTGGTCATCTATCAGAGGCAAAGGAAATCTCTCCTTGATAGTGATAGCGTTTAGTGCCCGGTAATCGACGCACATCCTATCAGTCCCATCCTTTTTCTTAACAAGGATAATAGGACTAGCGTAATTTGATTGAGACTCGCGGATCACGCCTTTGCTCAGAAGGTCATTTATTATTTCACGAACGCGACGTTTTTCGTCTGCAGAGAGTTTATAGGGTCGATAGTTTATAGGTGAGTCACTACTAAGTTTTATCTCCATAGTACCCGTGTTCACTGTAGAGGTTGCCGTCCCAGAAGTAAAGGTATCAGAAAATTCGTTTAATAAAGCTAGCAAACATTCCCTTTCATCACCAACCAAAGGAGTTTTTATTTTGGCGAATTCTACAGTGGACACGTTATGTACACATGGAAGTCGGATTAAACGTTGAGAGTCATTGGTTCGAATGTAAGATACCCCGCTTCGATTTAAAACATCAGTGCCTATCAATACCGGTGCCTGAATGCATTCCGAGGGGACAACGTACAAATCTACCTCTAGAGAGAGTTCAGGAAACTCTATAATAGTGCTCACATATGAAATGGACTCTATGTCCTGGCTTCCAATACCTCGCATACGGCGATATGTAGGAATCTTATTTAAGTTAAAATACTTCAACACAGGTTCTGATATCAGCGATATATCAGAACCAGAATCGACTAAAACATCAACGGGCACATTCCGAATAACAGCGGGCATAATATTATTTCGTCTGGAGGAGACTGAGCAAAAATTTACGTTACTCGAGCTATTGTTATTATTTGATTTTGACTCTACACGCTCTTTAATAAAACAAGTCTCAACGGAATGTCCACTCTTTTTACAGAATGTACAAGTTTTTATTGGTTTAGAAAAACTTCTTTGTGAATTAGACCCTGCGGGCTCAGCTTTTGACTGCGAATTAGAATTTGTTTCAGTCAACTTCGATTTCTTTGGACAATGATGTTGTTTGTGGCCTACGTTTCCGCATGAGAAGCAGGTCAATCGATCATATTGCATATGGGCCTTGCGTTTACGCGAGTCAATGTCATTTACGTTTGACGTGCGAACAGGATTGTTGTTAGTAGTCGCAGTAGGTACATTTTTAGGTTTTATATAAACGGATAAAAATTCAACAAGTGCCTTTGACTGCAGCTTAGCGTTAGTGGTCGCGGCCTTAACTTGGGGATCAGAAATGCCACGGATTACTATAGCGGTCTTCAACTCATCCGAGAGCCCTTTAACAATGTTTAATCTTAACAAGGACTTTCGTGCATATTCCGCATACGTGGTAAATTTATTAGAACTCGTACTCATAACTTCATATAACACTGTGGCCATATCAACCTCACGCGGACACAAAGACCGAAAATCAGCTTTAAAATTTGTCCACGTTCGGTCATTGGTCACCCAATCGTTGAGCCACGTCTTAGCATCACCACGCAGGCAGCCGCCAATACGACCTAGACATTCCCGATCATCCCAGTGACATAATTCGCGCCCCTGGTCCACTTCCGCACACCACACGTCAAAGTCATGCACACATGGATCAAAATTCGATATGTAGTAATGTTTCGATCTTACTTGAATAAGTGAGGAAAGTGCGCCGACAATCCTGTCCGCAGCGTCAGCCTCACGCGATGCCTCCCCGGTCACGGTCCCATCCGCAGCAGACGTGTCCGTAACGGCGCCAGGTGCGTCAGCGGCCGCTGAACCTAGCAAGGGCGTGTAGCTTCTAACGCAAGGATGCGACGACTTGGGCGTAGAAGTATCTACTGCATTTGAGGTTAACCTATCCTCTAGTGCGTTCAATCGATTAAGTATCTCGTTTAGTGGCTCTTGTCGTGGGCTGTTTCGACGCCCATAAGAACTGTCGCGACGCCTACGTGGACTCTCTAAACTTTCGGATCTATCACGATGACGCATAGCAGATCTACCACGCGACTTGCGATAACTATCTCGGCGTCTCTCACGAGTTTCGCGGCGGCTATGCGAGTCATTACGGTGCTTGTGAGATTTACCCTTAGATAAAGATTCACGCGGCACGTGTTCCCGACTCGACATTATTATAACGACGCACTACGTAAAGTACAAGCGAATAAGATAACTAACGTGTGGTTAGTTACACGTACTCGAATTATAAACGATAAGTTTATTACCACGTGGCAGCTTTAAAACCGTACACGAAAAAATCAAAATGAATAACACGTGTTGAAACGCTTTTCACTAAACACACTAACACTATTTGCAGTTAAAAAGATGGCGAACGATTAACGATGCGTGTATTCTAATTATTCGAATCACACTTCTGATCTTAAGGATCAGGGGATCAATTGATTTTTTAAAAAAAACAACACGAGATAACCTAAAAGTTATTATTTAATTAAAACACAAAACTATTTTACAAAAACCGTTAAACCTAAATTTAAATACACCGTCCTACTAGATAGCAGACCGTCGCACCCGAGCGCCCAAGAAAAAGTGACCGAGACACTGGCGCACGCCGCTCAGCTCACGATATCCCTTCCACTTGCTGCGTTCGTTGCGTCATCGTGATGGCCACGCCCTCTCAGCTCACAAATCTTCTAAGAATATTATTTTCATTTTCAAACAGACTCATCTGTCTAGCCTCATCCCAACTATTTGGGTCGGCGTCCGGTCAAACCGGATTCAAGTGAATACCAGTATTTTACGAGGAGCGGCTGCCTAACAAACCTCCACAACCCATTAACTGGGTAACACGGTAGTTCTTGGTAAGACTGGTGTCAGATTTGCTGGTTTCTGACAATCCGTAACGACTGTCAAAGATCTAGAAATGACAGCCGGGATCAACGGTTTAACGTGCTTTCCGAGGCACGGAGGAAACTCGGTATGATGAAACTGGCGAGCGTTGCTTAGCCTTGAAGATCGACCCCTTTTTTTACTGGATGGGAAATCATCAAATGACTTCTCCCGCTCTGGGCGGAGCGGAAGGGAGTGTCAGACTCTTACTGACTAAAACCCACCCGTGATCCTTCTTGTGCGCTTTGCATTCCAGGGCCGCGGTGACTCTTTCTAACAAATTCCGTAACCCTAGCAGGCACTGACCCTATGGGGCCCCGTCTTCTTTGCTGACGGCTCTTTGAGGCGCGCGTGAAACACGACGCGCCGTCGACTTGGGCCTGGTTGCTATCGGACGGCGAGCCACCCATAGCTCGCCATCCGCAGGCCCGTGAAGATCGACCCCTGCAGCTGTTATTCTTTAGTCTATCGTATTGAGGAGATCCCGATACGACAGACTAAAGTATTTAAATCTCTTATCTTACTTTCTACTATAGTAAATGCAAATGTTTGAATGGATGAATGTCCAAACATCAATGACGACAGAACGGCTAAACGGATCTGGATGAAACATTTGTCTCTGAGAGATTATACGAATAGTCTGGAATAGCACATAGGTACCTTTTATCCCGGGAATAGAATGGAATAGAATACTCTTTCTCTTCTTTTTTACTCCTTTTCTTTCTCTTCTTTCTTTTTCTTTCGATAATTTCCGACATTCACCCGGGCGAAGTTAAGTTATACAGAATTCCAGTATAGTATTTGACTCCTTCTGTGAAGCAGTAATGCCAGTCAAGAAGGAAGCGGGCCAATTGAGGGACAGGCAAACCTCAGGCCCGAGTCGCCGCAGCAGAAGAAACGTCAGGATCATCGAAAGTCGCAGGGCGATTTCCGGCCTCCGCAGGCCAGCGGACGTCGAGCCACCCAACTCTCGCCGTCGGCTAAGCCCAGGCCCAGGTCGACGGCGCATTGTGTTACACGCGCGCCTCGAAGAGATGTGATATTTTTTTTTTAACCCCCCCACGAAAAAAGGAGGTGTTATAAGTTTGACGTGTCTGTTTGTCTGTCTGATTTTCTGTGTCTGTTTGTCTGTCTGTCCGGTGGCTCCGTAGCTCGCGAACGGATGAAGCGATTTTAATTTAGTTTTTTTTGTATGGAAGGTGAGTTACAGGCGAGGGTCCTTAGATATGTTTGATGAAAATCGGTTAAGCCGTTTAAAAGTTGTGGGGGGAGAAAGCGGGGAAGAATAATTGAATGTCTGCAAATATAGGTACTCGAGTGGGGTCTCAAATGAAAGCGTACTGAAAGAGAATATTATTGATGATTAGAGAGAGAAAATAATTATGTTCCCATAAAAAGTATAAAATTAAAAATTAAAATAAAATTTAAAAAAACCCCCGACACAAAAAAGTTCCAGCAAATGCTGAGATAGGAACCTTTTTGGCCCCGCACATTTACATTTAGGTACAATTTGATATCTACAGCTTTTGTTAATTTATTTTTCTAGTAGTTTTATTTAATTTTTTGTTTACTATTTTGTTTGTTTTGTGCGAGTCCCAAATAAACATCTTTCTTTCTTTCAGATGCCATCAGATGAATAGAAGACGGGGCCCGAGAGGGTCAGTGCCTGCTAGGGTTGCGGAATTCATTCGAAAGAGTCACCGCGGCCCTGGAACGCGGCGGGCACTAGAAGCAACACGGGTGGGTTCTAGTCAGTAAGAGTCTGACATTCCTCGCTCTGCCCAGAGCGGGAGAAGTCATTTAGAGATAGTCCAGAGTCCAGACTATAATTTATCTCTGAGCCAAATTTCATCCAGATCCGTCTAGACGTTCTCGCGTGTTTGTGTAACAAACATACTCGTACATCCATATTTTCGCATTTGTAATTGAAGTTAAAAGTAAGATACTTTTGCTACGAGTCACTAACCTCAGTATGTAAAAGTTGAGAATCAAACGCGGCACCATACGCTCGACATCCCACGTTATAACAACTGAACTATAGCCGGCTCATTACGCAAACAGTGTGACTTGCACTTGGCCGGTTTAAACACTGACTATCTCTTAAAGATGCCGTTCCACTGTGTAAGCTAAGCTATAGCGTGAAATATCTCACGCGTCAGTTGTCTTGTTCCACAGACGATACTCCCACAACTTGTTTTATTTTTGACCAGCTTTTTATAGTCAGCCTTTTAACGTTCCCACTGCTGGGACACAGGCCTCCTCTCTAGGAGAGGGAATGGGCCGTAATCCAGCACGCGGGCCCAATGCGGGTTGGTGAATGTCACATGTCTTCGAATTTTTGGTTCTAGGACATGCCGGTTTCCTCAAGATGTTTTCCTTCACCG
The DNA here is from genome assembly GCA_905332915.2 of Hecatera dysodea. Lineage (NCBI taxonomy): Eukaryota > Metazoa > Arthropoda > Insecta > Lepidoptera > Noctuidae > Hecatera > Hecatera dysodea. The sequence continues at coordinate 11,189,120 of HG995315.1, forward strand.
TTTTGAGAGCAGTGGTACTGAAATAAATTACACAAAGTAATGCGCCTGGCTGGGTTTGAACTCGCGATCTACGATTCGCAAGTCTGGGCTATTACCACTCGGCTACCACAGCTCTCTGCTTCACCCGCATGGAAAGTATTTTCAAGGGTTTTTCTTTTTCTGCACGGAATTATTTCCCTAAAGTAAAAGTACTCCTAGCCTCAGTTGCTTCTTAACTTCGGTTTCTGAAAGCCAGTGAAGATCCCGTGGAAGTCGTTTCAGAGATTAAACAGAGCAAACAGACAGCCAACAACGTGATAAACGCGATACCTACCTTTTAAGAGGACATTGTACATATAATTGTGACCAACTTTTACTATGGGACCAATCCCGAAATCGCGGACCAAGAAATCATCTTTTCAGTACCTACATTTTGGTGAGTTATGCTTACATAAATGTATTGTGAGGGCACTCGATTTTTGGTCCCATAGTAAAAGTTGCTAATGACTTCTCCCGCTCTGGGCGGAGCGGAAGGGAGTGTCAGAGTCTTACTGACTAAAACCCACCCGTGATCCTTCTTGTGCCCTTTGCGTTCCAGGGCCACGGTGACTCTTTCGAACAAATTCCGCAACCCTAGGGAACAATTACCCCTTCAGAGATATAGGTATTCTATTTCATGTTGTATATTTTCATACGCATTTATTGAAAAGGTACTTTGATATAACAAATAAATACCTAACTCAAATTAAATTTAAGGAGATCGTCGCAGGTTGCCAGGTTTTAAAACCGAAAAGCCGGACAAACCAGCCAGTTTGGCCGGACATTGGGCAAAAAGGCCAAAAAGGCATTTTACAGTCTTAGAATAACCGAACAAAGGTTATTAAAATCTTCTTAAATTGGAACAACAATAAAATTGAGTGAGCCAGTCTTCATTATTATTATAATAATCATTTCAATTATTCCAATAGTATTAGTACGCACTACGTAAGAAGCGATACAAGGTGAGTGAAAAAATGCTCAAATTTAAAAAGCCTATCAAATATCCAAACAGGCCGGACGCCGTCTAATTTGTCCGGACACTCAACCAAAAAGCCTGACTGTGACCGGATTTATCCGGACGCCTGGCAACGCTACGCATAGCCTCGCATCGCTTCGCTACCTCGCTGGGAAGGCAGCCTTATGCTCGTATAACCACGTGCACTGTCGAAACAGCACAGTAACTGCAGAGCGCCACTACACGCACATTTGGTTGCGTACGACCTTCACCATTTCTCCTGTCTTAATTGCTTGCTCTACAAGTTACATTCAACCTGCATGGATTGTGAAGTATGAACGGTTTTTATAAAAAAAAAAACCTGTTTCTATAAAATTCCCGACCGAATATCGGTTACGGTGGCCCAGTATGAAACAGATATTTACAATACACAATCGTCTGCGTAAACGCAGTTGCGTTTTCTGTTCCAGTTAGGTCTCGTGGTTGGGAGCGTGGAATTTCAAAACATTCTTGTGGGATACAGGGTTCTTCAAATAAAAGAATATTTGCAGTCTTGAACTAATTTTATATTTTTACTTCTATCACCTTCAGTCGTCTCTCGCTCTCTCGCTCACACCTAGCACTCTTTCTCTTTCTCCCACTTACGTTCCATTTCCCACATTCTAATATCTTTATTGGTCCAGGCGTTCTGCTGCTTGTTGCGGAATTTGTTCGAAAGAGTCACCGCGGCCCTGGAACGCAAAGGGCACAAGAAGGATCACGGGTGGGTTTTAGTCAGTAAGAGTCTGAGACCCCCTTCTGCTCCGCCTAGAGCGGGAGAAGTCATTTGATGATTTCTCATCCAGGATAAAACAGGGGGTTCTGCCGCTTACGGTTTGTGAACTTGGTGTCTTAGATTCCCAGTTCGTCATTCGGTTTTTCTATTAGGAAGTTCTTAGTAGCTGCCCGGAGTTTGGTAGTTTGTGGTGTGGCCTGATCTTTCTCTCCAGTCGTTTCGGATTGAGCTGAGCTAGTAAAGGAACAGAGATTGCTCCTTTTTTTTTGGATGGGAAATCATCAAATGACCCCCTCCCGCCCTGGGTAGAGCGGTAGGGAGTGTCAGACTCTTACTGACTAAAATCCACCCGTGTTCCTCTTGTGCCCTTTGTGTTCCAGGGCCGCGCCCGCGGTAACTCTTTCGAACAATTCCGCAACCCTAGTAGGCACCGACCCTATGGGGCCCCGTCCCTGATGCTGACGGCTCCTTGAGGCGCGCGTGGAACACAACGCGTCGTCGACTCAGCCTGGTATCGGACGGCGAGCCACCCACGCTCACCGTCCACAGGCATCAGCCACTGCGCAATAGCACAGCGGCCAACTTGTCTCTGGAGGAGGCTGCAATGAGACCATTACTGGCACTCCATTTCAGCCCCCTCCCGAGTATCAGGAGTCGCAGCACCCACAGCAGCAGCGGCAGAAGCGGCGACGGAAGCCGCGGCGGCGGCAGAGGCGGCGGTGGCGGCGGACCTCTTGCCCTTGGTCGGGGCGGATGGCGCGCAGGCCCTTCCCCCAGCCCAGTGCTCGGCCGGCTTGCCAGCAGCCGCACATGCACTGCAGTGCGGCGTGGCCTCGCACGAGCCGGCCCGATGACCGGGCTGACCACAGCGGAAACAAAGTCCGCTGCGGTCCACCTCCGAGGGGCACATAGCTCCCGTGTGGAACAGAGATTGCTCCCGTGTTTGCGTTGCGCATACATACATAAATTCTCTCTGAAGAGTCATCCGTGATACCATTAGCTGGGGTCATCCATGAGGATTGCCTTGGGATTGCCCCAGGAGCAAAAAAAAGGGACACAGAACTCCAAGGAATGTAGCCTTTTCAAATTCAAACGCTGACATACATAAATTCTCTCAGGAGAGTCATCCATGATACCATTTGCTGGGGACATCCATGAGGATTGTCCCAGCAAAGAAAAAGAAGCACATTTAAAACTCCAAGGAATGTAGCCTTTTCAAATTAAAACGCTGACATACATAAAGTCTCTTTGAAATCAAAATGTCAGTCAATCGTAAATAATTTCGTCATGTCTGTGGGCAAATTACAAAATCCTACTTAATTATTAAGTGTTTTAAGTACTTAGTGCTCGGTATGTCAAATGGATACTTTCACATTTTAAGTCATTAGCCTTGCAGTTAATAATTTTCTATTGTTTTCTTCATTGCAGCATTATTTAATTACTAGAAATGTTCATTATTCATAGATAATAATCGTTAGTAAAATATATTAATAGTAACTAAGTGTCGAAGAATCCATAGCGTTTTAAGTGCTACAACACTTAAAACGTCTTAAACGTCTTCGAGTTTATGTCTACAATTAAGCCGAAACAATACCTAGTATAAATCCTTACTTAACATTATAAATGAGAAAATCAAGTTTGTTTATTACGCTTTTAAGCTTAAATTGCTCAATCGATTTTGATGAATTTTGGTGCCGAAATAGATGGGACCCTGCCAGAATACAGGATGTTTAGCGATTTTTCTTACTTGCGTTTATTTATAACTAGCTTCTGCCCGCGACTTCGTCCGCGTGGAATAGTTACTGACTTCGACTTTGCAACATTACTTATTTTTCTAAAATAAAAGATTTTTCTAAAATAAGAGCCTAAGTTACTCCTTATTAATAATAATAATAATCGTTCTGGATCAAGAGCTTGATCCAGAAAGCAGTAATTCTGGACACGGCGCGTATCGTTAGGAGGTTCCTCTCTCGGGAGCCCTGACCACCGGTAGCTTGGACCCTGTTCCCGATAACGGTGGGCTACTATTTTTTTAAATTTTTAAATGTTTTTTTTTTATTTATTTTTTTATAATAATATTTAGAAATGTAATTAATATATAAGTATACTAAATAAATAGAATAATAATAATAATAAACAGCTACCTGCCAAAAAAAGTCCCGTCAAAATCGGTCCAGTCATTTCAGAGATTAACCGGAACAAACAGACAGACAGACAGACAAAAATTGTAAAAAATGTTATTTTGGTGTATGTACTGTATATATTAATATATGCATGTAGTAAAAAGCGGTTATTTCAATATTACAAACAGACGCTCCAATTATTTTGATTGGTTAAAAAACTGGCCAAGTACGAGATGGAATCGAAAAACTGGCAAAGGATTCCGAACGAATTTCAATGTATTCTTCCACAGAATCAGTCCAGTAGATACGGAGAAAATTGTCTGTGACAGTCAGACAACCGAGTGAACCATACGGGTACCGGTTTTCACAGTTGTTCGGAACCCAAAAAACGACAGGCATAGAGCAGAGTCTGTCACTCTCTTCCACTCCGCCCAGAGCGGGAGGAGGCATTTGATGATTTCCCATCCATAAAAAAAGTATCAACACTGTAACTACTTAATATTTTACTATATATTAATTCATATTTTACAATATTAAAAAACACAAAAAATAATAGCAAAAAGCTAACTTCCGCCATCGGTTTTGTCCGCGTGATTGTCGGTAATTATCCCAAGGGAACATACTACCGGGGTAAAAAGACTATGTGCTATTCTTCTATATTCTGTCTTTGTGGCAAATTTCATCCAGATCTGTTCAGCCGTTCTCTCGTAATTGAGTAACAAACAAACATCCATCCAACTATTCAAAATTACGCATTTACACTGGTACTTGCACCGCCTCGGCGTCGTCTCGCGTAGTTCCCGTTCCCGTAGGAATACGGGTATTAAATATAGCTCATGTTACTCACTGATACGGTAGCTTTCCATTAGTGAAAGAATTGTAAAAATCGGTTTAATGGTTAAGATAATAAGTAAGATTGTAATCCGCCGGTACCGGGAGCAGGGTCCAAGCTACCGGTGGTTAGGGCTCCAGAGAAAGGGACCTCCTCACAATACGAGCCGTATCGAGGAGTACTGCCTTCTGTATCAGCCCCCCTAGCCAAGTTGATAATCTGCAATCGTTAGCGCTAGTCGAAAACGAATCAAATGTATGGGAATGAAATCATCTCAACGTTAAGTCACGTGGTTAGAACAAACGAATAGACAATTCGTAGCCAAGTTCACATCGTTCAAAATGATAGAATGAATTGTTATCGTTTCTACAATATTTAACGCTACACCATTTGTTAAAATGTTTAAACTTAATGATTAAAGTATTTAAACAGAGTTTAAATTTTGACCTGTTTGACGTTTGCTGGAATGCTCGCCAGATACTAAAGAATAGGTCGTTTTTCTAAAGACATAGTAGAACGAGCGGCCGACTCAGGCGCGTCAACATGGCTACCAACTTATCGTTTTCTACAGTTGCTGACACCGAGGCGTTACCGATTAAAGAACAGAATACGACACGAAACGTTTGTAACTTGGCTAGGGGGCCTGGCCCTTTAACCAACTGCGTAACGCCAGCTTCGACAGATGGTCAAACCATTAATTATTTAGAAACCTAATTGAATTAAATTGCTTAAAAGGCAATAAATAAGCGTATAATGAGTAGGGTACCTATGTAATTTTAAATGATTTTTTGTTATATCATTTGCGAGATTTTATTGGTAAGAAATAACTAAGGGAACTGTATTTATCATGTTGCTTCAGTTTTCTGAGATATATTATTTATTATTCTACTAGTATTTACTGCGGCTTTGTGCTAAAATGATTACGCAGAAACCGTGCATTTTTCTGGGTTGGAAACGGGGAGAAACTTGGATTACTGGTTGCAAACTAGATTCAAAGCAAAGGATCTGGAATTTGTCTGGTTGTTTTGTTTGGTTTCGAAAGAGTCACCGCGACCCTGGAATGTAAAGCGCACTAGGAGGATCACGGGTGGGTTTTAGTCAGTAAGAGTCTGACACTCCCTTCTGCTCCGCCCAGAGCGGTAGAAATCATTTGACGATTTCCCATCCTTAAAGAATAAATATATACCTACTAGATCTGAAAAGAGGAAGTGAAAGAATTTTCGTATTTAGATTAAAACTTCCAAATTCCATCGATTCGATCATGTTCTACTTGCCTTGTGTCACATCTTCCGCCATAATTATTGTTTTTTAATCGAAATCCACAGAGCCAGTGTCCCCCAGGCCCCCTTGCATAAATCCTTAGAGCCAGTGCCACCCAGGCCCCCTTGCATAAATCCTTAGAGCCAGTGCCACCCAGGCCCCTTGCATAAATCCTTAGAGCCAGTGTCACCCAGGCCCCCTTGCATAAACCCTCAGAGCCAGTGTCCCCCAGGCCCCCTTGCATAAATCCTTAGAGCTAGTGCCACCCAGGCCCCTTGCATAAATCCTTAGAGCCAGTGTCACCCAGGCCCCCTTGCATAAACCCTCAGAGCCAGTGTCCCCCAGGCCCCCTTGCATAAATCCTTAGAGCCAGTGCCACCCAGGCCCCTTGCATAAATCCTAAGAGCCAGTGTCACCCAGGCCCCCTTGCATAAACCCTCAGAGCCAGTGTCCCCCAGGCCCCCTTGCATAAATCCTTAGAGCCAGTGCCACCCAGGCCCCTTGCATAAATCCTTAGAGCCAGTGTCACCCAGGCCCCCTTGCATAAACCCTCAGAGCCAGTGTCCCCCAGGCCCCCTTGCATAAATCCTTAGAGCCAGTGCCACCCAGGCCCCTTGCATAAATCCTTAGAGCCAGTGTCACCCAGGCCCCCTTGCATAAACCCTCAGAGCCAGTGTCCCCCAGGCCCCCTTGCATAAATCCTCAATTCTGTAACTTATATGGTGTACACAATAGCTAGCTATTCTACACGGCTTTCGAATGAAGTTTTATTGAATTTGGAATTGCGCGCCAATCCAGAGATAATTAAATCTGGCAATGCTGGTTATAAAACCTCCAATTACATGGGTAAAGACCTATTATTATAGACAGTACCCAGCTCAGCGCTGGGTTAATTTTAAAATACCTCGTTTCTCAATTATTTTTGAGAATGTATGTTTTCTATTTCATGTTTTTGCCACAGCGGAACCTTGCGGTTGTTCGATTCTGACTCACATTTTTCCTATTACAAATGCGTGTTTGGAATTCCCAAATTAATCGTTTTGAGGGTCAATCAACTCCACTTTTTTGCTAGTAAACTGACTTGAATAGCGCTTTTATTATATCGTAGTAATAAGTGTGGTAATCGTGGGTCAAGCATCTTGACTGTACTTTAGAGAAATTTGTTTGAGATGTCATGTCAAATAATTTCCTCATGTCAAGGTAAATTTCAAGATCCTAATTAAGGATCTAGATGCTGCAACCGTGCAAGCGACTGTGAGTCAGTGGAATGTTTGTGTAGTGACTTTAAAAAGACAAATTCGTATTAGAAAAACCCAATGATACTTTGCCCGACTTGGGAATCGAACGCTTTTTGCAACACGTGGCGCGTGGAGGCGCTGCGCCACCGGCGGGACGAAACTCTACCTACTGCCTTGAAGTACCCTCTTTGAGGAGTGGTTGGAGAGGCGCCACGGCATCCTCACCTTCCGCCTGACGCAGGTGCTCACTGGACATGGATGTTTCGGGAGGTACCTGTGTCGGATTCGGCGGGAGGACACGTCTGGGTGTCAACACTGTGTGGATCGCCCGGAGGACACGGTGGAGCATACAGTGGAGGTCTGTCCAGCTTGGGCGGAGTCCTTGTCGAGGCAATCGGCGACGACTGCCATAAGTGCCTCGAAGAGATGTCATCATAGAAGACAGGCCCCACTAGGGTCAGTGTCTGCCAGGATTGCGGTTTTTGTTCGAAAGAGTCACCGCGGCCCTGGAACGCAAAGGGCATTAATAGGAACACGAATGGGTTGTAGTCAATAAGAGTCTGACACTCCCTTCCGCTCCGCCCAGAGCGGGAGAATCATTTGATGATTTCCTATCCAGAAAAATAAAAGGTCGATTTAATTAGGATCTAGATGGTTTAACCGTGCAAGCGACTTTGAGTTGGTGGTATGTCTGTGTGTGTAGTGAATTTAAAATTAAAAGAACTTTGTAATGGAAAAACCCAATGATACTTTGTAGTGGAAAAACCCATGATACTTTGTAATGGAAAAACCCAGTGATACTTTGTGATGGAAAAACCCAATGATACTTTGTAGTGGAAAAACCCAATGATACTTTTCCCGACTTTTGTTTTTTTTTCTTGTTGGGAAGCCATTATATGACTTCTTCCGCTCTGGGAGAAGAGGAAGGGAGTGTCAGACTCTTACTGACTAAAACCCACGCGTGTTCCTCCTGCTATTTGCGTTCTAGGGCCGCGGTGACTTTTCCGAACAAATTCTTGCACCCTAGTAGGCACTGAACCTTCGGGACCTCGTCTTCTCTCTCTCTTTCTTTGATGAGAGCGTGGATTCGACGCGCCATAAACTTTGCTCGACCTGGGAACGGAACACTGGACCCAACGCTCAGCTGTCGCGCTTGCGGATCCGAGACCAACTGAGCAGTTTTCGGGACTCATTAGTAACTCAAGTTTAGCAATCGAGCCTGCAACCACTAAACCCATCTAAACAGTCAGAAAACGTTACAACTTATACAAAGCTTCACAACTAACAAAAACACAGTATTTAAAAGAATATTTTAATTTCTATGACCTTTAAAAAAGCACTCGTATTTACGTCGACTGTCACCGGCTAGCCAGACTTAAAATGGGCACAATGCCTTTCGAAAAGCTAAAATAACGAACAAGTATTTTGATTTATTGTTGATACTTTTAAAAAGGCGTTGTCCTTCTTATTTCTCTATGGTGCAATAGTGCAGTAGTTCAGGGCCCCAAGTCTGCTATTTTTATAAATGTTTCATTCCAACACGATCCCATCGTCATTTTGCTAAAAGTTCGTAATCTACTAAATTCATAATGATCGGTCAATGGTCTCGTAATACTTTTTGATAACCGAGCTATTAAAAGCAATGACTGCACAATGATGTTCTAATGGGAGGTCACTGGAGGTCACTGATCAAAGGAACTGTCAAAATTTTAGCAGATCACCGCATGCGTCTGTATGAGATTACTATTCTATGCCTTTTTTTTCAATGGTGTGTCCGTGGTTGACCATTGCAAAGTTATAGAATAGAATAGAATACTCTTTATTATGTACACCATATCAGTTACAGAAAATATAGATGAAGAAAACATTACTTAGGGTGACACAATGGGCGGCCTTATCGCTAAAAGTGACTTTAGTGACGCTTTTATATTAGTAGATTACAAAATTCGTCAAAATCAACAATTATGAAATCAATCATAGACCTTTCTGACACTATTGTAATAGCAGACTTGAGGCCCAGATTGTCGTTTCGATGGGTTTTGTCCTGGGTTTGAGTTAACTATACTTTTTATTACCCGACAGCTTCAAAGGGAGGGTAATGTTTCCAAGAGCATATCCTCATGTTTGTATGGTCATCTGCCTAGCCTTTTCCCAACTATATTGGGATCGGCTTCCAGTCATACCAGATTCAGCTGCATACCAGTATTTAACGTGGAGCGGCTGCCTACCAGACCTCCACAACCCAGTAACTGGGGAACACGGTACTTCTTGGCAAGACTAGTGTTATTTTTTCTGGCTTCTGACAATCCGTAACGACTGCCAAAGATCTACAAATGACAAACAATACCAAAGTAAGGACATTTGGGTAGGCCGCAAGAATTACTCAAATTGCCAGACAAGCTAAAATAAGACCGTAATATGGCGATCTACATAGTTCGTGGTTTACATGACGACCTTTGACCGTTCAGCACAAAGGCTAGTCGATGGTCAATGGTTTTGTTTTTGTCTCTGGGTTTCACCCGTGTGTCATAGACGTCCTGTATTTGATTTTCAGCCGCCTAATTAACGACTATCGAGTTGTGTAATGCATTTGATTGTGTCAAAATGTGATTTAAAATTGTTGTGTTATTTTTATTATGAGATGGATTTGCTCTTGACTCTAGTCTAGGTCACAGGTGACAGAGACAAAGTCGACGATGGAATGAGCTTACCCAGAAGAAGCCTTTTCCTGCGTTCGGAAACACAGACGCCGGAAGGCTTTGCTGTCGTGAAAGACGATTGGAAACGCTTGGTGGAATAGCTACTAGATGGATGGTAACCGACAGTGCGTCTAGATATCCCATGGTAGAAGGGCAGTGGGATGAGGTCGTGGAGTTCATGGGCATAGCATAATCAGCCTTTTAACGTTCCCACTGCTGGGACACAGGCCTCCTCTCTAGGAGAGGGAATGGGCCGTAATCCACCACGCGGGCCCAGTGCGGGTTGCTGAATGTCACATGTCTTCGAATTTTTGGTTCTAGGACATGCCGGTTTCCTCACGATGTTTTCCTTCATCATTTGGAGAGCAGTGTTGATGAAATTAATTACACAAAGTAATACGCCCGGCTGGGTTCGAACCCGCGACTTAAATGGCTTCAAACAGGATTCATGGGCACACTGACCAAAGTACAATCTGTAGAATACTGACAAGCAGGCGACCTTGCGGCGATGACCCAGGCTGTGAAGCTTAGCATTTATCAGTTTTTCGTCGCCAATGAGCCTTTTAGCTCTGCGTTCCACTGAGTCAAGTGCGGCAAGTTGGTATTTTCAGCAGTTTGCAGGCAAAGGGATCGGCAAGTAATTGCAGTGTCTTTGCCGGAACACGTTGCATACGAACGCAGGTCGACTAAATAGTGTCATTGGGTTTTTCCGTTAATAATTCATCTGGGATAGCCCGGAGTTTGGTTGCTGGTGGAGTGGCACTCCTGCGCTTCAGAAAGATGTTAAGAGCGTGTACGCCGTATGGCATTTCGCGCCTCAAGAGCCGTCAGCAAAGAAGATGGGGCCCCATAGGGTCAGCCCCCCGCCCCCCCCGCAACCCAGTAGGGTCTGCTAGGGTTGCGGAATTTGTTCAAGAGTCACCACGGCCCTGGAACGCAAAGGGCACAAGAAGGAGTTGCTGCTGCAGCTGGGTTTTAGTCAATAAAAGTCTGACACTCGCTTCCGCTCCGCCCAGAGCGGGAGAAGTCATTTGATGATTTCCCAGCCAAAAAAAAAGGGCCGGACTGGGACGCGAAACCGGCCCGGGCGTTTTACAGGAGGTCGGCCCTCCACTCTCAAGAGAAAGGAAAGTATCGGATTAAGCAAGCGCGGGGCCTGTAGCAAATTTTAATCAGTGGCCCTGAATCCTAAAACCTTCGTAAAATTAAAACGAAAATTTCAAATTAAAACTGCTTTGTATTGAGCGTCTGTATACATATCAACAGTATAGAGCGAAAATATGATAGTTGGATAGGTGTGACTTGCTTAAAAATATAGAGACTTGCTTGTTCCTCCAATCGTCTTTTATAATGCGCAAAGCAAAAGAGTGGAACTCTCTGCCTGCGTCTGTGTTTCCGAACGCATTCAACCCTGATCTCTTCAAAGTTAGAGTGAACAGGCTTCTTCTGGGTAAGCTCATTCCATCGTCGACTTTGTATCTGTCACCTGTGACCTAGACTAGAGTCAAGAACAAACTTATCACAAAACAAAATGTTTATTTGCTTTCTTTTTTTGGATGGGAAATCTTCAAATGACCCCTCCCGCCCTGGGTGGAGCGTTCCAGGGCCGCGGTGACTCTTTCGAACAAATTCCGCAACCCTAGCAGGTACTGACCCTATGGGGTCCTTCGCCGTCCTCGGTGCTGACGGCTCCTTGAGGCGCGCGTGGAACACAACGCGTCGTCGACTCAGCCTGGTATCGGACGGCGAGCCACCCACGCTCACCGTCCACAGGCATCAGCCACTGCGCAATAGCACAGCGGCCGACTTGTCTCTGGAGGAGGCTGCAATGGGACCATTACTGGCACTTCATTTCAGCCCCCTCCCGAGTATCAGGAGTCGCAGCACCAACAGCAGCAGCGGCAGAAGCGGCGACGGAAGCCGCGGCGGTGGCAGAGGCGGCGGCGGCGACGGACCTCTTGCGTTTGGTCGGGGCGGTTGGCGCGCAGACCTTTCCTCCAGCCCAGTGCTCGGCCAGCTTGCCAACAGCCGCACATGCAACGCAGTGCGGTGTGGCCTCGCATGAGCCGGCCCTATGACCGGGCTGACCACAGCGCAAACAGAGTCCGCTGCGGTCCACCCTCGAGGGGCACATAGCTCCCGTGTGGTTGCCCACACGTCAGCGGTAGCACAGTTTTACCCGCGCAGACACCCACCCCACCAAGAGCCTTCGGCCCTCCGACACAGTTCTGGCCGCCGTCACGGGGCAGCTCACAAGGGTTTGCATGCCCGTGTTGTCAGGACGGATGGTGCCCGCCTTGACGAGCTCGGCAGAGCACCCCCCAGTCCTGGCGACGGCGGCCACAACTTCCTCCTCCGTCACGGAGTCATCCAGGCCCACTATGCGCATGTCGATGCGCTTAGTCGGCCTGGACACCCGGACCTCGTCCGCGGGTAAGACCGCCCTCAGCCTTTCGGCCAGGGCGTCCGCGAACGGGCCACTCTCCGCTCCGACGAGCTCGAGCTTCCGGGCACCGGTCAAGGTCCTCCTGACCCCGATGCCCCCGCTGATGCCCAGCTCTTGGAGGATTACCGCCTCCTTCGCCCGCTTCAGTACGGCGAGATACGTCACGCCCCTCTGTTCCGCTTCCGGCTGCAGTGTGAGCACCACAGCCGCGGATTTCGGGGCGCGAAGCCTCGCCGCAATGGCGTTGGCCTTCCGCCGCTGCTTTTTGGCCATGTTTTTGGCCGCCTTCTTGTTTTGCCGCTTCTCTCCAGCAACCTGCCACCCGGCCTCGGCCGCAGGAGGGTCCGAGGGTGGGGGTGGGGGCGGCCGCGGCGCTACTGGCGCAGCAGCCTTAGCCGCTCCCCCTCCAGCCTTCCTCCTACCCCTCTTCGCCGGGGCCGACTTGTTCGTCGCCGTCGCAGGCGCTGGCGCGGTTCCCCCTTTGGCCTTCGCCGCTTGGCCGGACGTTCCCGGGCTGGCAGCCACCGCGGCTGCGTACGAGGCCATGTTTTATTTGCCTTGAATAGCCTTTTAGAAATTGTTCAAATTGGAGATTTTAGTCATCAGATTTGGAAGGGGGAGGAAATCCCAAAATTATTCAGATTTGTCTATTCAAGTTTTTTGCGCCCAATCAAACCAAAATGAACAACTTTGAAGAACTAAAAAGTGCGCTTTTAAAGTGTGCCCCTAAACTGGGCTCGTATCTGAAACATTTCAATTATATTTTTGATATTCTTTCAGCCAGCTGCACCTACGGACCTATAGGGTAACATAAATTTATTAGGACTTCAACTCGACGGCAGAGGACATTATCCTAATCGATGTATTGCGAAAATTAACCTCTAAAATCGGCCACACCGGTCCACTTCGGGCATTTGCCCGATTTGCCCAATGGCCAGTCCGGGCCTGGTTATAAGTACCTACAGAGGTATAATATGTTCTGCGCCTATGCTAGTTCCCGTAGAGATTTTTAAACCGTCATGGCTGAAATCGGTGAGGTCCTGCAAAGTTTTATCCTTAGTCATAATCATAATCAGCGGCGGCCTTCACCGTCGGGAGGTTACGGACGAAAGACTATTGTGAGGCCCTTGTTCTTTTTGAAATGAAACAATAGGCATTTCTGAATTTTAGGGACTTCTCTTAATATATTTTTGTTTTAAAAATCACTGTGGGCTATGAAATTTTCATATAAAAAAAAAACTGTAAAGCCGGAAGCCCATCTTGTGTCACTTCTCATTCGTTTCAAATTTAAATCCTTTTATTAGTATTTTGAAATCGGGTTGCGCGAGGCCCCTGACAGAGCGAGGCCCCGTGCGGTTGCCCTGCTAGCCACCCCCTAAGGCCGCCACTGATCATAATCATAATCGTTTATTTGCTAATATGGATAATTCTTCCTGGTGTGTTGCTCTCTCCGACCATCATGAATACCTCTACTACGTCACGCCAGCGTTTCCCAGACTTCCCTGAACGACAACGCCCGGCAACTGGCTACCACAGCGAATAAAAAAACATCAGCAGTTTAAAAATGACGAATACATAAAACAGCTGTAATACAAGCGACAACACGCCTAACTTTAATTCTCGCAGTCAAACTTCAAGTACCTAATAATCATCGCAAACATGTGCATACACGCACCCGACAATTCAACAATTTCACAATACGACCGTTACTGACGATAGTTCGAAAGGCACATGCTATACAAAAAGATACGGCTTACACATAATATCTGTTGACCTTCGCCAAGATAATCCAATTCGCGCCCAAACACGCGTTGTATTGGACATTGTGATGTAAGACATCGTCATTTAATATACGTTACGCAAAATAACAGAACAACATATATGTCGCAATTTTAATCACGCTGCAGTAAGACCTTATGCAATTTTGCTGATTATGTTTTCCCTGCCAGCTATCGGTAAGCGGATAAACTAATGCTTAGCCTTTTAGCGCCATCTAGTGTCGAATAGATAAAGTTTCTAGTTCCTTGTTATGGTAAGAGATGGCGGTAAATGAGTAAACTTTTTACGACAGATAGTAGCAAATGGATAAGGCTGATGGTTTTTAATCTGATGTTGGGAAAATAGATGGCGCTAAAAGCGCAAATAGGCTATTTTTTATATTTCGCACCTGCTGTCACCACACCTTATTCTGTTTGCGACCTAAACAGCTATGTAAACATGATTCTGCGAAGTGCCGCTAGATGGCAGTGTCACTCACTTAAAAGTAAGATTACCCCGTTGGTTTTGTGGTCGCAAGTACGAATGACTGTGGGGCTCTGGGTTCGATTTTCGAGCACTATTATTAGGGACTTTTGGTTTACATTAGGAATTTCTTTAGAGCATCACGGAGTTTAAAATTCTTAAAAAGTTCCTCGTGTGTTTGCTACTTCCCTGTCACAAACCAACCACAATTTTTTATTGACAGATATTATCGAAAACAGTTATTTGGCAGCCGTTACGGATTAGGTATCAAAAGCCAGAAAATCTGACACTAGTCTTATCAAGAGGTACCCAATTAAGTACTAGGTTACTCTGGAGCATGTGTTTTTTTCCTGCCCTCGTTTAATTATTACCCTTTATGATTGACTCCCTTCTGATATTCCTCGCCCAGTTAACATTCCTTTCCTTTTATCTTTAGCCCATACCCCCGCAGTTAAAATCTATACTAATATTATAAAGCTGAAGAGTTTGTTTGTTTGTTTGTTTGTTTGAACGCGCTAATCTCAGGAACTACTGGTTCGAATTGAAAAATTCTTTTTGGGTTGAATAGACCATTTATCGAGGAAGGCTTTAGGCTATATATCATCACGCTTAAGCCAATAGGAGCGGAGCAGCGATAAAGAATGTTTTAAAATCGGGGATTCCACGGGGACGAAGTCGCGGGCAGCAGCTAGTCCTTTATAAATTTATAAATATTAAAAAAATCCAGTTATAACTAATATTTTCAGTTACTTTATTTTGTTTACTTACTTTACTTTCGTTTCTTAACACTCATATGTGCTGTTCTAATTGTATAATTCAAAAATATTTTGTTCTTTTGAACCTCGCTTCACAACAAAAACTGGCTCAACTTTACAATCGTAAATGAGAACCGATCATCATAACCTCTCCGAACTTTGACATTGGCAAAATCATCGATAGTTAAACGATGGAGCCATAACACAAAAAAGAACTAGGTCGTGGAGGTCGAATAGGGAACGTGCACGGCGTAGAATATGCCATCTAGCGTTACAAATCTGAAACTTTTGCGTTGTAAATATTTGCCCTGTGCTGCCACCTATACTTCCTGCACCCTCCGTTTAGGGGAACGTGCACGAAGTAGACTGTGCCATCTAGCGTTGCAAATATGAAACTTATAAGTAAAATATACTTAACATTGATGGATCTGTGCTGCCACCTATAGTTTCTGCAGGTTCTATATTATAGGCAATCGCTCCAAGTAAAATACTGGTATTCAGTTTCATCCGGTTTGTCGGGAAAGAGATGTTCGATTTTCGATGACCTCCGCCTCTTTAAGACTCGTCAACCTAGCCTTTTTGTTACCCAGTGTCGAATTGTTAACATCACAAGCTACGCACTACCGCACTATCAATGAAAATTCTTGGGACTAACGAAATTCAAACAATGAATTTCCGAACTGACGTGACTCACGCGTCTATACCATTGACCTATAAAAGTATGGACGGGAAATACCTACGAAAAAAGGGTGCATACCTACAAAACATAAAATGGCTGCCATTGCTAGGGTTGAGTCAATCAAGGTGTTACTACAACGAGTATCGATACTAGTTACGAGTTCCACTAATTTATCACGTTTGGATCATACCTCATATTATGAACTTAATTAAAATCCGTTGTAATAGTAACAGAAAAAGATGAGTAGGTTATCTTACCTTCTGCTATCTATACAAATAAATGAAATTGAAGTGTTTGTCCCGGCTAATCTCTGAAATAGCTGTACAAATATTGACGGGATTTTTACAGGCAGATATGTTACAAGGAGTAACTAAGGCTACTTTTATTTTAGAGAAATAATTAGGGTACCGCGCAAAAAAAAGCATTAAAATTATTTTTGCTTTTGGTAGCCAGTATGGCTATAGGCTATTTAACATCACCCCACGACCCTTAGCCTCTAACCATTTTTTCTGTAAGCCTTCATTTTTAGGAAACCTATAAAAATTAAAGTATTTTTAAATCATTTTGGTTAGAGATGCTATTAGGTAACTAAAACAAACATAAAACATTATAAGCTAGGTGCACGGTTCCAATTAGCTGTTTCCTATGGAGAAGTGCCGGCAAGAAACTCCATGATTACTCTTTTAGAGATAATTAGCTTTTTCAATGTTTTCTTCAGATTTACGTAAAATATTTTGATTATGGTGTGAAGTGTGAATCACAGGCCGGACCTAGCTAGGTCACTCGGACCGAATAAGACGCAGGATTATTTATGTTAACATCACAGAATATACCGATATCGTTCCAGCGGAGGAACTAGTTTCGTATTACCGCAAGTCGGCAACGGTACAACACTATTTCATTATGTAAACAAACGAATGAATAAACAAATATAATAAAAAGGCCTGTTATGTGGAAATGAATCCAAATATCAATACTTTAGCCATAAATTCATGATTGCGTTACAATAGTATCACCGAATGTGTATTATTGTGTGTAATAATGCATGAAAACCGACTACTAACCTGTGCAAACACAATTGAGGTTGATTTTGACTGTTTCTTGCACCACACTTCACAACACAACACACAGGCATGTTGGATTTATGTTTTCCAACATTTACATTCAGTTTTAAAAGTAAAATTACTCGTAGTTTTCTCGCAAATCACAATAATAAAAAAAGTAAACAACCATTTGACAGCGTAACTACCATGAATTTGGAATATAATATGGCTGCAACGGCACTTACCTACAACTGTCTCTACATCACGACAAAATGTTGCCATAATTAGCAACAACTTAAATATAGTTGTCTCTTTTATCAAATAGGATTATCTCACAAGAAAGAATGAGACATAACGATATTTCAAGTTCTGAATCATATTTCACTCATATTTGTATAAGCAAATGTATGTATAGAATAACGCAGCGTCTCCTTATTATTCCTACCTCAATGGTCTATACGGATGCAGCAGTAAATATTTTGCGACAAGTGACTGCTTTTTGTCTAGAAACGGGGAAACTACTGAAATGACGACTAATAGATAATATGGACAAAGTAGAAATACTGCACTGATCAATAACTAAATTATTGATGTAAAGGCGTTAGAATTATTATGACTGACTAACCAAAATAAAAATACCGAAATAGCTTAGAGCCAGCACTTTTTGAACATCAACTTTTACAAACAGACATTCCCCCAAAACGCCCACCCGTCACCACTTTCTAGTGTTTTAGCTGGGAAGAAGAAGTGGCGCAACAAACTCCCCAGCAACACATCTGTCTGTTATTCTTAGTTATACTCATAAACATTCATTTAAAGATGTAAAGTGTCCTCAATCAGTGTTCCCCATTACCCTAATTGATGTAGGTCACCTGCAAGTGTTCCCTATTGCCCATAATGCCGTAAGGTAAAGAGGTCACCTGCAAGTGTTCCCTATTACCCTAATTATTATTGCTGCAAGTTAAAAGCAAGCGCGTTTACCTAATTTCACCACAGCCGAGTTTCCCAATACAAATAGAGCGAACTGGAAAAAACGCGTAATGTCTTACGAAGCGATGGCTGCAGTGACGTAACGTTGTCTACATACGCGATTATAGCGGAGACCGGTTTGGGTGTAGTGAGGGGACATGCTCCGCGCGGCGATATCGATTTCGCCCACGATTATTATGTTCTGTTACAATTTTAGTACTAACTTATATATGTATGCCCACATAATGTGTTTGAATCAATTTGCAGCGATCTTAACTCAATTATTGCTAAAATTGTAATTATGATTATTGTCATTGTACCTATTTGCATTTTGATTATAATTTCTTGAACGTAGGGTTGGTAGGTTGGGTAAGAAAAAATATATGTTTTACTCGTACTTTATTTCAATTCTGTTATTTATCTCCAAAAATAAAGTTATTTAAAAAGTAAGTAAAGTTACTAAATAAATAAGAAAGAAAGACATGACAAATCTTTGTCAACAATCATTTCAAACTTGAATATTTGATACATATGTCCCACAGTTTTATTTTTGTTATTTTTCATTTGTCAAGTGAGTTTATCTGCTAATTGTATTATTGTTTCTTGGTAAAATGCTCATGGAATCTAGTTTATATATAGATAACCAAGAAACTGACCTACGGTACCGTACAGTTAGATCCTTCAAGGCGAATTGGTATCACAATAAATACTTTTATCGATGTGTGATAACGATAATATTTGTTTAATTGGTATTTGTGAATTAATAGAAAATAAGTATCTGTAAAATTAAATTAGCAGGAGTCATAAACAAACACATTTCTTAACTATCGACACCTTTTTTTTTTTTGTTTGGGAAATCATCAAATGACCCCTCCCGCCCTGGGTGGAGCGGTAGGGAGTGTCAGACTTTTACTGACTAAAACCCACCCGTGTTCCTTCTAGTGCCCTATACGTTCCAGGGCCGCGGTAACTCTTTCGAACAAATTCCGCAACATCGACACCTTACTAAACAAATCTATCGACATCAACAACCGTGTCCCCTCACTACGAGGCGTAATGAAGCGAATCTACTTTCACTGAGTGCCCTGCGCACGCGCACTCCTACCTACGTGCATAATGTTATTACCTACATTATACGTATTGTGCAGCAATATCGCCTACTAGCATCGCCCCGCGGTTTCACCCGCGTAGTCCCCGTTCCCGTGGGAATATGGGGTATCTCCCCCCATATTCCCACGGGATATAGCCTATGTTCAACGGAGATAGTGTAGCTTCCAAACAGTGAAAGAGTTTTTCAAATCGGTCAAGTAGTTTCGGAGTCTATTCAATGCAAACAAACAAACAAAAAAACAATCAAATCTTTCCCCTTTATAATATGACTAGCTTCTGCCCGCGACTTCGTCCGCGTGGAATAGTTACTTTACCGCCGATTTTGAAACTCTCAGCCTGATATCGGTTTAAAATTGACAAAGTTTCATACAAACTTTCATCCCCTATTTTATCCCCTTAGGGGTAGAATTAATCAAAATCCTTTCTTAGCGGATGCCTACGTCATAACATCTACCTGCATGCCAAATTTCAGCCCGATCCGTTCAGTGGTTTGGGCTGTGCGTTGATAGATCACTATGTCAGTCAGTCAGTCACTTTTGAGTTATATATATTTAGATTGTAGATTGGGCAAGCTACCTGACACTAGTAGGCCAGAATTGACCTGACAGGGTTGCAGAATTGTGCCTCGCCGTCCGATAAGTGCCTCAGAGGATGATTATACATGTGGAAGCTTGTAATTAGCAAATGTCTTTAAATTATGTACGAGTATGATATCTTAAATTGTTATTAGTGTGATAAATAAATAACACCGACTTCCGAAATTAAATCTGTTCTATACTTTGTAGTGTTTTTATTTTAAAAGTCGGTGGGACATTTTTATTTTTTGTAAAAATCTTTATAAATAATGGTATTATCGTATACCTAAAGATTTTTTAGGTAATGATACGGAACCCTTCATTCACAAGGCAGACTCGCAATTGGTAGGTTTTTTCATTAGAGATTTCATTCACTTCAACTACTAACATAGTTCAAACTTTCAGAATTACTGACTTTACTGAACCTCCAAAACAATAAATCAACGATTAGATATCGAACCCGCGTCCCAACCTACCCTCTCTCACTGCCCGCTTAACACTCACTGCGCCATCACCGCATTCATTCACTGTCGCACATATTATAAACAGTTATAATAATAAACATACCACATAACCATTATAATGTTGGTACTTAACCCACAATAACTCGGCCCAACACGTTTTTGGCACAAATTGTATTCTTATGTAAGTCATTTTGGTTTCAAACACGTGAGAAAACATGTGATTTAACATTTCAAAGTATAGTTTTCTCTTTATTTAATTATACAAGTGCTGAGTAGCTGTTACAGAGGTGTTTGACCGGTTTATATGAGGTTAGTTAAACAGCCTATAGATAATGTTCCCACAGCTGAGAATCAGACCTCCTTACTGTTAGAGGGAGTGTACGTCACAGGTCCTCAAATTTTTGGTTCTAGGACATGGCAGTATTCTTCAACATTTTAAGAGTGGTGATAAAATTGTATCTATACTAATATAATAATATAAAGAGGAAAGATTTGTATTTTTGTACGTAACGAATAAACTCAAAAACTACTGGACCGATTTCAAAAATTTTTACACCATTAGAAAGCTACATTCACCCTGAGTAACATACGCTATATTTTATCTCCATATTCCCACGGGAACGGGAACTACGCGAGTAAAACCACGGGGCGCTGCTAGTCTACACTAATATTATAAAGAGGAAAGATTTGTATTTTTGTATGTAACGAATAAACTCAAAACTACTGGACCGATTTCAAAAATTCTTTCACCATTAGAAAGCTACATTCACCCAGAGTAACATAGGCTATATTTTATCCCCATATTCCCACGGGAACGGGAACTACGCTAGTAAAACCGCGGGACGTTGCTAGTTTAATTATACAAGTGCTAAGTAGCTGTTACAGAGTGTTTGACCGGTTTATATGAGGATAGTTAAACAGCCTATAATGTTCCCACAGCTGAGAATCAGACCTTCGCTGTTAGATGAGTGTGCCTTGATCCAGCTGCCTAACGAGAGCCTCCTAAGGTGTTGGTCAAGACTCTTGGCTATTGACCAGCCAATTAATTGCCGGAAACATGGTTCAAATTCAGGCTTTCACTGCAATTTTCCTATTAAAAAAAACCTTTTTGTTAGATTCCCGAGCAATCATCAAATAACTTCATCCGCTTTGGGCGGAGTGGAAGGAAGTGTCAGACTCTTACTGACTAAAACCCACCCGTATTCCTCATAGTGCCGTTTGCCTTCCAGAACCGCAGTGACTCTTTCGAACAAATTCCGCAACCCTGGCGTGCACTGACCCTAGTGACATCTCATTGAGGCGCGCGTGGCACACTACGCGCCGTCGACTCGGGCCTGGTTGCTATTGGACGGCGAGCCACCCATAGCTCGCTATCCGCGGGCCCGCGCCTACGGTAGCCGGGAATCGCCCTGAGACTCGATGCTTGGGAATTCTTCTTCTGTTGCAGCAGCGGGGTCGTGAGGTTTCTCTCTTCCTCGCACGGTCCGTCTCCTCCTTCGCTAGCATTACTGCTTCGCAGAGGGACCGCTCGGGAATCAGACCCAGGACCCCACGCTCAGTATTCGCGTCTGATTACTAGGTCATCAAGGCAGTCAACTGATTATTATAAGAAAACCTAGTTATGGAACACTATTATAAAAATTCTTGCATTTTAATCTGAATATTCATTTTTTATCATTCGAGAATTTTATAGTTTATATATCTAAAGTTGAACGCATACGGGCAACTTTAGTTGCTTTGTTCTGGGCAACATGAGTAAAATACTGCTTTACTACACCAAAATTTTAATTTATCATATTATCGCAAAATTAACATGTATCATATCATCACCATCTCTTGATGCTATCCCAAATAAGTAACTCAAATGTAGTTATGCCTAGTGGTCCCCGCAAAATGTCAAAAGCCAGAAATTCTGACACCGGTCTTGCCATGAAGTGTCGTCTTACCCAGTTACTGGGTTGTGGAAGACAGATAAGTAGGCGCTCCACGTAAAATACTAGCATTCATCTGAATCCAGTTTGACTGAAAGCCAACCCCAACATATTTGGGAGCATATCAATAATATTAGAATGATAAAGAGTAATTCTGCCGTCATAAGCAAAAAGGACGTATCTACACAAAACGAAGTAACTAATTTCAGACCTTAAGTTATTTTCGTAATGTCGGAAATCATTATGAACATCTTTTACTATGGGGCAAACCCTTCAAACATACCTATTCCATTTTTTCTGTTACACGTAGTATTGAACGCATACGGGCAACTTTAGTTGTTTTGTTCTGGGCAACATGAGTAAAATACTGCTTTACTACACCAAAATTTTAATTTATCATATTATCGCAAAATTAACATGTATCATATCATCACCATCTCTTGATGCTATCCCAAATAAGTAACTCAAATTTAGTTATGCCTAGTGGTCCCCGCAAAATGTCAAAAGCCAGAAATTCTGACACCGGTCTTGCCATGAAGTGTCGTCTTACCCAGTTACTGGGTTGTGGAAGACAGATAAGTAGGCGCTCCACGTAAAATACTAGCATTCATCTGAATCCAGTTTGACTGAAAGCCAACCCCAACATATTTGCGAGCATATCAATAATATTAGAATGATAAAGAGTAATTCTGCCGTCATAAGCAGAAAGGACGTATCTACACAAAACGAAGTAACTAATTTCAGACCTTAAGTTATTTTCGTAATGTCGGAAATCATTATGAACATCTTTTACCATGGGGCAAACCCTTCAGACATACCTATTCCATTTTTTCTGTTACACGTAGTATAGATGGGACTCTGCAAAATGTTATCGCGAGAATCAAAAATCCTCGACAATATCAACGCTTTCTATAAGGCGAGATTGTTGTCAAGCGCGAGCTTATAATTAGCTAGCTTCTGTCCGCGACTTCGTCCCCGTGGAATCCCCGATTTTAAAACATTCTTTATCGCTGCTCCGCTCCTATTGGCTTAAGCGTGATGATATATATCCTAAAGCCTTCCTCGATAAATGGTCTATTCAACTCAAAAAGAATTTTTCAATTCGAACCAGTAGTTCCTGAGATTAGCGCGTTCAAACAAACAAACAAAGTCTTCAGCTTTATAATATTAGTATATGTACATAGATAACAATAATGAAAAAAAAAAACATATTAACGCGAGCAGAGCTGCGGAAAAAATCTAGTAAATAAATAAAAAAAAGTTGCCCGTGTGCGTGCAAGTTAAGAATGAACACAAGTTGTTGCGCAATCACAACATACGTTCGTGTGGACCGGTGACCGAGTGATTTGGTTCGCAACAAGATAAGTGAGACGGTTGCGGAATTTGTTCGAGAGAGACACCGCGGCCCTGGAATGTAAAGGGCACTACGTGGATCACGGGTGGGTTTTAGTCAGTAAGAGTCTGACACTCCCTTCCGCTCCGCCCAGAGCGGGAGAAGTCATTGAGGATTTACCAACCAGAAAAAAAAAAAATAAGTGAGACCGTTCAGTGTTGTGTTGTTACCGTCGAATGGCAGGTTTGACGTCAGTTCGATGCCCGGCCTATAAAGCTTTTTACAGTTAGACTCAATTTTTAGATGGTTTAGTAGTCTTTTGGGTACTGAAACAATGGAACGAGGTCATGTAGTAAATATAAGGTACGGCGTTCACGTCCGTCGCCCCCCATTCGTCCGGACCGGCGCATGGTGTTCCTGTGCACCCCTCTTTATCGTCGTGGGGGGAGTCAAACACCTCACTCCCTCGCTGACCCCAAAAAGCCTGCAGAGGCGGGCTGGCACCAGCCGGGGATTATGGAAGTCGCATATGTTCCCGCGATCCCCGGCGTAGGTGGGACACGGAACACCGGGGTGGTTTTAGTCAGTAAGAGTCTGACAGACCATTGATGATGAGGATTTTCTCCCGTTTAAAAAAAAGGGTACCGTGTTTGATTCGTTGAGGCTCAGTAGAGTCGTCGGAAAAAACCATTTATCCCCTAAGTGATGGGTGTAAATCGTTGCGAGTTAGCTCTAGAATAGTAGTTAGATATTTTAGAGCCAATTTTCTGAGGGGATTTTTTTTTCTGAGGGCATGGCAGCACTTCCACGAAGACGAGCAAAAACCATAGAAATATAAAATACAGGAGAAGTGGCAAGGGGGCGTGTCGGTGTCCTCGCGACATGCTCTGGGCGAGCATGTCTTACGCAATGGTCGAATCCGCGAACTAGTGCGCTTACGACCGTGAGCGTGATAAGATATAAGAATGCCGTGTTGTTCAGTGTTTTCTTGTAAAAACCGAAGCATAAACCAAAACTTTGTTAATTATGGAATCACTTACCATATCAAAATACAAGTATTTTACTATATTTGTCTTTAAAACCATGAAAAACAACAAATCGTAAAATATTTCTTGCTTATACTATGTTATTTTTGTTTTCAAATGTCACAGCGACAATAACATATTACAATGAATACACTGCTCCTTAACCACTACCTAAGTTTGTCGCTAAGTGACTGGATGAGCAATGTAAAAATCACAAAACGATACTTTAGCAAGCCGATGTATCGCATAGTACGGCCGCTGCTTCTTGCCGCGAGTTAGTGATGTAGTTGTGCAGATACACTGTCGACAACAATGTCGATTGTTGAATGAAATATTACAAAAGTGTACCAAACTTTCTTAGATTTCATTAAATTTTTGGTAAATAATCGTTCAAGTGTTTTTGGCTTTGAATTATCGTATGTATGCCTTATCCTCGTGCTACTTCCTTACTTTTTATGGTAATTGTATTTTACTTTCGATAAAGTTTCGAATGCATTATAGTAATCGGAATGTTTAAGATAATATATTAGTGACCTTTGCTTAAAATAGTCAACATATTCATGCTATTTATTTGTTATACATGGGCAGCATGGCGTGTGTAATAAATGCCAGAATCGATAAGTCAATCACTAGCGTATATGTAAAATAAATTGCTTTTGCACAGCACAACGATACCCAGCGTTGTTTTTGTGTGAGTAAGTTGCAGGGTGTACTGTAAATATACGCTGTGTTTATTAGGATAAGGTTTATAATTGATTGTGTAGTACAGTCCGATTTCAAAAATGCGGGTGTGTGCGCGACTGCGTATCTATTGCTTTTACTGAACTGCATTCGTAGTAGTTGCCGGGTGGTAGGGCAAAACAGGAGACACAGGTTCCGATACATTTTCGGCTACAGGGCATATCTCCTTGTTTATTATATCTATGGCAAAAACCAACAAAGATTCATCCATGGCATTCTATTTTTATTTATTTTTTAAAAGAAAACGTTGCCCCACACTATGAATTTCTCCTGTGTCGTGGGTGCGTTTACAAACATACAGTGTCACATACACAAACAGCCAGACCCGGAACAACTATCTGCAGGCCATACAAATATTTGTTCCGTGCGGGAATCGAACCCACGACACGTAGCGCAGCAGCCAATCGCTCAACCACTGCGCCAGCCATGTCGTCAACTTTCGTATTCTTGAAGCCATTTTTCATTCCGATATTTTTTGGACTAAAAAGCTATTTTTAGCCAACTATAGGGTAGTTGGCTAAATATAGATTTTTAGTCCAGTTCTTCCGTTTTTTTTCAACTGTGATATCCTATTGTATATCCGCGAAAGGACGAAAGTCACAAGCCTGCAACTGCTTGCGACACTCATGAAACATTATCAACACATATATTTCGCAAGCGCTCAAATGGCACAAGAGTTCACTTTCAAAGCGGGAGGTCGCGTGTTTCGTACCTGATTTAGGTACCTAGGTCTTTAGAAGATTCTAGGCCTGTGTGAGTCGAACTCGCGTGAAAAAGATTCGGAATGAATAATATTTATTTTTTGCGTTCGCAGAAAAAGACCTTTAAGCACATTATACATATATATTTTTAATACCAGATTTTTTTTCCCAAAAGAGCTTATTATAATTTATTTATTTACGTATCCTTGTTTTGGTAACAGAAGTCCATATTGTATCAAACAAAGAAGTCTGTGTCTCCTGATAGCTACAACCTGACAGTCTTTAAGTCAACAGTGAACAGGTTACTTCTGGACAAGCGTGCTGCATCGTCGACCACGTCATCGCTTACCATCAGGCGAGATAGTGGTCAAACGTGTGACTGTAAAAAAAAGGAATCGGTCTGGAAGATTTTGAGCAAATTGGCTGTAATAGACAGACGCATAAGGGTTCTATTCGGACGTTCAGGATCCCTAAAAACGTCACGAGGATTTCTTATTTGAAATACCTACAGTTATTTTAGCATAAGCATAATCAGCCTTTTAACGTTTCCACTGCTGGGACACAGGCCTCATCTCTCGGAGAGAGAATAGGTCGTAATCCAGCACGCGGGCTCAGAGCGGGTTGGTGAATGTCACATGTCTTCGAATTTTTGGTTCTAGGACATGCCGGTTTCCTCATTATGTTTTTCTTCACCGTTTTGAGGGCAGTGGTGATGAAATTAATCACACAAAGTAATACGCCTGGCTGGGTTTAAATAAATAATAACATACGTTTATTTTCACCACAATATTTAACAGAAACATATACATCATTGGCAATTAATGATGTATATGTTTCTATTAAATACTAGCTGCTGCCCGCGACTTCGTCCCCGGGGAATCTCCGAATTTAAAACATTCTTTATCGCTGCTCCGCTCCTGTTGGCTTAAGCGTGATGATATATAGCCTAAAGCCTTCCTCGATAAATGGTCTATTCAACCCAAAAGGAATTTTCAATTCGAACCAGTAGTTCCTGAGATTAGCGCGTTCAAACAAACAAACAAACTCTTCAGCTTTATAATATTAGTATAGATTGTAAGTAAGTATTTAGTACAATACTGTAAATATTGTGGGGGCTGGTGCCTAAGCTAGGCCTTTGGCCTGTGTTTCAGGTCACCAGTTCTCCACTCCGCGTTACTATGTCTGAATTGCTACGTACTAGTGGCGAGAGACAATAACAAGTAAAAATACTGTGATGTCAATGGGAGTACGGAGTTTGTAAGTAATTGTGAAGAAAGTTGTGTTTGTGATTTAGGGTAAGTGTTAATGTATGGTTAGTGTTGTTTAGAGTGTAAGGTTATGTGTTAAGTATCTATTTGTGACAAATTAATTAAATATATTGAAATTTAAGTGAGGTAGGATATACATAACGTGTTAAGAGATAATGTCAAGAATGTCTTCAGTGTTCTCGTATGATAGGTTTTGTAACCAACTTGTGAGTTTGTATTTTAATTTGTGCTTGGTTAATGCGTATATGCCAATTTGGCTGTTCAGTTTGTTGTAGATAAGTCCACTTAGAGCCGTGTATTGACGGCTTGCGAATTTTGTCCGGCATCGTACAGTGTCACAGACTGGAAGCCCTTTGCGTTTAGCTAGAATATTTTTGTCAAGCGGAAGAGAGAAATGCCGACGCAGTATACTTCGTAGGACGAAGAATTGGCGAACTGTGAGTACTTGGGACTCGGAATAGAGCAAAGCAGTAGGGTAGTCTCTGCGTTTGAACCGCATAACCTTTAATATAGCCCTCTGGGCTCGTTCAACCTGTAGTAATAATGTTTGAACCCGCGACCTACAATTCGTAAGCTGGGGCCGCTACCACTCGGCCACCACTGCTCTCCCTCTCTACTATGTTAATTTAGGCCTAAAATCAAATAGCTATTAAAATTATGTATTTGTAGTGAATGGTGCCTTCTGAAGATAGAAGATTAAAATCTTTTTTTAAATGTTTAGTATCCAAGGCATATCAAAAGAGCATTATCGCGTTCCTGGAACGCAAAGGGCATAGGAACACGGATGGGTTTTAATCAGTAAGAGTCTGACACTCCCTTCCAATATGCCCAGAGCGGGAGAAGTCATTTGATGGAGTTTCTTGTCCGTTCTTCTCCATAAGAATCTACCTTTGCGAATGGACGGTAGAGTCACTTAATTATGATAACTTTTAATGATGACGTTCAAAAGTGCCGTTTAATGGCCTAATTGAATTAAACGACTTTGACTTTGACTTTCCCATCTTGAAAAAAAGGTCTCTGATTCTGGAAACCACTTTCCACTGAGTCGTTGAACTCTTTGTCAACGTCACAATAGAAGCGAGATCAAGTCCAAAGTTCTTGTTTGCACACCCATCCGCCGCTTGTGCCACTGACCCCGAAACCATGCATTATATAACCAACTAGATACTAGGAGGCAGTTTTTAGACAACTATGAGTGAAATTGTCTATAACAACTAATATTATAAAGAGGTAACGTTTGTTTGTAGCAAGTTGTCTCTTCAGGTAGGATGCGTAATTTGTCTGAAAGAGTCACCGCAGCCCTGGAACGCGGCGGGCACTAGGAGGATCACGGGTGGGTTTTAGTCAGTACGAGTCGATATGAGACAGAGCGGGAGATGAAAAAAAGTAGGATTACATCCTTTATTTGCGTAGCATATCTATACTAATATTATAAAGCTGAAGAGTTTGTTTGTTTGAACGCGCTAATCTCAGGAACTACTGGTTCGAATTGAAAAATTCTTTTTGGGTTGAATAGACCATTTATCGAGGAAGGCTTTAGGCTATATATCATCACGCTTAAGCCAATTGGAGCGGAGCAGCGATAAAGAATGTTTTAAAATCGGGGATTCCACGGGGACGAAGTCGCGGGCAGCAGCTAGTTTTGTATATAGACATGTTGACCATTCGGAAAACTCAGGAATTCAGGAACGAAATTCTTTCATTATTTTTTAAAACAATAATTATAGTCTGTTCTTCTTTCTTTGGTTTTTTTTTGGAAGCATGGAGGAATATAGCGATAAGATATAGTGAGTGGAACAAGGTGTAAAGTCTATAGGAGGATTCTCCGACCAAACGGTTGTTGTTTCCGGGGGCAACTGCCCGATAGTTGATATTCGGGTTATTGTAAATGTTGTAGTCGCAAGGAAAACTCCGATAGCGCGATGCAGGATTTCGACAGCAGTTCGCTGCCGGCGGATAGATGGCGTAGTGGTTCTTGTTTTCGCTTTACAAATTTGTTTCGTTATTTTTTCATAATACATTGAACCATTATCTATGATATAAAAATGAATCGCTGAATATGTTGCTAAGCGCAAATCTAGAGAACAGCAGCACCGATTTCGCTAATTCTATTTTTGTTGTGTTTGTTATTGTCAGAAGAAATTTAAAAAAAAAAGAATAAACCTGAGCGAAGCTGGGGCGGGCCACTAGTAATATAATAGATGTAGGTATATGACAATCTGTCTGCAATTTTCCGGTGTCAGCTACATCTTCTGACTGACCGACCTTAACAATAGGGATGTTTCATGAGTAAAACAATATGATTATATTAAGTCCGTCAATTAGCTGTTGCGTTTTTGTTGTGTGCGTCTTCAGCTGTTTAATGTCCCATAAAATAAAATAAAAGCGTGTTAATAATAAAATAAATTATTAGCCCTAACCACCGGTAGCTTGGACCCTGCTCCCGACACCGGCGGACTACTGCGTTTTGTATTTTTAAATGTTTTTTTTATTTCTTGTGTTTTTTTTTAAGAAATATTTAAAAATATAAAAATGTATGTATAGTTAAATAAATAAAGAGGAAATAAATTAGATTATCGAAAAATTTTGAACACGTATTTTTTTATTTATTAAAACAATAAAAATTGACGAAGATAGAAAGCATCAAATATCAGGGAGTGGGGGCTTGTGAGGTCACGTCGTGGTAAAAATTTTAGCGAGTAGTGACGTCACACGAGTTTTCAACGCACTGTATCGTCTCCGTTTTTGTTTAGGCGAAAAAAGAAAATGTAGGATTCTAAGGCGATACTTAAGCCACCCCTTTTTTCTTGATGGAAAATCATCAAATGACTTCTCCCGCTCTGGGCGAAGCGGAAGGGAGTGTCAGACTCTTACTGACTAAAACCCACCCGTGACCCTTTTAGTGCCTTTTGCGTTCCAGGGCCGCGGTGACTCTTTCGAACACATTTCACAACCCTGGCAGGACCATTACCCTACCCATTGGGACTTAAATAAGTCACAAAATGCTATCCCCGCATATACCTCTACTGTTAACACTTTCAAGTAATGAAGGCGTTATATTAAATCCAAGTATGTCAGTATGTTAGTGTGTATGCTCGCGGTTCACGCTTGACTTCGCGTAATTTTCAATATAAACAGGTTCTCTATAACATTAAGTTAATAGAACGGATCAATTTCATACTCGAAATTATTTGCCAATATGTATCTTTTTTTATTGTGAAATGGATTTGCTCTTGACTCTAGTCTAGGTCGCAGGTGACCGAGACAAAGTCGACGATGGAATGAGCTTACCCAGAAGAAGCCTGTTCACTCTAACTTTGAAGAGATTAGGGTTGAATGCGTTCGGAAACACAGACGCAGGCAGAGAGTTCCACTCCTTTGCTGTGCGCATTATAAAAGATGATTGAAAACGCTTGGTGTGAATTGGTGGAATAGCTACAAGGTAGGGATGGTAACGTACAGTGCGTCTAGATGTCCTATGGTAGAGGGGGGCCGGTGGGATGAGGACGTGGAGTTCATGGGCACACTCACCGAAGTACAATCTGTAGAAGACTGACAAGCAGGCGACCTTACGGCGATGACCCAGGCTGTGAAGCTTGGCATTCACCAGTTTTTCGTCACCAATGAGCCTTTTAGCTCTGCGTTCCACCGATCTATACTGGAATACCAGAGGATCGCCTAACTGAAGTGTCAGCGGGTAGGGCAACCCAAGCGTCGGGCCTCGCAGGGCGGTTCCCGGCCACCGTAGGCGCGGGCCTGCGGATGGCGAGCTATGGGTGGCTCGCCGTCCGATAGCAACCAGGCCCGAGTCGACGGAGCGTTGTGTTCCACGCGCGCCTCAAAGAGCAGTCAGCAACGAAGACGGGGCCCCATAGGGTCAGTGCCTGCTAGGGTTGCGGAATTTGTTCGAAAGTGCCACCGCGGCCCTGGAATACAAAGGGCACAAGAAGGATCACGGGTGGGTTTTAGTCAGTAAGAGTCTGACACTCCCTTCCGCTCCGCCCAGAGCGGGAGAAGTCATTTCATGATTTCTCATCCCGAAAAAAAAATAGGCGTTATTACTGGAGAAGTGCTATTACAGCGTAGATGGGTTCTTAAATAATATTTTGCTGGTATATAATTCTCAAATCAATTGAAATTTTGACATTTTAATTTTGAATTTACATTAGTCATTTCTTTAATTTTTATTTTTGTATTTTTTGTTTGGCGTGATTAATTTTGTACGCCATAAATAGCAAAAATGTAGCGATCTCATTTTAAGTCTAAGTCCTGTTTACTGCACTCATTTTTTTTGCAAAATGAATCTACCTCATCTTATCTATGAATTTTGGTACAGGGAAATTGGTCCTTGGAGAAGGTTTAATATTTGAAGGTTGTTTTGAAGGTTTTTTGGGTTTGGAGCTGCTTAAGCTTATTTTTGCGAAAATCTATACTAACGCCAGCGAAGCCTCGGGCGAAAGCTACTATTAAAATAAAACTTATTACATAGTATTTAAGTTTCTGTTCAGAACATGAACAGGTTTTTTAAAGATGGGAAATCATCAAATAACTTTTTCCGCTCTGGGCGGATCGGAAGGAAGTATCAGGCTCTTACTGATTAAAACCCTTCCGTGTTACTACTAATGCCCTTTCCGTTCCAGGGCCGCGGTGACTCTTTCGGACAAATTCTGCAACCCTGGCAGGCCCCTGTGGAGGATTTATTTAATGCCACCGGCCGAAGCTGCAATTAACGTAGCCACAGTGGCGTGCAGTGGTTCGAGTTAGGGTCGGCCAGAGAAAATGTCCAAAAAAAAAACACACACCACATTATTCAGGGTTGAAATGTGGTGTTTTTTTTTTGTTTTTTTTTAATAGTCTATTAAAAAAAAAAAAAAACTCATTTCATTAAAAATCAACCCTGAATAATGTGGTTATTTTTTAAAATTTATTTGGATATTTTCTCTGGTCTACCCTAACTCGAACCACTGCACGCCACTGCGTAGCCACCTACTGAGCTCAAAATAGCTGAGGAGTTAACCATCGACTCGACAAATGTTTTTCTTGTAAAGTCGATAGTTGATCAGTGCCGGAATACTCATAGCAAGAGTAGCAAATGCTACGGGCCCCGCGCTTCGTGGGCCCCGCGCTTACAAAAACATTTCGCTAAAACCAGCTATGGTAGCTATGTCTCACACGCGAGTTCTAACTTCTACCATTTTTTAGGGTTCCGTAGCTAACTGGCAAAAACGGAACCCTTATAATTTCGTCATGTCCGCCTGTCTGTATGTCACAGCCGTTTTACTCAGAGACTATTAAAGCTACATAAATGAAAATTGGTAGGTAGGTGCAACCTGTAAACCGCTATTCAATAATGCTGTGATATTATGGAAAATAATAATTTTTGGGGTGGCAGTCCATACATGGAACTGAAAAATTTGCCCCCTCCCCCCATAACTTTTGAACTATGAAGGTGAAAATTAAAAAAAAAAATGAGCAATTAGAAATCCTAATAAGACACTTTCAACGAAAATTGGTTTGAACATCACAGCTTATATACTTTTAGAGATATGAGATTTTAACAGTGATCTACGGAACCCTCCTCTATGTATATTGATTTTATCACCGTAGCTGCTCAGCTTGATGGCACGTGCGGCTTGCTGGTCGAGATGTTGACACACTTCGGCTTTTACAAGGTTGTTAAAAAACCGTGCGAACTCTTCCCTTATAAATAAAAAAAAATTATTTAGATATATAATTATTTTCGTTCTTATTTTACTAAGGTTTAGGTTTAGGGGGCCCCGTAGAAAAGTTTTCTGCAGGCCCCGCGCTGACTTAATCCGGCTCTGGTATTTAAATAAATCGGCCGTTGACCCCTTAGGGCCGTATGCCCAGCTGTGGGCCACTAAGCCTTATGGGCCCACAGCGGACACCATGTCAATGACGTAAGGTGATGTCAAAATTGGAAAAGCCCTATGTATTGGCTAATGAATGGTTCTGAACGTAAGCTGCGAGTAATTTGTAAACACACGGGTGAATATTTTGAGTGTGTCGGTTACGGCGTTTTACTTGTAGCTTAAGAGGTGGTGCACCTTTTTTTTTTTAATAATAGACATTAAATCTTATTTAACTTTGCCACATTATTTTTTCCTTCAATACAAATATCAGTTTTACATATTCTTCAGTATGTCAGAGGAAGTAGTCTGAGTCGAGTTCATTGTTGGTTGCAAAAGGAGATATGGTTTTTTTTAATAAAAATACGCTGGTCATTTTATTTTGTAAAAGTTTGTTTGTGTTAAATATTAATCATTTATTTTAAGTTACTGTACATGTTAGAATTGTTTCAACGGTTTGTGTGGAGATGTGTGTTTGATTTTATGGTGGATTATAAGTAGTGATTAAAATAAATGAAATTGAAAATACTTGTATACATATTATTATATTATATAATACATAATTTAAACATTTTGTTTAATTTTATGTGGAACTATCACAGAGCTACGTAATCTATGAAGAAACCATATCAGAACCTAGACACTAATCATGGACCAATCTGGGATTTTTAGTCTCGCTTGCGGATATGAGTTTTCTTTTAAATCAGAATAGGAGGTAAAAACCCATACCTAACGACCCCGAGGTTAAAACTAACTCGTAGTTAAAAAACTGTCTCAGGTGTTGTGTCAGTGGGACGCAAAAAAAAATCCCGCTAAAAGTCTCTCAATATGTTTGAATCTGGTTTGTTAACAGCATAAAGCTTAGCATTTTTATTAATTTTGTGAAGAGAAAATAAACGCTTTATATTCTTCTAAAACCGATGACTATTTAACATTATTGAATTTCATAACATTTTATGCATGTAGGTACTAGAAATTTGTGTGTGTGTGAGTGAGACTAAAATTATTTTACCATGTTAAGTGAGTGTGTGTATGTATGAGTGAGTAAGTACCTATATCCTGGCAGATAAATAAATAAAATCGTATGTCATCCATTTCAGAAACCCGCCAACACTCGCGTGTCGGCACACAACGCCGGCCCGTATGTCGCCGCACCGTTACAGCAAGTATTACGTGAGTGGCCCGTCAGTGAAAGCCGAGCCGCTGTGCGAGGCAGTTGTCGTGCGGCTGATAACAGAAAAATGATATAGTGTAATAAAATAATAATACAAATTTTGAGTCCCATCCCCGAACGTCGCGGCGCTTCGAATTATTTGGGTACGTATGTTTTTTTTTTACGTAAGTTGTAGATTTTTAGTTTTTGATTTTTTTTTATTGGTGTTTGAATTAGGAACGGTCAAAAGTCAAATTGATGATTAATTTTTAAATTTATTATTTGAAAAATAATGCGCGGTCAGGGATTTTTTTTTTGTTTATATGCTATGCAGCCAGGAAAATTTTAATAGTCAACTAGGAAATACCGGCCTCATCTGTTTTAAATGGACCAACATTTTTGACGTGTAAAACAGTTATTTTCAAGCTATTTACAAAATAACTAATGTAACTTTAAGGTGCAACGTCACAGATACATAAATTCAACCTGACTGAAATTACAATTTAAAGGAAATGTTATACTCATGTACAATATAATTATTTTCTCCTGAATTTACCTACGTTTATCACAGTGTAAAAGTAATTATTATTTTGTTAATTGTCTAGTTCTGTGAACTTGAGAATTAGATGTTCAAATTCACAATTTCTGACCTTTAAATCTGTCATCATAATAATAAAACGGAATGATATTTTTCATATTGATCTAGCTTTTGTCTACGAATACTTTCACATTTCATTTTCGCAAATAAGTAGCTACCAGTCTCCAGGGTCCCATCTATCTCTAAATAAAAATTCATCAAAATCGGTTCAGCTATTCAGGCGTTAAAGCGTAACAAACAAACAAAAACACTTTTACATTTATAATATTAAATATCGTTTCGAGATTAAAGTTTAGTGAGCTTAAATTCCTGTTGACCATTGAAAACTAAAGCGTTAATTAGTACCATTTCCGTAATAAACTACGCCTAAGTAGCAGTGCTTATAATGTGATATAATCTTTACGCCACAGTATTTACACAACTGGACTGGACTTAAACAGGTTTAGTAACGCTTGCCGAGGTTGGTCTGTGGATGGGTGACCATCTTAACATACCGAGTTTCCTCCGTGCCTCGGAAGAGGACGTTTAGCCGTTGGTCCCGGCTCATTTGTAGATCTTTGGCAGTCGTTACGGATTGTCAGAGACCAAAACATCTGACACCAGTCTTGCCAAGAAGCAACGTGCTGACCAGGTTTTGGATTGTGTAAGTGAGATTGGCAGTCGCTCCACGTTAAATACTGGTATTCAGCTGAATCCGTTTTGACTGGAAGCCGACCCCAATACTGTGAGGAAAAGGCTAAGCTGAGACTGAACTTTAACATAATAGGTACAATGTAGCTGTATTATAGTTGTGCGGAATTTGTTCGGGCCGCGGTGGGTCACCGCGGCCCGAACTGGAACGCAAAGGGTACAAGAAGGATCACGGGTGGGTTTTAGTCAGTAAGAGTCTGACACTCCCTTCCGCTCCGCCCAGAGCGGGAGAAGTCATTTGATGATTTCCCATCCAGAAGAAAAAAAACGCTGTATTATAGTTACAATAAACCTACGTAACCTCATCCCAACTATATTGGGGTCGGCTTCCTGTCAAACCGGGTTCCGCTGAACGTCGAAGTTTCGCTGCTGTCATTTGTAGATCTTTGGCAGTCGTTACTGATTGTTAGACGCCAGTAAATCTGACTCCAGTCTTTACTACTAAGTACCGTGTTACCCATTTAAGACTTAAGAATAAGCCATTTAAGAATAAGTTTCCCTGACCAAATAACCTTGAACATTCGTTCCCTTTGCCTCCCGCATCCTGCGCACGCACTTTTATCATAGAACTAGCTTCTGCCCGCGACTTCGTCCGCGTGGAATAGTTACTTTACCCCCGATTTTGAAACTCTCAGCCCGAAGTTTCATACAAACTTTCATCCCCTATTTTATCCCCTTGGGGGTAGAATTAATCTAAATCCTTTCTTAGCGGATGCCTACGTCATAACATCTACCTGCATGCCAAATTTCAGTCCGATCTGTTCAGTGGTTTGGGCCGTGCGTTGATAGATCACTATGTCAGTCAGTCAGTCACTTTTGAGTTATATATATTTAGATTCATACAATTTTTGGAATTAAAAAAAAAAAGCGATCTTTTGAAATGAAATAAAACGTGTATAATATAGGTTTTTAAATTATCTATCCATTAGTGTAATCCTCAATTGATTAGAGCGTTACATTTAGCAACAGATGCATAAAATCAACTACCTATTTTAGTCATTTTTTAAAAGTAGATTTTAAATTTATTTATAACACATAAAAAGAAATTGGAACGTGGAATGTGATGATAAGACATCGAACATTAATAATGTGCTTTTACATGTAGATTATTTCTCATAACTAATGAGTTAATGGTCTCTGAATAGCGAAGAAAAACGCACTATCGCAAGGCTTTGGTCGGGGTATCGTCTCGTTGAGGCAGCCGCTCCACGTAAAATACTGGTATTCAGACTGGAATGGAACAATTGTTGAACGCAAATCGACTTAGAAATTTGCCCAAATAGCAATTGTTAAACCTTAAAAGCAATCGACCTGCCGTAAACGGTTTCATGGTGCAAGTCGGTTGCAAACATCTTTCGCAAGAAAACTTGCATTGGACGTTATTGCAGTAACCCGTCCGCTAATAATATATGACACACAGAAAGCTCTTGGCTATATAAGAACAAGCGTACGTATTAATCTTCAAGGTTAAGCAGCGCTTGCCGAGGTGGGTTTGTGTATGGGTTACTTAACATACCGGGACTTTTCCGAGCCTCGGAAAGCGCGTTGAATAGGGATGTTTCCTGAGTAAACAATATATGATTATGTTTATTCCTTTATCGAATCTATTAAAACTGACGAAGATACAAAGCATCAAAGATCAGGAGTGGGGGCTTGTGACGTCACGGCTCGGTAAAAATTGTAGCGAGTAGTGACGTCACACTAGTTTTCAACGCACTGTATCGTCTTCATTTTTTGTTTACGTGAAAAAAGAAAAAAATACGTGTCCATATTTTTTGGAAATCTTTCCGACGGACTAATTAGATTTTTTTAACTACCCTATTGATGGTCCCGGCTGCCTTTTTAAGGTATATTGCAGTCGTTTAAGATGTTGTTGTTAGTTGTTAAAAGCCAGAAAATTTGATGAGAATTTGAAAAGGGAGTCATGCTAACCAGCCAGACTGTTATGACAACGTCTCAACGTTTGCATGAAGTCAAATGTCGGTCTATTTTTGAGTGACTTCCAAAAAAGGAGGAGGTTCTCAAATCGACTTTTTTTATTTTGATTGTGTTACCTCATTACTTTGTACTGGGTATACCAATTTTGATGATTCTTTTTATATTCGAAAGCTGGTGCTTGTCGTGTGGTCCTATTTGATTGAGATCTGACGACTAGTATTTGAGTTATTCCTAGTAATACGTGGCTTCGACTATATTGATGATGTTCTCATTCAATCTTATCGATGTAAAATAAAATTGTATACGATGGTTTGGAAGAGAGAGTCACTTACTAGTTTGGTGAAGATCTGATTGATTTGTTTAGAAGTCGGTTGTTTTTTTTTTTGTAAAAGTTTTCTTTGTTTGTTACCAACACAAGTAGACAGCAGAAGTGTTGTTTAGATACATGAATGAAGCGTCAGGGAAATGGGACCAGCTCCCTGAATACTGGCATACTGTGTGATGATGAACACCGGTGTAAGTAATATTCTGGCGTTCAGCGGAACCCGGTTTGACAGGAAGCCGACCCCAATATAGTTGGGATAAGGCTACGTAGATTTATTGTACCTATTAGCACAGCTACATTGTACCTATTATGTTGCAAGTCCAGTCTCAGCTTAGCCCATTCCTCACAATATTGGGGTCGGCTTCCAGTCAAACCGGATTCAGCTGAATACCAGTATTTAACGTCTTGGCAAGACTGCTGTCAGATGTTCCGGCTTCTGACAAGCCGTAACGATTGCTAAAGATCTTCAAATGACAGCCGGGACCAACGGCTAAACGACCTGACCTAGGCACGGAGGAAACTCGGTATGTTAAGATGGTCACCCATCCACAGACCAACCTTGGCAAGCGTTACCAAACCTGTTAAAATCCAGTCCAGTTGTGTAAATACTGTGGCGTAAAGATTATATCACATTAGCCGCACGGAGGAAACTCGATATGTTAAGATGGTCACCCATCCACAGACCAACCTCGGCGAGCGTTGTTTAACCTCGAAGATCGACCCGTGCGGCTGTTATAATTTAGCCACGAGCTCCTCTAGTTAGTAAATAAATAAAAGAGAAAAAAAAATGTTCTTCGTTTTTGTGACTTTTCTAGCTATTTTAAACTGACCTATGTATTGTGGTAAAATCTTAGGTAAGCTCTATTCATGCTTGCTCAAGTTTACACGTAAAATTTGTCAACATCCCGAGTGAAACCATGTGAAATAGTATGTTAATAAGTTCCAAAAACCTCATTTTTTATATGAATGAAGCAATAAGTTTTAAAATGGTTCTTATTTTACATAAGACTGACGATTGACGAAGTCACTTATTTAACACTAGCAGCGCCCCGCGGTTTCATCCGCATAGTTCCCGTTCCCGTGGGAATACGGGGATAAAATATAGCCTATGTTACTCAGGGTGAATGTAGCTTTCAAATGGTGAAAGTATTTTTGAAATTGGTCCAATAGTTTTTGAGTGTATTCATTACATACAAAAATACAAATCTTTCCTCTTCATAATATTAGTATAGATATTTAACACTAGCGACCCGCCTCGGCTTCGCACGGGTGCAATGCTGATATTAAATCTCTTCTATATTGTGCATGTATTATACATATAAACCTTTTAATTATCTATTAAAAAAACCGCATCAAAATCCGTTACGCAGATTTAAAGATCTAAGCATACATAGGGTCAGACAGACAGCGGGAAGCGACTTTGTTTTATACTATGTAGTGATGAAACCAATATATCGCTCGTTTGAATTTCACGGAGGAGCTCGTGGCTAAAGAACAGCGCCCGGACGGATCGATCTTAAAGGTTAAGCAATACTTACCTGTCCTGTCGCTGCTGGCCGTGGCTCGTTCAATGGTCGGGAGCGCCAAGTCGCGGGAAGTGGAGATCTCCTTCTGTGGAAATGACATTTCTGAGGCTACGGGGAGGGAGAGGGAGAAGTGACCTCTCTCCTGATCCGCATCAGGCCAACCGGGCGTCGGCGGAGGGCGGACAACGCCCTCTTCCAGCCCCCATAAATGGTCCGGAGGGACGGTGGACTCGGGGTCGTTCGCCGTCCCCCCATCCAGCAGGACCCGAGGCGGCAGCGCGTCGTGTTCCACGTGCGTCGCCTTACTGGCGGAGAGAGCACACCTCACTCTCCCCGCCAGCCTCAGGTGGCCCGCAGAGGCGGCACTAGCCGGAGATCGTGGAAGGCGCACTAGTTCCCACGGTCCCCAGTTCAAGTGTGGGACGAAACACTGGTGTGGTTTTTAGTCAATAAGAGTCTGACAGACCCCTTCGCCCGCCCCAGGCGAAGGACATCCATGAGGATTTCCTGACCCAGCAACAAAAAAGGGGGCATAGTTGCCTACGTCCGTATCCCCCCATTCATCCGGACCCGAGGTGGCGGCGCGTGGTGTTCCCGTGCGCCTCTCTTTGACGTCGCGGGGGGAGTTAAACACCTCACTCTCTCCGCTGACTTGACACGTGCTGGCACCAGCCGGGAATTACGGAAGTCGCGACCTCCGGCGTAGGTGGGAGATGGATCACCGGGGTGGTTTTAGTCAGTAAGAGTCAGTAAGAGAGTCAGGGTTATACACCTCCGCCCGGCTCAGAGCTAGGACATCCATGAGTATTTCCCCCTTAAAAAAGGGGGTATAGTTGCATCGAGAGACTCTACAACGACCACTAAGTAGACAGTGTAAGTAGTAGACCGTGTTGTATACCATATGTCTCTGTGATTGCATGAGAAGGCAAGGCTATCAAAGTTTTTGGGGCATAAAAGTCTTTTTTCTCGGAAGGGCAACTATCTAAACATAATTTATATGGATTAGGCAACTATTCCCTATATGAGATAGATGTCACAAACTTTAAAGGTCCGCAAAAATCGCTGGTAATATTGAAGATAATGTTTTTGACATTCACAAATCTGAATGAAATGACTGACTGACTGACATTGTGATCTATCAACGCACAGCCCAATCCACTGAACGGATCGGGCTGAAATTTGGCATGCAGGTAGATGTTATGACGTAGGCATCCGCTAAGAAAGGGTTTTGATTAATTCCCAAGAGGATAAACCCCCAAGGGGATAAAATAGGGGATGAAACGTTGTATAAAACTTTGTCAATTTTAAACGGATCGGGCTGAGAGTTTCAAAATCGGGGGTAAAGTAACTATTCCACGCGGACGAAGTCGCGGGCAGAAGCTAGTTTGAAGATAATAAATCGCAGTACCTTCTCATCTTAGAAACAAAATATTTTGCTTTTTGTACTCAGAGATATAATGTAATTTGAAAAAGCTGTGGCAACTATCCGGTTTTTACCTTACCAGTATGCAACATGGTGTAACTGCCTTTCTGACATTCACTATGCGGTAAAATAGTTTGTCTGTACATGTAATATCTGGAATTACTGAGCCGATTACGAAAATTCACTGATGGAAACCCACACTGTTCCTGAGGGTCATAGGCTAGTTTTTTATCCCAGAAATATGCACAGTTCCTGTGGATAGACCACGGTAGTGGAGCTCCAGAAAACTCTTGTGACTCTTTGAACAAATTCCGCAACCAGACTATAATCTGTATGCCAAATTTCATTAAGATCCATTCATTAGTTTTGGCATAAAAGAGCATACACATAAAAGAGCATAAACATCCAAACATACAAAGTTTCGCGTTTTTTTTATTGTGAAATGGATTTGCTCTTGACTCTAGTCTAGGTAACAGGTGACTGAGACAAAGTCTACGATGGAATGAGCTTACCCAGAAGATAATATTTGCAAGGTTTAAGGCAGCATATCTATATAGGTAGATAGCAAAATATGTAAGTGTAGCGTAGTCAAACTGTAAAGTTCCAAAAATGAGTTTGTTTGTTTATTACCTGTTCAAGTCTTAACGGCTGTTCGGATTTGGATGAAACTTGGCACTCTGGTAGACTATGCTCTGGAATAGGACACGGGAAAATTTTCATCCCGGGAATGATGACCTCTTGGAATACTTTTCGAATTTCAAGTGGGTGAAACCGCTGACAGATTCTAGTTATATACAATAGGGAAGTTGCCTAAAAAA
Organism: Hecatera dysodea; assembly: GCA_905332915.2. NCBI lineage: Eukaryota > Metazoa > Arthropoda > Insecta > Lepidoptera > Noctuidae > Hecatera > Hecatera dysodea. The sequence continues at coordinate 11,230,642 of HG995315.1, forward strand.
ATGTAATTAGTCCGTCAGTTAGATTTCCAAAAAATATTTTATACGTATTTTTCACGTAAACAAAAAACGAAGACGATACAGTGCGTGGAAAACTCGTGTGACGTCACTACGTGCTATGATTTTCACCACGCTGTGACGTCACAAGCAGCCACTCATGATCTTTGAAGCTTTTTATCTTCGTCAATTTTTATAGATTTAATAAAGCAAAAAATACGTGTCCAATATTTTTCGATAATCTAACTGACGGACTAAATATAATCATATTTTTATTCCTCAGGAAACACCCTGTTAAATAAAACCATGTTTTTGCATAATTGTTCATTGATATTCCGCTCCCAATGATTGTAGCGTGATGTTATAGCCACCTAAAAGCTTCCCCGATGAATGGGCTATCGACCAGTAAAAAAAGTTCCTGAGATAAGTGCGTTCAGCCAAACAAACAAACAAACTTTATAATTTTACCAGCTGACCCGCGCAAATTCGTTAGTCTCATATTTTTCATGACTGCTCCGCTCTCATTGGTTGTAGCGTGATATTATATAGAATATAGACTTCCTCGATAAATGGGCAATTCAACACTAAAATATTTTTTTTCAATTCGAACCTATGGTTCCTGAGATTAGCGCGTTCAGCCAACCAAACGAACTCTTTAGCGAAAGTAATGTCTCTTTTGTTACAGACCTTATAATATTTTGGAAGCGACTTCGGTTCAAAATGGACGCAAAATTTATCTCAACCGATAAAATGGACGACTATCAGTGAGTATCGTTTTTATTTTACTATTGGTAGTTTTTGTTTATTGTATATACATATATATATATATAGATATATATGTATACACCCCTAGTTTTTAATAAGTACAAAAAAAAACAGGGCTCTGTCCGTACCCGTTACCACAGATAATATAATACTACCCGTTACTGATCATATTTGTGTAATCAAAAGTAAAAAAATAAAATCCTAAAATTGTCCACGGATTTTTATAGTAATTGTTAAATTCATAATAGAATCATCATTCATAATAATTGCTACTAGAAAATACTACGCACAGTGTTTTTCCATTTTAATCGTCATTTATTCATTCATAAATCAATAATAGCCTGTACAATATTTTTATAAGTTGAGTGGCATTTTAGGATATAAAAAACGCTAATAACTTTGCTGTTTATGAACATAATTTTTTGAGACTTTTCTTAAATAATAACGAGACCTTTTCTAATAAGCCCTTAAAGTATTTGTACTAATTGAAAACTAGGGGTGTATACAGGGTTATTTGTAAAACATCAACAACCTCTTAAGAGGTCATTGTACATGCATATAAACTGACGACATGTTGGCGACCTATCAGTCTAGGGTTTACAATTCGTCGGACTTTCTGGCCTAGCCAAGTAGTGGAACATAGGGCACAGGGAACTTAGGGCTCCCCGACGCTTTCAGCAAATTTGGACCTTAAGGGATGTTTCCTGAGTAAAAAATATATGATTATGTTTAGTCCGTCAGTTAGATAATAGAAAAATATTGGACACGGATTTTTTCCTTTATCAAATCTATAAAAACTGACGAAGATACAAAGCATCAAAGATCAGGAGTGGGAGCGTGTGACGTCACTGCCCGGTAAAAATTGTAGGGAGTAGTGACGTCACACGAGTTTTCAACGTACTGTATCGTCTTCATTTCTTGTTTACGTGAAAAAAAAATACGTGTCCAATATTTTTTGGAAATCTATCCGACGGACTAATTAGATTTTTTTAGTTAACTACCCTCTTAAACTTCAATTTCAAACTCCCCCCTCAATTCTAGGAAACACATAGAAATGCTGAACGGGAATGACCTGAACACCCTTAACCTGAACTATGAGAGCAACCACATCAACCTGGAGCAACCTGACAAGTCCTCGGAAGCCATCGCGGATTTCTACGAGGATTCCGTGATCATGGTCACCGGAGGGACAGGATTTGTCGGCAAGGCTCTGCTGGAGAAACTCCTGAGGAGTTGTCCTGGCATCAAGACGATCTATGTGCTGATGAGGCCCAAAAGAGGTCTGACTGTGGACCAAAGGTATAAGGAACTCCTCAAAAATCAGGTTCGTGTGTATCTTTTTCTTATTTTTTATTCGTTGTTCAGGTACGTATGTTTTCTAAGTCATCATCTTCTTGCTCTTCATCTGCCTGCATAAGCATAAAAACATAATCCGTCTTTTAACGTTTCCACTGCTGGGACACAGGCCTCCTCTCTAGGAGAGGGAATGGGCCGTAATCCACCACGTGGGCCCAGTGCGGGTTGGTGAATGTCACATGTCTTCGAATAAGTCAAGCCTGATGATGATGATGAAGAGCCTGCATTTTCCCAATAATATTGGGGTCGGCTTCCAGTCAAACCGGATTCAGCTCAGTACAAGCATTTTACGTCGAGCTACTGACTATTTGACTTCTCTCTATATGTAACTGAAGAATTCTGTAAGAAAATCCAATTTTGTATTAAGCACGCCTTTGGATTTTTTGTGCAATCTGAATAAGGATGCAAATAATAATTTAAATACTATTTAAGAGCGTGTACGCCGTATGGCATTTCATACAAATTTTGAAGTCACTAATTTGCGAAATGACTGGACCGATTTTAATGAAACTTCACACATATAAGCAGGATACATAGGTCTAAAAGTTAGTTAAAACATTTTCGAAATGTCTTATTTTAAAAAAGATAACTAGAAAGTATGTTCAAATGGGGCAGAAACTTAAAAAATCATTAGCGACTACGCTACTGCTCCTATTTGATTACTTTTTGGTACAGAGCTTGCAAATGGTACCTAGTACCTATACCGTTGCAGTTCAACGGAAAGCTCCTCTGTCATATCAACTTTGTATAGAAGTTGCAGTGGACAAAATCACATACATTTTGCAAAGCGAGGCTTAACACATGTGCATGGCCTCTCCGTACGCCGCGGTGAGTTTGCGCCTTTACTGACTTAGAACAACATCGTGCATATAAGAACTAGACCAACTAGACAGCCAGAAAACACCAGGACCTAACGAACACTTCCCTATATTCAAAACTAGATGTAAAGCCCACCACCTCCCCAGGTCTTCGATCGCATCCGCGCCCGCTGGCCAGAGCGTCTCGGCAAGCTGTACCCGATCACTGGCGACGTGTCGGCTCCTAATCTTGGAGTCAGCCCTGAACAGAGAGAACTGCTCGGCAAGGTAAATATACATCTAAATCCTTTATTCCAAATAGACCATCTACAGGAACTTCGATATTGTCAAAGTCTGTCAGTCAAATAGATACAGCCAGTTCTGCCGCGCTGACCAGTGGTGGCCGTGGCCGAGTGGTACCGGCCCCGACTTACGAATCGTAAGTCACGGTTCAAACCCAGCCAGGCACATTACTTTGTGTAATTAATTTCATCACCACTGCTCTCAAAACGGTGAAGGAAAACATTGTGAGGATAGGAACATAGTTGGGAAAAGGCTAGGCAGATGATAAATGACTGTATGCTGCTCTAGTCGCCAGCGCGACAGCATAGCATAATCAGCCTTTTAACGTTCCCACTGCTGGGACACAGGCCTCCTCTCTAGGATCGGGAATGGGCCATAATCCACCACGCGGGCCCCGTTAGGTGAACGTCACATGTCTTCGAACTTTAGGTTCTAGGACATGCCGGTTTCCTCACGATGTTCTCCTTCACCGTTTTGAGAGCAATGGTGATGGATTAATAACACAAAGTAATGCGCCTGGCTGGGTTTGAACTCGCGATCTACAATTCTTAAGTCGGGGCCGTTACCACTCGGCCACCACTGCTTCACCTCCAGCGACCCGAATAAGCACTGCTTATCCTGAAATATCGACCTATACGACTGTTCTTATTTAGCCACGAGCTCCTCCTAGTAGGAGACCACAAGGAGGAGGTAGGATTAGCCTGTTACAGCAATATTCTCTTGCCTACTAGGTGACCACGCTGTTCCACTCTGCGGCCACGGTGAGATTCACGGAGCCGCTACATGCTGCCACCACCCTCAATGTACAGGGAACTGCCTCGCTTCTGAAGCTAGCTGAGGATATGCACAAGTTGAAGGTTAGTTGGAATTAGTTGTTCTGTCTAAGTTGCGGAATATGTTCGAAAGAATCACCGCGGCCCTGGGCCTCAAGTCTGCTATTACAATAGTCTCAGAATGGTCTATCATTGATCTTATAATGGTTAATAGAAAGAAATGGCATAGAATGGTAATCTCGTACATAATGACAGACGTATGCGGTAGTCTGCTAAAATTTTGACAGTTCCTTTGATCAGTGATCTACCATTAGAACGTCATTGTGCAGTCACTGCTTTTAATAGCTTGGTTATCAAAAAGTATTACGAGACCATTGACCGACCAATGATCGACCATTATGAACTTAGCAGATTACGAACTTTTAGCAAAATGACAATGGGATCGTGTTTGAATGACGAATTTATAAAAATAGCAGACTTGGGGCCCTGGAACGCGGCGGGCATCAGAGGAACACGGGTGGGTTTTAGTCGGTAAGAGTCTGACACTCCCTTCCGCTCCGCCCAGAGCGGGAGAAGTTATTTGATGATTCCCCCTCCCGAAAAAAAAAAAAAACGTTGAGCCAACCTTGTCAGTCATGATTGTTTATCATGTTCTTTCTATATAAGTTACTCGTAGCTTATGACAGGTTATAATGAGTTCATATAACCCTTGTATTACTTATTGACTAATATTAACTAACCGCTACAAAATATTAAAGTGAATTAGTTTATGATTTCCATGTTGGATACATTTTTTACTTTGCATACTATTGTATAAATTCAAGTTCTTAAAACGCAACAGACAGATGTGTTGCTGGGCAGTTTGTTGCGCTACTTCTTCTCAGCTAAAACACTAGGAAGTGGTGACGGGCGCGCGTTTTGGGGGTCAGCCTAGCTTGAATAAATGAATTTGAAAATGAAAATAATATATCTAGTTTTAATTTCCGCGAATATTAAAACTAGATATATTATTTTCATTTTCAAAAAAATGGATTTCCGCAAAGTAACGCCTGACTCAATCAATTTTTTTTTTTTTGTTTTGAATAAATGACTTTGACTTCATGCAAATGAGACACTCTTTCTCTATCTCCCTCCCTGGTCCAGGCGCTGGTGCACGTGTCCACAGCCTACAGCAACGCGCCGCGCTCTCACATCGAGGAGAGGGTGTACCCTCCTCCCTACGACCCAGACAGCATCGTGCGCTGCACCAAGATGCTGCCGCCGGAGACTGTGGAGGTCATCTCCGAGACCTTGCAGGTTAGTTGTAACAGTAGGGATGTTGCCTGAGTAAAAAATATATGATTATGTTTAGTCCGTCAGTTAGATTACAGAAAAATATTGGACACGTATTGTTTTCCTTTATCAAATCTATAAAAACTGACGAAGATACAAAGCACCAAAGATCAGGAGTGGGAGCGTGTGACGTCTCGGCCAGGTAAAAATTGTAGCGAGTAGTGACGTCACACGAGTTTTTTACGCACTGTATCGTCTTCATTTTTTGTTTATGTGAAAAAAGAAAAAATACGTGTCTAATATTTTTTGGAAATCTATCAGACGGACTAAACAGATTTTTTAATCAACTACCCTATTCTCAAATATTATCATCGTACCATTCTATGAGCTAATCGTCTAAATTTCAAAATATTATATCCTCATAGTGATTGGTCACATAACATATCTACGGCATTTTTCAATCCCATACAGTTTGACGATTCTAGTACTCTGTTTATCATACACTAGCTTTTGTCCGCGATTTTGTGCGCGCATATCCCGTTTTTTTTCCTCTATCATACACAAAAAGAATTTTCCCAATCCGACTGGTAGTCCCAGAGTATTAGCCCGCTCAAACTAACGAACAAACAAACCTTTCAGCTTTCTTATATTAGTAAAGATTTTAAAACGCTTTCGTCATAGTGTGATATTATATAGCCTTCCTCGATAAGTGGGCTATCAAACACTAAAATAATTTTTCAATTCCAACCAGTACTTCCTGAGATTAGCGCGTTCAATCAAACAAACAAACTCTTCAACTCTATCGTATTAGTTTAATCATTTTCATAGGATATATCAGTTCCAGTTCGTAACAGTGATAAGATGTCTATACTAATATTATAAAGAGGAAAAATTTGTATTTTTGTACGTAACGAATAAACTCAAAAAAATGATTTCACTGTTGGGAACCTATACTATCCCCGCATAGAGTTGTCTTTGTATCCCCGGGTGACATAGGCTATATTTTATCCCCATATTCCCACGGGAACGGGAACTACGCGGGTGAAACCGCGAGGCGCTGCTGCTAGTAAGTAATAAAATGATTTGTTTCAGGGCGAGCACCCCAATCCGTACACCCTCACGAAGGCTCTCGCGGAGTCCATCGTGTACAGCCACACCAACCTGCCTGTTTGCATCGTCAGACCTTCCATAGGTAAGATATTACGAATAGATAAACAAATTTTAGGGTTCCTTCCGTACTCAAAGAATTCTAATGAATATTATTTTAATGTGATAATGACCCATAATTTTACAAACCATATTTGTACGCCGGAAACGGTAGAATATTTGGATCGTAATGCATAATGAACATAAGAACTTTGTACAATATTCTGACAAATAAATGCATTCTATTCTATTCTAAGATCAGCGGGTCTCTACTCTATTTCTAAACCATCGCTGTCCGTCCGTCTGTCTGTCATTGGGCTGTATCTCATGAACCGTAGTAGGTATTTAATTAGTTGACATTTTCACTGACCGTGTCACTACTACTACTACTGTTACTACACTACTACTAATACTGTTAATGTTGTGTGTGTACTACTACTGTTGCCACTATGATTTAGAGTTAAGAGTGTCCGTGGAGTTTCTTGCACTTTCTTCTCTATAGAGATCTACGCTTTGGAACGTGCAAATAGTTTCATCCCTATTGACTGACTGATCTTGACAAAAAAAAAAAATTGATTGAGTCAGGCGTTACTTTGCGGAAATCCATTTTAAATTTGAAAATGAAAATAATATATCTAGAAATTAAAACTAGATATATTATTTTCATTTTCAAATTTGATCTTGACAATTCAAAAGTGCCTGTAAATGGTTTAATTGAAATCAATGCTTTGAGTTTTATTTAGAGCTGTCACACACAAAAGTAAAAAAAAAAAATAAGAGGGGCTATTTCTTATCATACGGAACTATTCGTACACGATTCCGACTCACACTTGGGTGGTTTTCATTCCAGTTCAGTTCGACACAAATACAAAAGTATTATTAATCATTTTACTTAAAAACTTATTTCTTCATATTCCTTCCTTCGCACCGGGTTTATGTCTAATTCCTACGCTATTTCTACCATTAAACTCTGGAATATGCTACCCTTTGACATCAAGAAGGCAGAGTCTAAATTTTCTTTTAAGCGTAAAATCACAAAACACTACTCTTAAAAGTCTGCCGTTCTTAGTTTGGTCTTCGTCATAATTATTATCAGTTCTGAAAGATTATTATAAAACGCGACGACAAGGTTGGCGCAGTGGTTGAGGATTGGCTGCTGCGCTACGTGTCGTGGGTTTTTATCCGGCCCGGAACAAATATTTTTATGGCCTACAGATAGATTGGCTGTTTGTGTATGTGAGTTTGTATGTTTGTAAACGAAACACCCAAGACAGGAGAAATTCCTAGTGTGGGGCAACGTAGTTTTAAACCTAAAACTTTACTAGATATATTTATAAAAAACCCCCAACACAAAGACCTAGGTCCCCTTTAAAAAGTAAAAAATAATAAAAAAAACTCAATCTTAAAGTACCTACCTAGGACGTATTAATAATTCTAAAAAAAATACATACACGATAGACATAAACTTATAACACCCCACTTTTTGCGTCAGGGGTTAATAAATATCATAACTGTATTTAGTCCGTCCCTAGGATTTTCATTTTCATTTCTAATCATTTACAAATATTATAAAGACAAAGCGCATCAAAGTTCTAGAGTGAGGGCTGGTGACGTCACAAGGCTAGTAAAAATTGTAGCACGTAGTGACGTCACGCAGGTTTTCAACGCACTTTATCGTCTTCATTTTTTATTTACATTCAAAAGAAAAAATACGTGTCCAATTTTTTTTGGAAATCTGTCTGACGGAATAATTCGATATTTTACCCTATTAAATATTTAAAAAATACCATCAGAAACTCCATGTATTTCTGGGAAATCCAGCAGGACACACAATTATGAGCAATGTGTGTAATTTCCCACAAGTTGTCCGGCCTAGCCTATTTCTCATGGCATTCATAAAATAGTCATGACTCAATCGATACCACCTATGTATGATTGCCTGAAGGCTTCAATCAATATTTTTACTATAGAAAACTTCTTGGTCAAAGTATTTGGAAGGCTGTTACCGCGGCTCTGGAGCTAGAGCAGTGGTGGCCGAGTGGCAACGGCCCCGACTTACATATTGTAGGTCGCAGGTTCAAACCCAGCCAGGCGCATTACTTTGTGTAATTAATTTCATCACCACTGCTCTCAAAACGGTGAAGGAAAACATCATGAGGAAACGGGCATGTCCTAGAACCAAAAATTCGAAGACATGTAACATTCACCAACCCACACTGGGCCCGCGTGCTGGATTACGGCCCATTCCCTCTCCTAGAGAAGAGGCCTGTGTCCCAGCAGTGGGAACGTTAAAAGGCTGATTATGCATATGCTTATGGTATCGGCCCTGGAACGCAAAGGGCATTAGGAGGAACACGGATGGGTTTTAGTCAGTAAGAGTCACACTCGTATGTATTCACTTGATGATTTCCCAAACAAAAAAAAGGTGACTTATGAACTTCAAGGAAAATAGAAGAGGAGCAGTAAAGCATGTTATAAACTAGGGATTTTATAAGTCTGTAGTGAACAGGTTACATCTAGACAAGTGTGCTCCATCGTCGACCACATCATCGCTTACCATCAGGTGAGATAGTGGCCAAACGCAAGCCTGTCATCATCATCTGCCTAGCCTTTTCCCAACTACATTGGGGTCGGCTCCCAGTCAAGCCGGATTCAGCTGAATACCAGTATTTTACGTGAAGCGGCTGCCTACCAGACTTCCATAACCCATTAACTGGGGAACACGGTACTTCTTGGCAAGACTGGTGTCAGATTTTCTGACTTCTGACAATCCGTAACGACTGACAAAGATCTCCAAATGACAGCCGGGACCAACGGCTTAACGTGCTTTCCGAGGCACGGAGAAGTCTCGTTATGTTAAGATGGTCACCCATCCACAAACCAACCTCGGCAAGCGTTACTTAACCTAGAAGATCGACCCGTGCGGCTGTTATAAGTTAGCCACGAGCTCCTCAAACGCAAGCCCGTCAATAGTAATAAAACCTCCCAGAAAATTGTTTTATTAAAATCATTAACAGGTACTTGCCAGTTATCAAAATCGGCTTAGCAGTTTAGAAGCTACGTAACACATCCATACTAACAGTTTTAATTCATGACCCATCGTTGGGTCTTGCCATATAGAGGCACTATTTAGTACGCAAGTTAGCCAAATACGAAATTCTAATGAGTACAATTACATGACTGGTTCAACGTATAGTGTCTGTTGCTGTGGAACTGGAGGGTTGAGGTTTGATTCCTATGTTGTGTAAAGCAATGCCACTTTGTGTAATTGATATCATCACCACTGCTCTAAAAACGGTGAAGGAAAACATCGTGAGGAAACCGGCATGTTTTAGAAACAAAAATTCGAAGACATGTGACATTCACCAACCCGCACTGGGCCCGCGTGGTGGATTACGGCCCAATCCCTCTACTAGAGAGAAGGCCTGTGTCCCAGCAGTGGGAACGTTAAAAGGCTGATTATTATGCTATGCTTATTGAGGTCGCTTTGCAGACCATCTTAACATAAGAATTGAGATCGAGACTTCTCCGTGCCTCGAAAAGCACGTTAAATCGATGGTATCGGCTGTCATTTGCAGATTTTTGACAGTCGTTGCGGATAGTCAGAAGCCAGAAGATCTGAAGTCAATCTTACTTAGGGGTATCGTGCTGCTGCTGGTGAGGCTCAATGTAACTGGAACTCAGCTGCATCGGGTTCTCGCTTCAAGCCGACAAAAACAGAAAGAAATGCAGATTGTACGGCAATATTTCCTGGCTCCTTTAGAGACATCTCTTCTAAAAATACCTTTTTTTCTGGATGTGAAATCATCAAATGACTTCTCCCGCTCTGGGCGTCAGTGTGTCAGACTCTTACTGACTAAAACCCACCTGTAATCCTCCTAGTGCCCTTTACGTTCCAAGGCCGCGGTGACAATTTCGAACAAATTCCGCAACACTAGCTGGCACTGACCCTATGGGGCCTCGTCTTCTTTGCTGACGGCTCTGTGAGTCGCGCGTGGAACACGACGCGCCGTCGACCCGGGCCTGGTTGCTATCGGACGGCGAGCCACCCATAGCTCGTCATCCGAAGGCACGCGTCTACCGTGGCCGGGAATCGCCCTGCGTTTCCTGACGCCCAGGGTTCTAAAAAGGCCTCAGAAACAAACGGACCATAAAAATACATAGCTAAATAAATTTTCTTGATACATGATAGCCATAAAATAATATTGTGCCTATACATAATACTAATTGTTCCATAGTGTACATAAAATTAAAATAAAATTCATTGTATGCATAGCACAACACTAAATCGTTTTGTCACTCTAAAAGGACACCGATACTATTTTAGTGATGTCCTTCGAATAGGTCAAGTTTTTTGTATAGTAGGTAAGTTGGACGTCAGTTCTAACAAAACCAATATTGGATAGCCTCGTTTTGTATTGCAACTTTGTAGAATGATGGGTCAAAGAATGGTGTTTTGTAAATAACTATAATTTAAAAAAAAATGGTGTCACTGCTGTTGTGCGATCGACTGTTTTAATAGCAAATAAATATAAAAAAATTGAAACGAAGTTCTAGAGTGGAGACCGCGTCTCGGCAAACGTAGTGTAGGACGTCCTCAGGCACGGTGGAGTGACGATTTGCGCAGGACGGCTGGCAGACACTGGATGCGAGAAGCCGCAAATAGATCTAAGTGGCGTGCAATTGGAGAGGCCTATGTCCAGCAGTGGACTGCAACAGGCTGTTGATGATGATGAAACGAAGTTGTTAAGTCGTCAAATGTCACCTTCAGCTCTGGGCGGAGCGGAAGGGAGTGTCAGACTCTTACTGACTAAAATCTACCCGTGATCCTCCTAGTGCCAGGGTCGCGGTGACTCCCTCGAACAATTTGCAGCCCTGGCAGGGTACATAGGATGCCCACATTTATTCCAGTTCTGTTCCATGGAATATAGTGTGAGCCTGTTGCCATAAACCAGGCTCAATACAGACTTCGGAAATAATTTAATGACTCAATAACACTTTGCTCAGACTTAAACTTTACCACTGGATAAAAGACAACGCAGATTTCCTAATAGATCCCCTATTAGGAAATCTGCATTGTCTTTTATCCAATGTTACAGTCGTCTTCCAGTCTTACGTGATGCAGCTACTATCAGTACATTACATGGAGCTACTGCTCATATAACCTCCAGAACCCAGTAACTGGGTAACACGGTACTTCTTGGCAAGACTGAAGTCACATAATTTTGGCTTTGACAATCCGTAACGACTCTCAAAGATCTACAAATGACAGTCGGAACCAACAGGTTAACGTGCTTCCAGAGACACCGAGGAGTCTCGATATGATAAGATGGTCACCCATCCACAGACCGACCTCAACAAGTATTGCTTAACCTCGAAGTTCAAACCTCAGCTTACATAATTTAGTCAAGGCTACCTATAAATAATATGCGAAAATATATTTTCTAGCGTATTTTATTTATTAGTGTGTGTTGTTCGCACATTCATTTTTAATTTGAAATTATTGGAAAACCAACCCCATCGGGTCGATCGATAGGGATGATTGTTCAGACGTCAAATGTACCTACATGAATTTATGATAGGGGTTGTTTGTTTCAACTTGGTGAGAATATTTAATTATACAATTAAAATTAAATTGAGTACACCCAAAGGTTGTCTGGATGAGGTCGTGGTTAAATAGTAATAGCTCGGGTCGAACTTAGAGGTCAAGCGTCGCTTGAACAGTTCGGTACGTGGATGGGTGACCATCTATTACTTACTTAACGAGTTTCCTCCGTGCCTCGGAAAGCACGTTAAGCTGTTGGTCCAAGCTGACATTTAGAGATCATTCTTTATGTTTTATAGTTCCCGTTCTCGTAGAAATATGGGGATAAAATATAGCCCATGTCACTCGGGGATAGTGTAGCTTCCCAATAGGGAAAGAATTTTTCATATGGGTTCAGTAGTTTCGGAGCCTATTCAATGCAAACAAACAAAAAAACAATCAAATCTTTCCTCTCTATAATGTAAGTGTAGATAGCTATTGTTATAAGGAGTGCCTAAAGCTTTAGGCTTAGTTTAGAAAAGCGTAAAATTCATAATAAATACTTAAAGGTCTGTCATTCTTAGTTCTTGTATCAAAGTCAATTCATTTATTTCAACTAAACCATTAAACGGCACTTTTGAACGTCAAAACATTTGAAAATAAAAATATTATAGTGACTCTAGTTGTCCATTCGCAAAAAGTAGATTCTTATGGAGAAGAACGGACAAGAAACTCCATAGTTACTCTTTTCAAATATGTATAAGTTTCACAATATTTTGTATACATTAACCAATTGATTATATGTGAGGACGATGCACCCGAATAAAACTAAGTACTATACTATTAACAAGGTTTATACTGTTTGCTACCAGACGCCGGGGTTGATTTGATCGCTCAGTAATATAATTTAAAGATCTTATTGTGTATATAAGTAAGTTGGAGTATAAATAAAACAACCTGATACTATATACTGGACTCATTTTGAACTTTATTGACTTGAGCCTAACTAAACGGCGGAGAATCTTAACACCGAGTTCTAATTCGACGCCAACGCCATCTAGTTACAAAAATTTAACTATGATCTTGTGTGAGCGGGTTTTGAACAAGCATGGTTCTTAACACTAACAACAAAGTAATATCAAAGACATATCTACTTTCTCCAGACCCTAACCTGTTTCACAGTACCTAAGACTGACCCCAGTAAGCCATAGTTGAGACATAAACAGTGTTACAACCAGTCCTGTGATGCTGTGGTTCTGGTTTCTTACTACATAAGCTTATGTAACGAACTAGACTTGACATAATAGGGATGTTTCCTGTTTACTTAAATTATCGAAAAATATTGGACACGTATTTTTGCTTTGTCAAATCAATTTGAAATTGAAAACAATATAGGTATCTAGTTTTAATTTCCGCGAATATTAGTGGGTTGCAGGTATGCACCTCCCTCCCGCCCGCTATATTATGCACATGCAAGATTACAAGGCAAATGCAAGGATTTTATGCACATGCAGGAAGGCAAAGCAATACCCAACACCATTACCGACACGTGTTTCGCCTCTCCACGAGGCATCCTCAGGGGACGTGTTGACTCCCTGACCGTTGAGTTGCGACTGAGAAATTAGTTTTTTTTTTTTTTGAATGGACTACTCGCAGTTCAGCACATTAAGGCTGTTTACTGCTCAACCGGGCAATCCTGTGGTTGCCTTAGATTCTAAGGCCCCCAGCCAGGGCTTAAAACTACTTAAAAACTAAATGGCCGCTCGCTAAGGGCATCCCCTGTGGGACACGGGCCTCGGCTTAGCGGGGTCATTGAGGGGGGGCAGCAAGGGACAGGCTGGGTCTGATTGATATTATTTAGGGGATTTAACGCTAATGGCTCAGCAGCGCGGGCTGGCTCGTTAGGCAAAAGTCGGGGAGGGTTTTGACGGGGGCGTCGCGATGGACCTCGTCGGCGAGGTCGGAATACGGAACGCGTTCTGGGTTTATTTTTCCTAAGAGTGCTGGTTTCCCTACTACTCTCTTGGGTCAGGGTGATGGGGTCATCGGGCTCAACGAGAGTATGCCGCGGTCGGCGGATCTTGCTGATCTGGGAGGGGGGAGAAATTAGTACACGGCACCCCCCCTTTTATACACTGCCACCGTTGGTTATTTGTGTACAACTACCCACAAACATTCGCAGTAAAGGGGAAGAAACTAAATTCGTCTGGTCATTCAACAGTGCAAAGGGGGGGTGCCGTGTATATGTGTATTTTTTTTTGTCAAATCAATAAGAATTGACGAAGATAAAAAGTATCAAGGATCAGGAGTGGGGGCTTGTGACGTCACGTCGTGGTAAAAATTTTAGCACGTAGTGACGTCGCACGAGTTTGCAACGCACGGTATCGTCTTCGTTTTTTTATTTACGTGTAAAAGGAAAAAAATACGTGTTCTATGTTCTTTGGAAAGCTATGTGACTAGTTCTTTTTAGTTAATAACCCTATTATACCTACTGTCTTTAACTCAGAGTTAATTGCTAGCACGAGGTTAAATTAAATGACCTAAAATCAATTACTTTTATTCAAATATCAACATTTTTTTTATCTTATTTTTTACAAACTGTGATAGATAAACATATGTAATTATGAAGTTACAACGCTTCGTAGTTTAAAAAAAAAAAATGTTGGTCCTTCTGTCTTCTTTGTCAGAATAATGCAAGTGCTGTCAAAGTATATATATATTATGTCACCGGATATTGGCAAACTCCGTCAGAATAAAAAATATTGTATATTGTAGAGATTGTAAACTCTCGACAAATTGTCAACTGAATATTTGGAATAGTTTTGTACGCATCAAAATTTGATAGTCTATCATCTCTCGAAGTCATTCCGTGAAATTGTAGAAACGTCAGTTATAATGTTGAATTACTTAACAATTTCAACAGAGTTAAAAAAAATAATAACATGAATGCCATTGCTTTCATGAATGCCATTGATTTGCTCGCTCACTCTTGCCGCCATGATGCCATTCAAATCTAACATCCGCGTCGGGGAGGCCTATGTTCCGCTGCTTAGCTAGACCAGAAAAACCGATAAATTCATCATCAGCCTAGGCCTTTTCCCAACTATACTACTATACTAACACACATTGGGGTCGGCTCCCAGTCAAGCCGGATTCAGCTAAATACCAGTATTTTACGTGAAGCGGCTGCCTACCAGACCTCCACAACCCATTAACTGGGGAACACGGTACTTCTTGGCAAGACTGGTGTTAGATTTTTCTGGCTTCTGACAATCCGTAACGAAAAACCCGTAACGTAAAATCCGATAAATTGTAACCGTAATTTTATGTCGTTTCACAATTTCTCGGAATGACTTCGAGAGTTTATTAACTATTAAACTTTGATGCGTCAAAAGTATTCCAAAATATGTTCAGTTGACAATTGATCAAGAATTTACAATCTCACAAGATATTTTATAATGTTACGCATTTTACAATTATCCGGTGACATAGGTATATAAACCCAGTGGATAAAGTATACTTGAAAAAAAAACCAAGACTCGATTCCCGTTCATACGAGTTTATACGGACGGAACCGTCGTTGCGCTAGTCAAACTCTTAACTGTCTGATTTTTTTCATCCTGCTACTAATGCGCGAGCAAACTTGAAAAACCCATTTCGCCTAACCTTCTTGGGCATGGGATTGTAACCTATCAACCAACACTGAGTATCAGCCTATCACCATCTAAATAATCATTCTTCTTTTTTCTTTCATCCGTTTTAGATACTAGTTAGATAGACACGAGAAGCAGAGCAGTGGTGGCCGAGTGGTAACGGCCCCGACTTACGAATTGTAAGTCGCGGGTTCAAACCCAGCCAGGCACATTACTTTGTGTAAATTATTTCATCACCACTGCTCTCAAAACGGTGAAAGAAAACATCGTGAGGAAACCGGCATGTCCTAGAACCAAAAATTCGAAGACATGTGACACCCGCACTGGGCCCGCGTGCTGGATTACGGCCCATTCCCTCTCCTAGAGAGGAGGCCCGAGTCCCAGCAGTGGGAACGTAAAAAGGCTGATTATGCTATAGACACGAGAAGGTTTAAGAGACAGTCAGTAACCAAGTTCTGTTTTGTCATTTCTAGTAACCGCAGCGCTACAGGAGCCCTATCCAGGATGGATCGATAATGTCTACGGAGTTACTGGTAAGTCGACACAGCTTTGCAATACCAACGATTACCAGAAATATGGGTTTCGTGTTTGTTCAATATTACCCACCAAAAACATTTTCATGTAAAACTGTTGCCAAGACGAGTCTACGTAGCTTACCCTGTGAAAAAGTTATCAGATCTCGTATAAGCCAAGCTCTAAAGACTGCACGCTCTAAACCTACAAGCTAAGTTTAGTCAAAACTTGTGGCTTGGCCGTTTTATTTCACACCCAATGAACGAATGCCTATGAAATCTTCGTGATGGTAGCAAAACGGCCAAGCCAGACGTTTAATAGTTAAAAATTAGAATTAAAAAAACGACGAAGCGTTTCGAGAAAAGGTAGGTAGTGCCCATAGAAATATATAGTGCCCTTGCGCTTCGCTTGGCTCGTCTTGGCGGGGACACTGCCGTGCCCCTAGATATAATTTTTTAAGCCTTTTGCCATAAGAGGTCGTGGCTATGTATACATGATAACAGCCACAACGCTCGATTTTCAATCAACGCTTTGCAAGTTCGGTCTGTGGATGTGTAGTAGGGTGGGTCGCTTTTGTATGGAAAAAAATAAAATTGTCCAATACGTTTTGTAATAGTAAAAAAAATGTGACCCACATCCATTTATGAAATAATCACGAAAAAAAAAATTTCTAGTTTAACCCCTTCTACCCGCGCATTGAGTTTGAAAAACTGAAATTTTCGATTTTTTTGTGAATTATTTGAAAATCTATTTCTCGTGGCTCATAGGAAAAACAACTACGTAAACTAATAAAATAAAGTGCTTTTGGACTAAATTTTATTATTAAGAAAGAAAAATGAACAAATAATAAGACGAAATAAAAATAAAATATCTTCAAATCACGTTAAAATCTTTGTTACTTTCGAACTTAGGCATAAGCTTTCGTGAAATAATTTTATTCTTAATTAAAGCTTCTCTTGCTGTTTTGTGGCAAAGCTGCCTCTGTTACTGTTTTTACAGCCCGCTCCACAGCTTGAGTATGACATGGTAGCCGCAGAAAAAGGACTTCATCATCACCACCTGACTCAACTAGGGAATGAAGAGTCTCATCCGAACATTGGTCAATATAGGTGGTTGCGAGTAAGATTGCTGTCAGTCTATC
Organism: Hecatera dysodea; assembly: GCA_905332915.2. Classification (NCBI taxonomy): domain Eukaryota; kingdom Metazoa; phylum Arthropoda; class Insecta; order Lepidoptera; family Noctuidae; genus Hecatera; species Hecatera dysodea. Next base: position 11,247,879 of record HG995315.1, read on the forward strand.
AAATCTATGTAAGACGAAGCGTTACAATTTATCTTAGGCACTTCAAAGACTCGAAGCTGAAGGGATTCAGATGGTTTTCTTGCCTTTAAAATGCGTCTAGCGGCAAGTTCTCTCACATGTTTTTGTTCGTCAGATAACATAGACAAGAGCAAGTTCTCTGGGTGCGCAAAAAAAGCATTTCGCTTTATTACAGGATCAACAACACTCTTCAATTCTTGCGGAAGATATCGAGAATAAAATACCAACTTCCAAAAGTGCCTTGTTCCATCTTTACAAAGCAAAGTTTGTTCTTCATCGCTACTTTCAGACGTTATTGAGGTATTAGGATTTGCGTGAGAAGAGCCTGGTTCACAAACGCTAGAATCGTAATAGGATTTAAGCTTAATTTTTCTATCACTCAGTTTTCTTTTCCTCTTACTTGTCAATAAATCAACAGTTCCCATAATCATTTTTCTCTCTGTTCTCTGATCTATTAAAAAAAGCTCGTTCTTCCTTAGGAATCTTTTGGTCTTTGGAACATTTGCATAACTCTAAATCTTTACACTTACATGAACTCAAATCAAACAGTCTTTCCGAATTTCTATGATCTGTAATTGGTTCAAAGATTTTAATAAATTTTTAAACTTCGCGTGGTACCTTTTGATTAAAAGTTACCACGCGAAGTTTAAAAATTGCATGACACGATTATGAGACACAGTAGGAATAGACGCTTTTCTCCACAAATATTCAACTTTAGATGACACTATTTCAGATATCTCATTATAGATGGCTCTTTTTTTTAATTGTTCTCAAGTTAAAGCTCAATTGTAATATTTCATAACTTGTTTGTAAGTGGGTAGTTGATTTTCGTTAATTTCTTCTGGAGCACCAAAAATGGGACAACTTGTGCATTTTCGGGTATTATTTGAAATCTCCATGATGCACAACAACAGAAAACTAACAAAAACTACTTAAAATGGCGAAAAATTAGATAAATGCGTACGACTAAATAGGACCCGGAACTAAATAGGCGCACTGAGACAGTGACGCGTGATCGACAGTTTACGCCCTCTTTCCCCACTCCTTCCCCCGCACTATACGCACGATTATTCTTATATTTTGCTTTGATTAATATTTGTATTAAGTATATCTCTGAATATTAGAATGTAATACCATTTTACGCCATGTAGTTTATACAATACACTCTGATAAAATAAATCCAATATTAACAATTTTTCCGAATTTTCAATCGTCATGCGCGGGTAATTAACGTTAATATTAATAAAAAATAAATATATACGTTTTTAAGTCTCTACCCAGGTCATGTTTTCCGCACTATTACATATCGAAATTCGGAAAAAAATATTTTCGACCCACCCTAATGTGTAGCCATCTTAACATATCGAGAGTCCTCCGTGCCTCGGAAAGCACGTTAAGGCGATACCCGGACCAAAACCTTGCGATAGTGCGTTTTTCTTCGTTATTCAGAGACTTAGCTCATTAGTTATGAGAAATAATCTACATGTAAAAACACATTATTAATGTTCGATGTCTTATCATTATATTCCATATCATATTTTTATGTCTTATAAATTTTAAAATCTACTTTTAAAATGACTAAAATTATTGATTTTATGCATCTGTTGCTAAATGCAACGGTCTAATCATTTGAGGATTACACTAATGGATAGATAATTTACAAAACTGTATTATACGTTTTATTTCATTTCAAAAGATCGCTTATCTTTTTTAATCAAAATAATTCAAAAAATTATGTGAATCCTATGATAAAAGAAGTGCGTGCGCAAGTTGCGGGCGGCAAAGAGGGAACGAATGCTCAAGGTTATTTGGTCTGGGAAACGCCTTAAGCCGCTAAACGACTATCAAATATCCACAAATGACAGCCGGTACCAAAGGCATAACATGCATTCTGTAGTGCCACAATGACAAAATTCTGAACGTTCCAGGTATTATAATGGAGATATCGCGCGGCACCTACCGCTCCGGGTACTGTCGGGAGCGCTACGTGGTTGACCTGGTACCAGTCGACATGGTGGTGAACTCCTGCATACTGGCCGCTTGGAGACAGGGCGTCAGGCAGTGAGTATGACGTGTTGCTTCTGATTGGCGCACCTCTTCGATCTGAGGCTCTAGTGACATTCTGTCAGCTGTAGCGTGACGAAGGCGATTGTCATGACGTCAATAATGTATGGGACATTATTGACGTCATGACCGACGCTGTCGGATTGTCACGTGACAATCGCATTCGCTGATAGAATGGCACTATATGTATACAGTGTGAAATCTTAATGGTTGTTTTCCCGCGGCAGGACGATTAAACATCAGTAGTACTATCGAAACACAAAGTTAAACTAAAAAAATAAATGGTTTTTTTTTTTCAAATCATTAAAAAAGTGTTCATAAACTCGAAAGAGCGAGAATCAGTAGTAGTGCACTAGACATAAAGTAGGTAGATACCTACATGAGACGCACGTACCGCCGCGTACCTACATATCGCGCGATGCACTACTGTTGGTTCAAGTCGCTTTCGAGTTTTGTTTATCACAATTGTTAATCTGCCATTTATGGAGTCTAATATTTTTTATATATATAAATCGATTGCATTACCGATACAAACTCATTTCGCTTCGGGAAAACAACCATTAAAATTTCACACTGTATATCGCAGGTTTTTCATAAAATTAGGTTTTTGTTAAAAATTACAAATTTTATAATATAATTACATTAATAGAATTTAGTCTCTTGGTTTCAAAAGTCAAAACGTTTATTTCAATTAGGTCATTAACGGCACTTTTGAACGACATCAATAAAATTTATCATAATTAAGTGACTCTAGCTTCCATTCGCAAAGGAAGAACGGACAAGAAAATCCATAGTTACTCTTTTCAATATTTGGTCAGTTCAGCTCAGTTTTACAACATTTGGTACTTATACAAAAAATACTTCATATAAGTGAGGACGATGCACCATACGTAACCTGTACATGCCATTTGTAGTAAGCACTCTCACGATATTAATGAGTTTTATTCAGTGAATTATATTTCACGTATTTATTTTTCGCAAAAATGAACGCGGGTTGCCCGTCTGAGTTGTGTTTTGTGACTGAAGAAGCGGGGAAAGGGCGGCGCGCGCGAGCGCAGGCGAATCAAAAATCCTTAAGTCCTAGTCAACGGAAATGTGTATCAGATTGATCATAAACCCAAACTAGTTCAGTATCAAGAATCTGGATTGTTACAGGTTTATGATGAAAATTACTTTAAAATGTGTCATGTTCCAGTTTTTGATCAAAAACCTAATCTATACTAATATTATAAAGCTGAAGAGTTTGTTTGTTTGTTTGTTTGAACGCGCTAATCTCAGGAACTACTGGTTCGAATTGAAAAATTCTTTTTGGGTTGAATAGACCATTTATCGAGGAAGGCTTTAGGCTATATATCATCACGCTTAAGCCAATGGGAGCGGAGCAGCGATATAGAATGTTTTAAAATCGGGGATTCCACGGAGACGAAGTCGCGGGCAGCAGCTAGTTTTATGAATAACCTGCGACATATATATGGATTAAAATCCCAGAGCCCCGAAACGTTACTTATTTTCTAAGTAACAAAATGTGTGGGATATAGTAATGTGCTTTGAACGTATCTGCTAACTGGAGACGACAGCATTTGTTTTTTGGTGATATCACGGACATATTTCAATACTCAAGAAGATCGTTTTTGTATTCTCCTAAATCCTGACAGACTTTGTTTTGCGTTACTCTCTGTCTGGGATTTTTGACTATAACCAGAATTATAGATAGAAATAAAGAAAACTAGTTAATTTGGCACATGTAGATACTTTTAGGACAATAACAATGTGCCCCACGGCTGCGGCAAATAGGAGCTGCCTGACGCTGGTTTTCTACTGCACCTTATTTTGAGTAGTGTAGAATCAAAATAACTCGGATCTTTCAAAGCCACAATTTCTTTGGTTTCCAGGCCCGGTCGCTGTCCAGTCTACAATGTGACCTCAGGGTCTATCAACCCGCTGCAGTGGGGACAGTTCACCAAGCTTTGCGTCAAGTGGGCCCTTGAGAACCCTACGAAGTAAGTATTTACAAGGCTCTGGGGTTCTACCAAGGCGGAGTAAACGAGTTTTCTGTCTTTTTCTTTAAATCCTCATAAATTTATGGGATTGATAAACCAACGTAGTTTTATGAGAACGTACGGTTGATGAATAAATAACCAAAAATATACTTTAATTAACCAAAACAATAGACACTAATAATTAAAAAAACACAATTCTGTTATTGATAATTTTAATTGGCAGCTGAAGATCGCTTTTGAAGTTAAATGTTGTATCGCAAATCGGATACTGACTTGACCGTTTTTTTTTTTTAATGGACCTTTCGCAGCTCAGCACACTAAGGCTGGTTACTGCTCAACCGGATAATAAATGACTTGACTGTGGCACATACATGCCTTAATATGGCGTCGATTGATTCCAGAACCTTCCATTGTATAAAGATCTAGAAAGCTCGCGTACATATCGGTCGCAACTGTCTAGGAGTTGGGAATTCTAGAATGTTGTAGCACAGAAAAGTTACGAAGGTTCTTGATTCTACTAGTTCTGCTACTCGACACGAGATGGCGCTAGTGGTAACTAATTCCGCAACAGAGTACAATAATAATACGGAAACTATGTTCTTTGCCTTAATTGTGGTGCGCAACTATGTAGGAACAGCTCCTTTTGATTCTTACCAGCGTTTATTTCATGCTACTCCTTCACCCAAAAGGCCTTTTTTTCTGGATGGGAAATCATCAAATGACTTCTCCCGCTCTAGGCGGAGCGGAAGGGAGTGTCAGACTCTTACTGACTAAAACCCACCCGTGATCCTTCTAGTGCCCTTTGCGTTCCAGAGCCGCGGTGACTCTTTCGAACAAATTCCGCAACTCACCCAAAAGGCCTACGATGCGGATCCAGTATAATAACAACGCGTTTAGGGCGCTGTTGCGATTGCCACAGTTCTGTAGCGCGTCATCGATGTTTGCTGAGACACGTACCGACTGCTTCAATGCTGTTCGGTGAAAGAAAGTGGCCTCACTGCTAAACAGACTCCGTGGTAGCCCCAACAGCATTCTACGCGCTATTGGGAACGTGCAGAAACTATAGGTGGCAACACAGACGCGTCAATGTCAAGTATATTTTATTTATAAGTTTCAAATTTGCAACGCTAGATGGCAGAGTATACTTCGTGCACGTTCCCCTAAACGGAGTGTGCAGGAAGTATAGGTGGCAGCACCGGTCAAATATTTACAACGTAAAAGTTTCAGATTTGCAACAATAGATGGCATAGTCTACGCTGTGCACGTTTCACGTGTATATTGTTTTTGGTTAAGTACTAACATAGGTTAAGACTATTGTAACTAACTCAATGGATTTTAGTTATCTGTGGCCGTACTACGAAGTGCCAATGCTATCATGATTCAGTGTGAGGGAAATGGATAGTGCTATTCGTCTTGTGTAACTCCGTCTCTCTCTGACACAGGAATCATGATGGATTTAAGACGTCATGGTAACGCTTGTCAAGGTTAGTTTGTGGACGGGCGACCATCTTAACATACCGAGTTTCCTCCGTGCCTCGGCAAGCACGTTAAGCCGTTGGTCTCGGCTGTCATTTGTAGATCTTTGGCGGTCGTTACGGATTGTCAGAAGCCAGAAAATCTGACACCAGTCTTGCCAAGAAGTACAGTGTTACCCAGTTAATGAGTTTTGGAGGTCTGCAGTGGCGTGCAGTGGTTCGAGTTAGGGTAGGCCAGAGAAAATGTCCAAAAAAAAAATACATACTTACCACATTATTCAGGGTTGAAATGTGGTGTATTTTTTTAATATGCTGTTTAAAAAAAAACTCATTTCATTAAAAATCAACCCTGAATAATGTGGTTATTTTTAAAAATTTATTTGGACATTTTCTCTGGCCTACCCTAACTCGAACCACTGCACGCCACTGGAGGTCTGGTAGGCAGCCGCTCCACGTAAAATACTGGTATTCAGCTGAATCTGGCTTGTCTGGGAGCCGACTCCAATATAGTTGGGAAAAAGCTAGGCAGATGATGATGGTAGGGCAGTTACCAACAGCGGGCTATGGAAAGGGCTATGCTCGGTGTGTCTCTGAGGGATCGCATCAGAAATGAGGTGATCCGTCAGAGAAGCAAGGTCATCGAGATAGCCCACCGGATTAGTAAGCAGAAGTGGCAGTGGGCTGGCCATATTAGTCGTAGAACCGACAACCGTTGGGGTAAACGAGTTCTAGAGTGGAGACCGCGTCTCGGCAAACGTAGTGTAGGACGTCCTCAGGCACGGCGGAGTGACGATTTGCGCAGGACGGCTGGCAGAAACTGGATGCGAGAAGCCGGAAATAGATCTAAGTGGCGTGCAATTGGAGAGGCCTATGTCCAGCAGTGGACTGCAACAGGCTGTTGATGATGATGATGATAGGTATATAATCTTACTAACTTGTTTCCTCCTCAGATACGTGATGTGGTACCCCAACTTCGCGTTCACGGAGTCCCGTTTCATGAATACCTTCTGGGAGCTGACTTGCCACTTCCTGCCCGCCTTCATGTACGACCTGCTGCTGCGGGCGCAGGGGAGGAAGGCCATGTGAGTTTATATCCTATAAGCATAATCAGCCTTTTAATGTTCCCACTGCTGGGACACAGGCCTCCTCTCTAGGAGAGGGAATAGGCCGTAATCCACCACGCGGGCCCAGTGCGGGTTGCTGAATGTCACATGTCTTCGAACTTTTTGGTTCTAGATTTCCTGCAAAAGTACTAAGTGTTACTCCCGTAACATTAGCTATCTGCCAGTGAAACACCCGTCATAATATCGTTCTAGCTGTTTATGAGAATAGCTAGACTAAATAGACCAACGACAGACAAAAAATGGTTTTCATATGCGATTACTAAAAAGTTTTTATTTGGTACTAGCTGCTGCCCGCGACTTCGTCCCCGTGGAATCCCCGATTTTAAAACATTCTTTATCGCTGCTCCGCTCCTATTGGCTTAAGCGTGATGATATATAGCCTAATAAAGCCTTCCTCGATAAATGGTCTATTCAACCCAAAAAGAATTTTTCAATTCGAACCAGTAGTTCCTGAGATTAGCGCGTTCAAACAAACAAACAAACTCTTCAGCTTTATAATATTAGTATAGATTACAAACAAACTCTTTAATATGATATTTTCCTGTATAGAAAAATAAATAGAAATTATTATTCTTTGTAGTCCGTAGTACCTACTTTAGAAAATGAATTAAAAACAGAACCCAATGAATGTGCTTTCTTTAACAAAACACTTTTCCTGCCCCAGAATGATGAAGCTGGCTCGCCGTTTCAAAATGGCGGCTGCGACCGGAGAGTACTTTGCCAACCACGAATGGCAGTTTGGCATCGCCGAGCTGACAGCTCTCCACGACGACGCGAATGTTGCCAGAGATTCTGGCGCCTTCCCCCACTGGCCGGCCGACTTCGACTGGGACTCGTATATTGGTGCCTATATGTTTGGCATCAGACGGTATATCTTGAAGGATACCGCGGAATCTTTGCCTGTGGCGCGGACTAAGTTAAGAAGGTAAATTTATCTTTATTAATTTATTGATATTCTAGCTAGAGGCACACAGGACTTATTTTCCTAAAATTTTGAAGTTACAGGCTATTGGAGTTATTCTTACATCCTTATAATATACTAGCAACGCCCCGCGGTTTTACCCGCGTAGTTCCTGTTCCCGTGGGAATATGGGGATAAAATATAGCCTATGTTATTCACGGAGAAAGTAGCTTTCTAATGGTGAAAGAATTTTTTGAAATCGGTCCAGTAGTTTTTGAGTTTATGCCACTTCTTCTTCCCAGCTAAAACACTAGGAAGTGGTGACGGGTGGGCGTATTGGGGGACTGTCTTTATGTAAAATTTGACGTTCAAAAAGTGCTGTCTATCAGCCTAGTTTGAATAAATGACTTTTGAATTTTGAATTTTGTGTGCGTAAAGTATTTTAATAACGTTATAATAACTTCTCTGTTCCAGACTATATTGGGTGCACAAGTTGTTCCAAGCGGCGACAGGGTACTATCTGTTCAGGTTCCTCGCAGGTCGCCTCCGGTAGAACGAAGCACTTTTGTAAACCATCCCAATCCATGTCAACTTATCTTTAAGGAAAAACATAGTAGAGAAGGAACACAGAGGCTTATAAAGAACCGTTACTGACTTCATTTGACAGCTGGCTTCAATAATAACTGTTATCCGAATAAGGCCTGCTGGCGCAAACCAGAGCTATCTTTGAAATCAAAATTGCTAAAACGAGGTTAAATAAAAAATTGAAAAGTAAAATAAAAAAGAAAAGAAAAATACAATAAAACTTTTACTATCTACTTGTAAAGTCATGAATTACATAATTTATGTCAAAAATAGTTCTAATGTTTCTGACGTTTCGCTTTTTAAGTAGGTACAAGAGTTTTGTTCTGATTACATTATTGTCTCGATTGAGGCTTTTATCTCAATTGAGAATGTTTATAAAAATAGCCTTAAAAGTAGAACAGATGCCACTAGTGCAGATTCGGATATCTTAACTTGTAACCAATTTTTTAAATCATTTGCCTAGCCTTTTCCCAACCATATTGGAGTCGGCTTCCAGTCAAACCGAATCTCACCGGAAGTCCTCATTTTATAGATTTTAAGCAACATTGACGTACCTGTAATAATATTAAAAAATTCTGTTGTTATAAATCTTTCAGAGTATTTTTTACCAAATATTTGTAATTTTTAAATCACATTTTTATTTTCTTAACATATTTTTTGTATCACATTTTTGAAACGATAACATGTTGATTTTCAGAAATTATGATTTGTATAAAATATAACATTTTTAAGTTATTTTTTTTACTTACATTGCTCTTGCTAAAATTATTCATTAGATTTAAGGTAATATATAGATAATTTCGCAGTTTATAAGTATTTTTATCTAAGTAGGTAAACATTGACTGTATAATAATTTTCCATAGTCCTCATTTTTAATCTGTGTCAGTAAATATTTGGCGGGAATTTTAGCAAAACAAAAATATTCAAACCCTGTTTTGTCTTAATGTATGTTTAATTAAATTATTGAAATAAGAGTTTTGGTACAATTTGCAAGTTTCAAAATGGATAGAGATCGCACTAAAATTACTGTTAAAGACACTGTGTAGCATCTAAATTCTAAAATATTGTTTAAGCTAAGAAAATATCTTATAACAGTTCTGTAAAAATAAACCAATGAGAGTATGAAATAGCTGTTTTATGTTTATTCTTTTTCCAGGCATTCATTATCTAGAAAGGCCAAGTATCCAATTCTGAAATACATGCAGCCGAAGTCGCGGACAGAAGCTAGTATCATTAGTATCATTAATAGCACAATAGTGATGTTTCCTGAGTAAAAAAAAAAATTATAGGTATTTAGTTCGTCAGTTAGATTATCGAAGAATATTGGACACGTATTTTTTGCTTTATCAAATCTATGAAAATTGTCGAAAATAAACAGCATCAAAGATCAGGAAGGGGGCATTCAGGGGGGGGGGGGGCTGTCAGCCTATAGATGAGTAAAAAACTGTACTCAAAGTTAAAAAAACCAACAAAAAACACATTTCATATTATTTATTTCATAGAAAACAATTGTTTTTACACAAAAGTAAGCTTATATCTACGACACTAGGAAAATCTTACATATTTTCATTTACATACATACACGAAGTCTTTTGAGCATTCTTATAACATAAGTTTGAATATTTATTTGCTAAAATCTATAATACTTTACATTGTAAGCAAGTTACTAAAAAGCCTACACCTTAAATCTGAAAAAAAAATACAGAATACCTATTTAGATAGATTTTAAACAAATCCATCAACACCAATTATTATTTTACTTAATGAATTTGCAGTTATTAACAAAGCTCTCCAATTAACATGATTTCTGTATACGACCCACAAATTCGCAATAACCGAAGCTTAACGTGACAGTTTGACAGATTTACATGACAGTTTCTGTCATTTAAAAATGACAGAAGGAGAGTTGGCGATAATCTATAATTCAATGGGCAAGTTTTCACATATTTTCTCTTAAAATAATAATGTTTTATGAACTAGAATTAAAGGATAAAACTATTTACACTAGAGTTGTTTGCAGTCTGATAGAAAAAGGTACAACACACACAAATATTATGTCAGAGGTAAAAATCTATAGTAAAAAACTTGGACGAAATTTGTTTCAGACTATTGACTTATCCTGTTTAAATCTATGGCTAACCAACCATAGATTTTCTATCATACCCAAACACCTTGTTTCCAGAATTCCGTTTTCAGAATTTTATACCAAATCGAATCTTATGTATAGGCATATAATTTAATCGTAGAATTAGATTAAAATCTTGATACTAACAGAATATATTACGACCGAACAGAAGCTCTAGACAAAGCCCCATTCTATCAGCGAATGCGATTGTCTAAATGCCAAGATACTCATAAGCATTTCGACAATCGCATCACGTGCCATCCGACAATCCCATATTTGACGTTTTGACAATCGCCTTCGTTACGCCACTGCTGACATAATGTCATTTGTATAGCCTCAGAAGTATTTAGATATAATTTGACAGCAAACTTATGACATAACAGTTGAGCTGCCATTTTGTTCACAAAACAAAATGGCCACCCTAAGCGTCCATGGCGATGACAGTGGGCGCCACGTTGTGGTCGACCACCAGAGCCTTGCTCGAGGAGAACCAGCCGCTCATCCAGTACAGCATCAGACCCCAGAACAGGCAGCGGCAGATAACGTCCACCCAGTACATTCTGGAATACAGAAGAAGATTAATATTACAAAGGCTTTTCTATTTTGGAATACGGTAGTTGATTACAAAAATTTAATTATTTCGTCAGATAGATTTCCAAAAAATATTGGGCTCGTATTTTTCTGTTTTCTAGTAAACAAATAGGGAAGACGATACAGTGCGTTGAAAACTTGTGCGACGTCACTACTCGCTACAATTTTTACCGAGCCGTGACGTCACAAGCCCCCACTCCTGATCTTTGATGCTTTTTATCTTCGTCAGTTTTTATAGACTTGATAAAGAAAAAAATACGTGTCCAATATTTTTCTATAATCTAACTGACGGACTAAACATAATCATATATTTTTTACTCAGGCAACATCCCTATTGTAAAATATTTTTTTCCTTCATCTTGCAGCAACACGTAGGCCCTGTTTCTCAATCATCAAATAAGGTTTATCTAACAGATAAAATATAAACTGGCCAAATTAAATAACCAATTTAATATGGCATGCATATTAAAATAGCTACTATTAAATTTGTTTGGTTCATAGGTTTATCTGTCAGATAAGGTTTACTTGGCAATTGTGAAACAGGGCCTTAAGGTTGTTATTATTTAGCCACGACCTCCTTATCCAATCTATGGTACAGCTTGGTATCAGTGGCGTGCAGTGGTTTGAGTTAGGGTAGGCCAGAAAATAATGTCCAAAAAAAACACACCCCAAATTATTCAGGGTTGAAATTTGGTGTCTTTTTTTTTTGTTTTTTTTTTTTTTAAGTAGGCAATTATAAAGAATTAAAAAAAAACTCATTTCATAAATTTATTTGGATTTTTCTCTGGCCTACCCTAACTCGAACCACTGCACGCCACTGCTTGGTATACTTACACCCTCATGTGTCTCCTGGCAGCAGGCAGTGTGTCATCATACTCCTTGAGGATAAACACGCGAGCGGCCCTGATGCAGTCCTCGAAGTATTTGGAGATGTCCAAGCCTGGTGAATATAACATTACATTAAGCCTGGGCCCCAAGTCTGCAATGCTATTCTGTAAGAACTCACTCCAGTTCTCACTTCTGATTCTGCGGTGAAAACTGTATTTGGTATTCTGTAACTTGATGAAAACTACACTAGCGCTACTAAGTGAGAACATAGGTGAAGCGAACTTAACTTAACAGTCAGAATATCAAATACTTTTCACTTCAGGTGAGTTACGAAGTGTAATCGAAAATGAGATATGAATCGAATTCGCACGTGAGTTCTTACAGAATAGCACTGCTGCTATTACAATAGTGTCAGAATGTTCTATCATTGATTTCATAATGATTGATTTTGACAAGTTTGGTAATCTGCTTATACAAAAGCGTCACTATGACTCTCCAATGGTCCACCACCGACACTCCATTGAAAGAAATGGCATAGAATGGTAATCTCGTACATAAAGACAGACGTATGCGGTAGTCTGCTAAGATTTTGACAGATCCTTTGATTACGTTAGAACGTCGTTGTGCAATCATTTCTTTTAATAGCTCGGTTATCAAAAAGTATATACGAGACCACTGACCGACCAATGACCGACCATTATGGATTTAGCAGATTACGAACTTTTAGCAAAATATGACAATTGGATCGTGTTGGAATGTCAAATTTATAAAAATAGCAGACTTGGGGTCTTGTGTTCTTGTTGTGGAATGGTTTGAAAGAGTTACCGCGGAACTGGAACGTAAAGTATGGTGTACATAATAAAGAGTATTCTATTCTATTCTATTCTATTCTAAAGGGCATTTGGATTGTGGTGGTTTTGGTCAAAATTAAAAGTCGGACGCTGCTTCTTGCTCTGCCCAGAATGGGACAAGACAGTCGTCTCGCGTCTTGTCCCTTTCGTGTTCCTTCTAATGCCCACCACGCTCCAGACGCCGCTATTTGATAACCTCCTTGTTTTTTAAAGTCAGTTAAGGAACGCTTCCCAAAAATGAGGACTTATATATCCTACCAGCACCTAATCTATTCAAAAAAGTAAGAACTGGACTCATGCCATCTCACTCACCCACAGCATCGACCTTATAGTCCCGTCTCTCTTTCGCGTTGAGCTTCTGCCGCACAGTTTGCGCGATGTCAGACTTGAAATCCCATTGGTTGTTCGTGTAGTACTCGAATACTTCGAAACCTTTGGTGATGCGGCGCTGGACGCGACATAATCTGGAAGAGAAATTACGTATTAAAGCTTGAAAAAGACGAATAGTGGTAACGTCCCCGTCTTATGAATTCTAGGTCGCGGGTTCAAACCCAGACAAGCGCATTACTTTGTGTAATTAATTTCATCACCACTGCTCTCAAAACGGTGAAGGAAAACATCGTGAGGAAACCGGCATGTCCTAGAACCAAAAATTCGAAGACATGTGACATTCAGCAACCCGCACTGGGCCCGCGTGCTGGATTACGGCCCATTCCCTCTCCTAGAGGGGAGGACTGTGTCCCAGCAGTGGGAACGTTACAAGGCTGAGTATGTACTCACACTGGCTTGTACCCGAGGCAGAAGAGCAGCGTGTCGATGATGAAGGCGGGGATCCAGTGGAACAGGAACACGCAGATGTTGTGGTACATGCGCGAGTGCTTCATGGAGCCCCCGGGGTACCTGGGGATGCACAAACATATTATTATTGTGCTCAGGCTGTAGCGGAACTTGTATATGAATGACTATAAGAATAGTTGGTCGCTGTGTTGAACGCAAGGCAATGTCTTATTTAATAACCGAGGGCTTTCCCTTAAACTCGTTAATCTATATAATGATATAGATTAACGAGTTTAAGGGAATAGCAAAGAATAGAAAAATAAGCATAAAATAATCCAAAATTTAAAAAAACTACCTAATTAATTGACAATAAATTCGAAACATTCTGTTTAAAATCAAAATAGTAGCGCGGAGTAGTACTCGTAGTAGCAATGCCAAACCGGCAAGTACGCGTGTACAGAGTGTTTCTTTAACGTATCAATTTAACATTTTTAGTGAATATTTTAATATTAAAAAAAATAAGAACATTTTGTTTTCGAATGGTAATATTTTTTTTTAATCATATATGGATCCTATACTATTGCGGGTTAACGGGAACGCCCTCTGTTAGTTAACATACTGTCTAAAAAATCTTTTTTCATGCATATAAAGAAGAGAAAAGAAAGAAAGACAGTGGAAAGAGAGAACTTCTTTCTGCTATTATTTAGCTGCGCGCTCCTCTCCCATGACGTTCAAAATAGAGAACACTTGTACAATATGTACATACCAGACGACTCCGTTGAGAGGCACCCTGTGCATGATGATCTCCCGACCAGCCTCGATCATCTCCGACCACGTCACCTTGATCTCAGCCGACGATGTGAAATTAATGATGTTGCACTTTGTGTCTCTGGAATAGGAGCATAAATTCATGAGCAAACCAGACATGGTTAAATAGCTTCTAAAATTATAAAGTCATTAATTCCAAAAAGGCTGAGAGCCAGAATATTTTTAACGTAAATTTTACACAAAAACAGCCCCAAATAAAGCCCGCCCGTAACCACTTCATAGTGTTTTAGCTGGGAAGAAGTGGCGCAACACCTCCTCAGCAACACATCTGTCTGTTGCTTTTTAAGAACTTGTATTTACCTATTTAATTATATATATAAATAGACTCTTTCTACCATACATAATGTTTTCATAGATATATTGACAAGCTACCGTCATGATATTAATTTCCTTGAACAAAGAATCGCAGCCTTGGCGATTGTATAAGGTGCTAATACCTCTTTTCTGCAGAATAAAAATAGACTCGATGTCTGCAGCACTTCCCCATAGTAAGATACCGTAAGACATAATTCAACTGTCAACTACTAAATAAAACCACCGTTGCGCTTGGATGCTAGTTTAATACTGGTCAGCGACACTGACATAACAAAATGGCGCGAGCGCGCACACAACGCACGCACACAAACATGTGTATAATACTATGAAAGTAAAGAAAATAGACTAGTATTAGCTAGCACACTCCACTATGCCATCTGAAGCCGACACAATGATGTGGAAATGGCAACTTCATTAAACTTGAAAGTAAAGGAGCAAAGAGTGCACTATAATATCTTCTGCCTACTTGGCTAATCTTCGTTGAGACATATCACTGTGACCGAAATTCAGTCGGGAGGGTTGTGTACGAAATAAAAGTGAACATACCCATTCTTCAAGTAGTTCCAGGCTACGATCATAATACCGTTGATGAACACATCAACTGGTAGGTAGTCTGCGTAACTGTTGCTCTTACAGTACATGGATCTGATGACACCCTTACCAGCACCTGTGAAAGAAAGACATTCATAGAATAGAATAGAATAGAATAGAATAGAATAGAATAGAAAAACTTTTATTCAGGACAGACACAGCACAACGGTTATCAAACACAAATTACAGGAGAAGAAAAGTACAGAATGCGACGAATTCATGGATTGCTATCACAAATAATTAGGTACTTGACTAAACAATCTAATTAGTCCGTCAGATAGATTTCCAAAAGATATTAGACACGTTTTGTTCACGAACGAAACGAAGACGATACAGTGCGTTGAATACTCGTGTGGCGTCACTACTCGCTACAATTTGTACCACGACGTGACGTCACAAGCCCCCACTCCTCCACTCCTGATCTTTGATGCTCTTTATCTTCGTTAACTTTTATAGATTTGATAAAGCAAATATACGGTTCCAATATTTTTCGATAATCTTACTTACTGTACTTCGTTTACGTCACATGAGAGAGAAAACAACATTTATCATTGGTGCTCCGCTCCTATTAGTCTTAGCGTGATGATATATATAGCTTTAGCAATAAATGGGCTATCTAACACTGAAAGAATTTTTCAAATCAGACCAGTAGTTCTTGAGAATAGCGCGTTGAAGCAAACAACCTCTTCAGCATGATATATTAACACCATATTATCGATTTTGATTCTGTTCACGAAAAACAGAATAAATAAAATGATTTTATTTTCATGCGTATTCCACAAAAATTGCTTTGAAAATGGAATTGGATTATTTTCAGCGCTGACGAGAAAGATGTTTACCGACATGATATTTCGAGAGTGATTCAAACAATATTTTCCCGAAACATTCCCGAAAATACTGGTATTCAGCTGGATCCAGTTTAATTGGAAGCTGATCTCAAAATAGTTAAGAAAAGTCTAGACGGATGAATTTAGACACAAAGTCTTACCAATCAGTAATCCAGTGGGCCCGTTGATATTGTCTGTCCAGCCGGGAACAGGCTCCTGCCATATTGGAATCACTGGAAAATACAAACACATATATTAACGATTTAAATAATGTAAATAATAACAGCCGATGGGTCGATCTTTGAGGTAAAGCAACGCTTGCCGAGGATGTGTGACCATCTGAACACACTGCGACTTCTCCGTGTCTCGGAAAGCACGCTAAGCTGTTGCTCCCGGCTGTCATTTGTAGATCTTTGGCAGTCGTTACGGATTGTCAGAAGCCAGAAAATCTGACACCAGTCTTGCTAAGGACTACTGTATTGGGTGGAATGCGCGTTGTGTTCCATTTTTTTTATTTATTTATTTATTAAAAAAGGCAAACCAACAGCTTCTGTATACAGCATTACATATGAATAATATTAGCAAAATCATCAGACTTATACAGTCGCCAATAATAGGTCGACCAACATTCAAGTGAGCAAAATAACACTGGCTTATTACTAGATATTATAATATTGCCAAAAAAAAAATACAAATAATCACATTAAAATTAAAAAGAAAACACAACAAAATTACAAATATCCAGTAAGCAACAAAAAAAAATCTATTAATGGTAAAATGACTTCAAATTTAAAAACGTGTTCCATGCACGCCTTGAAGCGATATCAGCATATTTAAAAAAGCCCGCAAGAGGTAGTGCCTAACAGGATTGTGGAATTGATCGATAGAGTAACCGCGATTCTAGAACGCAAAGGGCATTTGAAGGAAAATTGACGGGTTTAGTATTTTAGTCCAGTTGAGCAGTAACCAGCCTTAGTGTGCTGAACTGCGAGTGGTCCATTCCAAAAAAAAGGGTTTAGTATTTAGTCAGTAAGAGTCTGTCACTCCGCCCAGAGAGAAAGGAGGTATTTGATGATTTAACAATCTTAAAAGGTATTAAGTATTACCCAGTTATTAGGTTGTAAAGATCAGGGTCTCAAGTCTGCTATTGGCCTATCATTGATTTCATAATGGTTGATTTTTACAAGTTTGGTAATCTACTAATATAAAAACGTCATTATGACTTTCCAGTGGTCAACCACTGACACTCCATTGAAAGAAATGGCTTATAATGGTAATCTCGTATATAATGATAAATGAATGACAGACGAATGCGGTAATCTGCTACCATTTTGACAGTCCCTTTGATCAGTGACCTACCATTAGAACGTCGTTGTGCAGTCATTGCTTTTAATAGCTCGGTTATCAAAAAGTATTACGAGACCATTGACCGACCAATGATCGACCATTATGAATTTAGCAGATTATGAACTTTTAGCAAAATGACAATGGGATCGTGTTGGAATGACAAATTTATAAAAATAGCAGACTTGGGCCCCAGATGTGGTGGTGGAAAAAACTGGTATTCAGCTGCATCCAGTTAGACTGGAATCCGAACTCAATATAGCAGATTAATGAAGATCAGTGTAAGGACGTCAAATGAAGAGTCTTACCTATGGACGGCCTCAGAACCATGGCGGGTATGTGCGCCATAGACTCCACCACCAGCGCCTCTCCCAGAGCCTTGGTGAAGGCGTACGAGTTGGGCAGTTTGTCCAATAACCTGCAAGTAAACAACAATAATATTGTAATATAATATAGCAAGCGCAGTGGTGGTGGTCGCGGGTCCAAACCCAGCCAGGCGCATTACTTTGTGTAATTAATTTCATCACTACTGCTCTGAAAACGGTAAAGGAAAACATCGTGAGGAAACCGGCATGTCCTAGAACCAAAAATTCGAAGACATGCGACATTCACCAACCCGCACTGGGCCCGCATGGTGGATTACGGCCCATTCCCTCTCCTAGAGAGGAGGCTTGTGTCCCAGCAGTGGGAACATTAAAAGGCTGATTTATATGAATATAAAGTACTGCTTGCCTATGTCGATCCATGGATGGGTGACGATCTTGAGATTTCTCCGTGGCTAGGAAAGGACGTTTAACCGTTTGTCCTAGCTGTCATTAGAAGAATTTTGGCAGTAGTTACGGATTTTTTCACCATTAGAAAGCTACATTCACCCTGAGTAACATAGGCTATAATTTATCCCCGGATTCCCACGGGAACGGGAAATACGTGGGTGAAACCACGGGGCGATGCTAGTATAAAATAAAGTGGCTTTAGGTAGTTTGCCAATGACCCCATCAGTCCTCAGTCACTTTGGTATGGCATAGCATCATGTTATGGTGGCATTAATTAATCAGTATAAGGCGATACCCCGACCAAAACCTTGCGATAGTGCGTTTTTCTTCGCTATTCAGAGACTATTAACTCATTAGTTATGAGAAATAATTTAAAAATCTATATCATACACGTTTTATTGCATTTCAAAAGATCGCTTATCTTTTTTAATCAAAATAATTCCAAAATATGTGTGAATTCTATGATAAAAGTGCGTGCGCAGGTTGCAGGCGGCAAAGGGAACGAATGCTCAAGGTTATTTGGTCAGCGAAACGCTTTAAGAAGCTCCCGTTCAAATTTTTAGAGCAACATATAGCTCTCAAGCAATTTGTTGCAACAGTCCCATTCACCGATTCGGACACACGCAACACGAATAATCTCATATGTATGGCCTTGTAGGAAGTGTGTCAACGACCTGATCAGTCTGCAGTTACTCTCGCATGCCATAGTAATTGTGAGGCCTTGACCCATAGACAGTGGAGAAGTTGTAGAACGTGGTAGTCTATGCCATTGACTAAGAGTTTAGGATTTATATTGGACTAGCATCGTCCCTTGGTTTCACCCGCGTAGTTCCCGTTCTCGAAGGAATATGGGGATATAATATAGCCTATGTTCACCGGAGATAGTGTAGCTTCCCAAGAGTGAAAGAATTTTTCAAATAGGTCAAGTTGTTTCGGAGCCTATTCAATGCAAACAAACAAATCACAATCAAATCTTTCCTCTTTATAATATTAGTGTAGATGAGAATGCTTTAGGAAGCCGGCCAAATTATCATTTTTAGTGTTTCAGATCTCCATACCAAATAATAGGATCACTCGTGTATCTGTCTGTCTGTCAGATCCAATTTTAATTGAATCTACTGGGCCGATTCAATAGAAATTTGGTACGAATAAAAACTTTTGGGACTCAAACACGGACGCGTATTTTAAATAATAGATATGTATGTATGTCACCAGTTAATAGCTCTATGTTTCCTGAGTAAAAAAAAATATGATTCTATTTAGTCCGTTGTTAGATTATCGAAACATATTGGACTCATATTTTTTCCTTTTTCAAATCTATAATATTTGACGAAGATAAAGAGCATCAATGATCAGGAGTAGGGGCTTGTGACGTCACGTCGGTCGTGGTAAAAATTGTAGCACGTAGTGACGTCACACGAGTTTTCAACGCACTGTATCTTCTTCGTTTTTAGTTTATGTGAAAAAAGAATAAATACGTGTCCAATATTTTTTCGAAATCTATCTGACGGACTAATTAGATTTTTTAGTCAACTAGCCTATCATAAAATGCGTGCCATTATACCTTTCGAACCTAATCTATCCGTGTCGGGGAGCCCTAAGTTCCTTGTGCCTTCCGCTACTTGGCTAGGCCAGAAAATCCGATAGGTAAATTGAAGAACCGTACACTGATTGTTGGTGTGTCTCTGAGGGATCGCATAAGAAATGAGGTGATACGTCAGAGAAGCAAGGTCATCGATATAGCCCACCGGATTAGTAAGCTGAACGTTAACCATTGGGGTAAACGAGTTCTAGAGTGGAGACCGCGTCTCGGCAAACGTAGTGTAGGACGTCCTCAGGCACGGTGGAGTGACGATTTGCGCAGGACGGCTGGCAGAAACTGGATGCGAGAAGCCGAAAATAGATCTAAGTGGCGTGCAATTGGAGAGGCCTATGTCCAGCAGTGGACTGCAACAGGCTGTTGATGATGATGATGACACTGATTGTTCGCCAACATTAGTCAGCGGCACCTACTTGGGAGTGAGTGAGGTGATGGTCTCCTCGTCCATCCACTCGACGGCCTGGATGATCTGGTGCGGGTCCGCGGGAGGGGGGTACGCCTTCTCCTCCAACAGCTTCTCGTGAAGGTGGCAGTACGAGGTCGACACGTGGATGAACAGCTGGAAAGGGAACAGGTAATTTAGAAGTATTCATAATAATATCATAATCAGCCTTTTAATGTTCCCACTGCTGGGACTCAGGCCTCTTCTCTAGGAGAGGGAATGAGCCGTAATCCACCACGCGGGCCCAGTGCGGGTTGGTGAATGTCACATGTCTTCGAATTTTTGGTTCTAGGACATGCCGGTTTCCTCACGATGTTTTCCTTCACCGTTTTGAGAGCAGTGGTGAAGAAATTAATTACACAAAGTAGTGCGCCTGGCTGGGTTTGAACCCGAACCTACAATTTGTAATTCGGGGCCGTTACCACTCGGCCTCCACTGCTCATCCAGAAGTATTCCCAAACCCTAAAATAGTTACTGTCTGTCTGACTGAGAGACTTTTTTTTTTATCGTGGGGAAATCCTCATGGACTATCCCCCGTCTGGGGAAGACGGGGGGGTGTGCCGGACTCTTACCGGCTAAGACCACCACGGTGTTCCGTCACTTGACCGTAGGCCGGGGTCACGGGTTCGCAAAAGCATGCACCGCAACCCCGGCAGGTCTCGGTCCGCCAGCCCCTGGCGGACCTCTCTTCTGTGGGGCCTAGCCCCACGTCCTTCTGAGTGGCACGCGTGGAACACGTCGCGTCGCCTACTCGGGCCTGTTACTGATCGGGCGGTGGGTACGTCTGACTGAGAGACCTAGTGCAAAGAACAGCTAACTAATTTGTGAGCGATTTGATTTTTTGGGTACCTATTGCAGATAACCTTAACGTTTACCACTGCCTACATAAACTGCATTGAGATTCTGTTAATATCTCAACTTGAAGACTCGAGTGAAGTAAAATATAAATCCACCCAGTCAAGGTCGAATGTCAAAGTCAAAGTCAAAACGTTTATTTTAATTAGGCCATTAAACGGCACTTTTGAACGTCATAATTAAAATTTATCATTATTAAGTGACTCTAGCGTCCATTCGCAATGGTAGATTCTTATGGAGAAGAACGGACAAGAAACTCCATAGTTACTCGTTTCAAATAAATGTTTTACAATATTTGGTATACAAAAAATACTTCATATATGTGAGGACGACGCACCAAGTATACTAGTTATAGAACAAAGTAATATAATATTACCAACAGAGGTAAACGTCTAAATATCTCATGCTCATGGTACTCACATATTTACAAATATTGAAATAGTAAACAGAAAAAAAATACAAGACACAAAAAAATA
Source organism: Hecatera dysodea (assembly GCA_905332915.2). Taxonomy (NCBI): domain Eukaryota; kingdom Metazoa; phylum Arthropoda; class Insecta; order Lepidoptera; family Noctuidae; genus Hecatera; species Hecatera dysodea. The sequence continues at coordinate 11,269,269 of HG995315.1, forward strand.
ATGACATTTCATTTCACGCTCATTTCATTTTAGTTTGTCAGAATAGAACTGCTGGACCATATAACATCTGCAAATCTTACCTTCAAGTTCTTGCAGGCCTTCCCCAGCTCCACCATGAGCTTGGTACCTCTCACGTTCAGCAGAACAGCTTTCTTCAGCTCTTCGTCGAACCTGGAACCAGAATATCACATTTTAACGCCTCAAAGAGACAGTCCTCCTTTTTTCCTCCTTCGTTCCTATTTGTCCTCCTTTTAATGTGGGTGGGAAATTATTAAATAGGGAGACGAGAGAGATTAGGTACTCCCAAAGAGGAGGTTTTTGATTATAATTTTTTTACTATGTTAGTCTTCATTCGTGTTAAAATTTAGTTATAGTTTTAAAATATTATCAGTAATAATTAACTCTTAATGTTTCATCCATTCAAGAAGTAAGTGACATTGTGCTATCATACAAAACTCCCAATATGCCAATTTAATAATCCCTTTTTTTCTGAGAAGAGCGGAAGAGAGTGTCAGACTCTAACTGACTAAAATCCACCCGTGATCCTCCTAGTGCCTTTTGCGTTCGACTCTTTCAAATAAATTCCTGCACCATAGAAGGCGCTGACCTTATGGGGCCCCGTCTTCTTTACTGACATCTCTAATTCAGTAATACTAGGCCACCAAGATGCAGGCTATGCCTAGTTTGAGGCCCGTGGCCACGTCTGCTGTATTCGCTGTTTACTTTATTTCTATGCCTTATTGTGTGAAATGTTTATGTGTAATAACTTGTATGTGTGCCAATAAATAGATTATTATTAATGTAGGTTAATGTCTATGGTGGTGTTCTAAGGAAAGCATAGCATAATCAGCCTTTTAACGTTCTCACTGCTGGGGCACAGTCCTCCTCTCTAAGAGATGGAATGGGCCGTAATCCAGCACGTGGGCCCAGTGCTGGTTGGTGAATGTCATATGTCTTCGAATTGTTGGTTCTAGGACATGCCGGTTTCTTCACGATGTTTTCCTTCACCGTTTTTTAGAGCAGTGGTGATGAAATTCATTACACAAAGTAATGCCTGGCTGGGTTAGAACCCGCGACTTACAACTTGTAAGTCGGAGCCGTTACCACTCGGCCACCACTGCTCTCAAAGGAAAGCATCACGCAGATTTGAGTGCATCTGTTCAGGTACCGTGTAGCTAAGCTTAGAACTTTAAGGAGCTCAACTATTAGAATAGAATAGAATAGAATGGAATGGAATGGAATGGAATGGAATGGAATGGAATGGAATGGAATGGAATGGAATGGAATGGAATGGAATGGAATGGAATGGAATGGAATGGAATGGAATGGAATGGAATGGAATGGAATGGAATGGAATGGAATGGAATGGAATGGAATAGAATAGAATAGAATAGGATAGAAAAACTTTTATTCAGGACAGACAGCACAACGGTTACAAACACAAATTACAGGAGAAGAAAAGTACAGAATGCGCCGAGCGTGGCCGAACCGAAAGGGTTACCACCTCAGCGTTTGATAGTCGACGAACAATACCAAAGTAACGACTTTTGAGTGTGCCACATAAACAGCCAGACTTTCGGTAATTCATGATGATGGTACCTGATAGTGGCAGCAGCGTGTATGATAATGTGGACGTCGTTGATGACCATCTGCCTGTCCTGCTCGCTCATGCCCAGGTCGGGCTCCGACACGTCTCCGCCGACCAGCGTCACCTTCTGCAGCAGGGGTTCCACGCCCCCTCTCATGGTGCGGACCTTTTCGAAGAGCTGGAATGGGTGAAGAAAATAAAAGTTAGCGAATGGGAGTTGGGTAAATTGAATGGTGTCGTGCAATCCCCGAACTGATACCGATAGAAGACCAGAAAGGGTGGTGAAACTACCGCCTTGACTTATTATGAAAGCTGTTTTATAAATAACTAACAGCGCCCCGCGGTTTAACCCGCGTAGTTCCCGTTCCCGTGGGAATACGGGGATAAATGTGTGTATGTTACTCAAGGTGAATGTAGCTTTCTAATGGTGAAAGTATTTTTGAAATCGGTCTAGTAGTTTTTGAGTTTATTCGTTACATACAAAAATACAAATCTTTCGTCTTTATAATATTAGTGTAGAATAGCTGACCAGGCAAACGTCGTTTTGCCACATAAAATAAAAAAAAGTTAGAGGTGGAACACCCTTAACATTTAGGGGGATGAAAAATAGATGTTGTCCGATTCGCCACCCTAGCCGATATGCACGTTAAGATTCACGAAAATCGGTCGAGCCGTTTCGGAGGAGTTCAACCACAAACACCGTAACACGAGAATTTTATATATAAGATTGAAAAATTGATCAATGCTTACATTCAAAGTAAGTACATACTACTTTGAATGTACGCATTGCAAAGTACCTACTCTTCTCTATCCTTAAAATTTTGGCTCTGAGACCATCATCCATCTCTCTTTTTCCAATTATATTGGGGTCAGCTTCCAGTCAAACTGGATTCAGCTGAATACCAGTATTTTACGTGAAGCGGCTGCCTACCAGCAGACCTCAAGAACCTATTAACTGGGTATATATAATACAGTATAGTTCTTAGCTGGTAGGTATCAGATTTCTTCAATTGATTTTATGCTTCAATCCTATTATGCTTATAATCATTTAGCTTAGAAACATTATGCGAATTAAATTTATGTCAAAACAAATCAACCCATGAGATAATTATGCGAACATAAACTACATGCCAAAAAAAGAGACAAAATATAATACGCCAAAATCATTATGCCAAACTATATTAAGAAAAAAAAAGCATTATGCGAAAAGAAGGCATCCCCAGATTCACTGGCGTCATAATTATAATCTGTAACGACTGCCAAAGATCTACAAATGACAGCCGGGACCAACGGCTTAACGTGCTTTCCGAGGCACGGAGGAAACTCGGTATGTTAGGATGGTCATCCATCCACAGACTGACATTGGCAAGCGTTGCGTAATCTTGCTCAACCCGTGCGGCTGTTATTGATTGTGGGATGATGAACTGGATTTCCACATGGTATATCCGACGACGCAGAAACCTATAATTTCGTACAAACTAAATAAAAACAATACATTTGCGTCGGTTCACGCCTCACTGGGCAGTTCTAACGATTGTTGCTTCAGTACTATGTCGTTTTGTAACTATTGTGACAGAGATGTCGACGACTATGTAACTTTATTCCATACTAGCTTCTGCCCGCGACTTCGTCCGCGTGGAATAGTTACGAACCCCCTGATTTTGAAGCATTCTTCATTAGTCCACCGCTCCTATTGGTCTATATATAGCATACTAGCAGTGCCCCGCGGTTTCACCCGCGTAGTTCCCGTTCCCGTGGGAATACGGGAATAAAATATAACCTATGTTGCTCAGGGTGAAAGAATTTTTGAAATCGCTCCAGTAGTTTTTGAGTTTATTCGTTACATACAAAAATACAAATCTTTCCTCTTTATAATATATAAAAACATTTCGTGGCACAATGTTACTTACCATACTCTTCCGAAACGGCGAGACAGATTTTTAGGAAATTTTATATGCATAATCAGTAGGTCTGAGAATCGGCTACTATCTATTTTTCATACCCCTAAATGATAAACCCCTAAATAGTTTCTTTATTTTACATGGCAAAACAACGTTTGCTGGGTCAGCTAGTATTAGTATATATAGATGTTCGCTCTATCTATTCCGATCACTGATTATAAATGACAAAAACATGTTTACGAACGTAAAAACCGTCTATATTCCAGTCCAAAGTACAAAGGCCGCGAATCCATACCCTCCTTCTGCGCAGTCGGGCAATTACACACAGCTTACAAGAAGTTATGTGGACGACCTTGACATCTTGACTGCGGTGTTGACACAAATGATCACTGTCAGACAGGTAGGGCTGCCAACAGCTGCGACTCCCAACACTCGGGAGGGTGCTGAGATGGAGTGCCAGTAATGGTCCCATTTCGGCCCCCTCCAGAGACAAGTCGGCCGCTGTGCTATTGCGCAGTGGCTGATGCCTGGGGACGGTGAGCGTGGGTGGCTCGCCGTCCGATACCAGGTTGAGTCGACGACGCGTTGTGTTCCACGCGCGCCAAAGGAGCCGTCAGCACCAACGACGGGACCCCATAGGGTCGGTGCCTGCTAGGGTTGCGGGATTTGTTCGAAAGAGTTACCGCGGCCCTGGAACGCATAGGGCACAAGAAGGATCACGGGTGGGTTTTAGTCAGTAAAAGTCTGACACTCCCTACCGCTCCACCCAGGGCGGGAGGGGTCATTTGATGATTTCCCATCCAGAAAAAAAAAAAAAAAAAGGGCTGCCAACAGCTTGACATCGTTTTTTTTTTTTTGAAGAAATTGTTTCTGATTGTACCTGATTTTAGAAATACTTTATAGGTAATACATACAAATGGTATCGGGCTTAATTGTTTTATTTCATTGAAAAATAAAACTTTCGTTGTCTAACTGTCAGCGCGTAATTGTAAAATGCGTAAAATATCTTGAGAGAATGTAAACTCTCGATACATTGTTAACTGAACATATGGTTTTTTTTACGCATCAGAATATTTTGTTAGTCAATAATCTCTTGATGTAATGCCGAATGGCTAATGTCTTGCTGGTACTTTAACTGACAGATAACTGATATTATAAATAGTCATTTAGGCTACTTTTAAATTACATGAACAATTAATGTACTCTGAACCAAAAAAAAAAAAACACGAAATTGTAAACAGCCGCGGGCAAACTCTAGTTTTTCTTTTTTAATATTTCTACGATTACTTGACAGTTTCAATTAGCATATCGATCTCATTTACCGCCACTTTACACACACCGCCGCAATATAACCGAATACACAAAAATATATCAGTGAAATTACAAGAATTCAGTCTTTGAATTGACAATTCGAATCAATTAGATAGAATATTCGGGGAGCAGCAGTGGTGACCGAGTGGTAACGGCCGGACTTACGAAATTGTAGGTCGCGGGTTCAAACCTAGCCAGGCGCAGTACTTTGTGTAATAGGGTATTTTACTGTAAAAATCTAATTAGTCCGTCTGATAGATGTACAAAAAATATTGGACACGTATTTTTTCTTTTTTCACGTAAACGAAAAATGAAGACGATACAGTGCGTTGAAAACTCACGTGACGTCACTACGTTGCTACAATTTTTACCAGCGAAGTGACGTCACGTGAGTTTTCAACGCACTGTATCGTCTTCATTTTTCGTTTACGTGAAAAAAGAAAAAATACGTGTCCAATATTTTTTGTACATCTATCAGACGGACTAATTAGATTTTTACAGTAAAATACCCTATTAACTTTATCACCACTGCTCTCAAAACGGTGAAGGAAGACATTGTAAGGAAACCGGCATGTCCTAGAACCAAAAATTCGAAGACATGTGACATTCACCAATCCGCACTGGGCCCGCGTGCTGGATTACGGCCCAGTCCCTCTCCTAGAGAGGAGGCCTGTGTCCCGGCAGTGGGAACATTAAAAGGCTGATTATCCTAAATAGAGTATTTTAGCGTACTCTATTATACAGGGTTATTTGTAACAATTTTTTTTTTCGCGATTTCAGGTTTGGTCCCATAGTAAAAGTTGTTTAATGATGAGTACAATGACCTCTTAAGAGGTTGTTGGTGTTTTACAAAAACTCTGTATACTTATGCGATTTCAAAAAGTACACTTTATAAATATAGTATACCTAGCCTAGGCAAAACTTGTTTGTACTAAAATCGGGTTTGGCCGGTAACATATACATGCCACCGGAAAATTGCAAATGCCGTGAGATTGCAAAATATCGCGTGAAATTGTGAATTTGGCTATGTTACAGACACGGATATATTGAAACTACTGAATTTTAATGGTTCTTTTTCATAACGTATTGAAAAACTTTAATCGAATATCTAAAGATTTATTACAATCTTGCGTGCTCTGCAATTACCTGAAATTGCAGACCGTTACTGAATAACTGGCAGACAATAGGGTAGTTGACTAAAAAAATCTAATTAGTCCGTCAGATAGATTTCCAAAAAATATTGGACACGTATTTTTTCTTTTTTCACGTAAACAAAAAATGAAGCCGATACAGAGCGTTGAAAACTCGTGTGACGTCACTACTCGCTACAATTTTTACCGAGCCGTAACGTCACAAGCCCCCACTCCTGATCTTTGATGCTTTGTATCTTCGTCAGATTTTATAGATTTGATAAAGGAAAAAATACGTGTCCAATATTTTTCTATAATCTAACTGACGGACTAAATATAATCATATATTTTTTACTCAGGAAACACCCCTATTGTTCATAGAGAGCTGAAATTTGGCATGTAAATTCCTTGCAAAGTGTAGGGGAGATAAGAAGAAATTCCCGAGAAATTCCCACGGGAACGGGAATGGGTAAACGTGTACGAAGTTCCGGGCAAAAGCTTTATAGATTAAGTTAGGTAAGACAGGTTATATAAGTTCATATAATATTGTTTTTTATTTATTTATCTGATGACTATGTATGTAGGTCAATTCGTTTTTACTTTATTGACATCATCTACTCTTTACAATGTTTTATAGTGAATTGATTTATGATTTCCATGTTGGATATTTTTTTTTCTTCCTCTGTGTCGTGTATACTATTGTATAAATTCAAGTTCTTAAAACGCAACAGACAGATGTGTTGCTGGGGAGTTTGTTGCACCACTTCTTCTTCCCAGCTAAAACACTAGGAAGTGGTGACTGGTGGCCGTTTTGGGGGACTGTCTTTATGTAAAGTTTGACGTTCAAAAAGTGCTGGCTCTCAGCCTAGTTTGAATAAATGACTTTTGAATTTGGATTTTTGGTTTTGATTATAAAGCGCTTCAAAGTGAAATAGAGTACATTACTCCATATTTAAGTGCGTACAGTTGACAACCCTAGCCTCTCATCGCTACTGGTATGGCTTTCGATGCTCTGCTATGTGTATGTATGTCAGCACATCTCATAAACTGATGAATACTTCTCAATGGGCTTGTCTACTGTCATTAGAAAAAAGGTCGTATCTACAGAAACTGATTCAATCAATTTTCGACCTTATGTTATTTTCTTCATGTTGGAAATCGGTTACTTCGTTTTGTGTAGACAGTTGTGCAATTGGAAAGTTCGGATGTCGAATTTGATGTCGAATCGGCTCAGAGTATTTTAAGTAGTTCTAAATCTAAATATATATAACTCAAAAGGGACTGACTGACTGACATAGTGATCTATCAACGCACAGCCCAAACCACTGAACGGATCGGGCTGAAACTTGGCATGCAGGTAGATGTTATGACGTAGGCATCCGCTAAGAAAGGGTTTTGATTAATTCTACCCCCAAGGGGATAAAATAGGGGATGAAAGTTTGTATGAAACTTTGTCAATTTTCAATCGATCGGGCTGAGAGTTTCAAAATCGGGGGTAAAGTAACTATTCCACGCGGACGAAGTCGCGGGCAGAAGCTTGTCTAACATAAAATTGCAAACACTAGCGACCTACTGAGCTAAATCATTATCCGACTAGAAGGCAATTGAGAAATATTCTTTGAACTTAAGTGTAATGGCGTACTGCATTTTACGATGTGGCGAAATTCTAAGTGTTCGTACTGCCTTAGGTAATCTAGTCCTTTCAGCTGTTACCGAGGTACTCACAAATATCACACCTCTTTTTATCCGACTTCAAAAAGGAGGAGGTTCTCAATTCGGCAGGTATGTTTTTTTTTTTCTATGTATTTACAGACATTTCTGATCCGATTTACGTGGTTGTTTTTTTTATCCGATGAAGAATAGTTGCCATTTGGTCCCATAAGAATTTAGTTTAGTTTCGCCGATTTTTTTTATTTTATGAGTATTTTTGTCAATTTCAATAAATGATAGCAAATCTGTCGGGATAGCTGAAATCGCATGTTTGTTTATTGTTTACACCAATTTATACCACGTACGCTGTGATGGGTATGTTTAGCTGGGAGTGAACCACTAAAAAGTGAAAAATATAAATAAAATAACTTTATAGAAAGAAATACAACCGACTTCAAAACAAAAGTACAAAATAACTTTCCAAAAACAAAAAAGCAACCAAAAACACCGAGTTCCAAAATTAAAGTTATTTTTTCTTTTTCCTAATATGTGGTCTTCTCCACACCCAGATTTCGCTTTCATTTTAAGTTGTGTTTTAGTTTTTATTTTATTTGACGTGACCACTCGCAGTTCAACACTCTAAGGTTTATTACTGCTTAATTGGTATTTCTTGTGATGGTCTCAAATGAATTTAAGTCCCCAGCCAGAGCTAATATATATAACTCAAAAGTGACTGACTGACATAGTGATCTATCAACGCACAGCCCAAACCACTGAACGGATCGGGCTGAAATTTGGAATGCAGGTAGATGTTATGACGTAGGCATCCGCTAAGAAAGGATTTTGATTAATTCTACCCGCAAGGGGATAAAATAGGGGATGAACGTTTGTATGAAACTTTGTCAATTTTAAACCGATCGGGCTGAGAGTTTCAAAATCGGGGGTAAAGTAACTATTCCACGCGGACGAAGTCGCGGGCAGAAGCTAGTCTAACATAAAATTGCACACCCAGATTTCGCTTTCATTTTCAGTTGTGTTTTAGTTTTTATTTTATTTGACGTGAGTAAATTCATTTGAGACCATCACAAGATGGTCTCAAATGAATTTTAGTCCCCAGCCAGAGCTAAAAACTAAGTTTGCAAACCAAATGACCGCTCGCTAAGGGCATCTCCAATATTAAAATAAAATAAACAAACTAAAATATAGTATCAATAATTCGTCCGCAACGCTGTCAGCTGGTGATGTGGCCAAGACACTGGCGGCATTGCCACGTTGAATGGCAATGCTTAGGCTTAGCCTCTAGAATATTTTGTTATCTATGATGATAATTACCATAACCTAACACAATATAAGATATTTGAGATTCTCATAAATATTATGACATTCGTTAAAATTATTTAATCTATGGTAATATAATTAACTAGCAGCGCCCCCCGGCTTCACCCGCATTGTTCCTGTTCCCGTGGCAATACGGGGATAAAATATAGCCTATGACACTCCACAATAACGTAGCTTTCTATTGGTGAAATGATTTTTAAAATCGGTTCAGTAGATCCAGAGATTACCCCTTACAACGTCACAAACTCACAAACGTTACCTCTTTATAATATTAGTATAGATAATTACTTGAACCAAATACTCGGTTATTTTACCTATTCATTGGGATTTTTTTTTAACACAGTATTATTCCGAGGTGTTTCACATATGTATAATTATGTAAATGAGTAAACAAACAATGGATGCATTTTTTCGATATTTCTCAGGGATTTGCATGCTGATACTATGTAAATTAATTATCCTAATAATAATTAGAGATGTGCAATTTAAGTGGTATGTATGTACCTATTTAGAATAAAATAGAATAGAATAATAAAAAATACATAAAAGTGAAAAATAAAAAAAAAACACCCAGTACAAAATTATGAGGTAACACACACAAAAAAAAAATACAGTCGAAGTGAGAACCTACTCCTTTTCTGGAAGTCGGTTAAAGAACCGAAGTAAAAACGATTACCTAAAGAGGGAGGTAGTGATTTTTAATCATTGTTTTAAAAGTGGACTAGGTAGTTAAATAGTTAATACGAGCCAATTATTTTATTGTGGCATTATTCTGTAGAATACAATAGAATAGACTACATTATTATCTGATACAGACACAACAAAACAGTTACAAAACCATTAAAAAAGAGAATAATCATAAAACAATCGTCAACATCTGCCTAGCCTTTTCCCAACTACATATGTATATTGAGGTCGGCTCCCAGTCAAACCGGATTCAGCTGAATACCAGTATTTTACGTGGAGCGGCTGCCTACCAGACCTCCACAACGCATTAACCGGGTAACACGGTACTTAGCAAGTACTGGTGTCAGATTTACTGGCTTCTGACAATCCGTAACGACTGCCAAAGATCTACAAATGACAGCCGGGACCAACGGCTTAGCGTGCTTTCCGAGGCACGGAGTAAATTCGTTATGTTAAGATGGTCACCCATCCACAGACCAACTTTGGCAAGTAAAAAAAAGGAAAAGTACTTACAACTCCATTGAAGATCTCCTCCAGCCTCTGTTTCGGGTTCTTTCCCTTCTTGGTCCTCACGAAGAGTAGGATCTGATCGATGTCCGGACATTTTCTGAAAGAGACAGATAGTATTTTTAGGGAATTCTCTTTCAGTTTAGGAAGAAATAAAGAATGAAAACTTGTTTTTTTTGGCACACAGGTACACACAACTGATTTCAGCCATGCCAAGAAGTACCGTGTTAGCCAGTTAATGGATTGTGGAGGTGTGGTAGGCAGCCGCTCCACGTTAAATCTATACTTAATATTATAAAGCTGAAGAGTTTGTTTGTTTGTTTGTTTGTTTGTTTGTTTGTTTGTTTGAACGCGCTAATCTCAGGAACTACTGGTTCGAATTGAAAAATTATTTTTGGGTTGAATAGACCATTTATCGAGGAAGGCTTTAGGCTATATATCATCACGCTTAAGCCAATAGGAGAGGAGCAGCGATAAAGAATGTTTTAAAATCGGGGATTTCACGGGGACGAAGTCGCGGGCAGCAGCTAGTACTATTCTATTTCCGTGCGGCAATCGAATCCGTCACACATGCAACAAATGCAAGCACATCGCTGAGAGGCCAGCAGTTCTCGAGAAAGTCGACGTCCCACCATATATCTCTCCACGTAATTCATCTGCGCAACCACGACCACACTGACAAGAGTTTCCGACTAAGAAGATCAGTCCGTTCCAGCATCTGACTATAAGACGTACATACTGAGAAGCACCACCAGTATATGGTGGACATCAAAAAGAAAGAAAGAAAAATGTTTATTTGGGTCTCGCACAAAACAAACAAAAAATAAAAATAAATAAAATAAAACTACTAGAAAAATAAATTAACAAATGCAGTTGATAGAATTATAGAATTTTCTATCAATTTGTACCTAAATGTAAGTGTGCGAGGCCAAAAAGGTTCCTGTCTCAGCATATGCTGCGATATTTAAAAATAAATAACACAGCGCTGGTATTCTGATAGGTCCTGTACAGATTACTTTTATACAAATTATGCCTCACCCATACGCACAAAATGTTTCGGGAAAACCTTCATCGTGCGTAAAGTTAAGGAGTGGAACTTCTTGCCGGATTCTGTGTTTACTGATAGCAGGAGTAACTATGGAGTTTCTTGTCCGTTCTTCTCCATAAGAATCTACTTATTGCGAATGGACAAATAGAGTCACTATAATATTTTTATTTTCAAAATGTTTTGACGTTCAAAAGTGCCTTTTAATGGTCTAGTTGAAATAAATGCGTAGGGACATCAGGTAGCGATAGTGCTAGCGCTGCAAGATGTAATGCTCCACCGCTAGCGGGCAGTCGTTTGCGCCGCGCCGAAACAGTAACTTGTGTAGCACTTTCTACATTCTGTATGTGTGAATATCGAATAGACTGGTTTTACGGACTTGTGCATTTTATTTAATCTCCTTACTACAACCACTTATAACTGACCCCAACAAAATGAATTGACTTTGACTTAGAGCTACAACCTGGGGATCTGTAAGTCAACAGTGAACAGGTTACTTCTAGACAAGCGTGCTGCATCGTCGACCACATCATCGCTTACCATCAGGTGAGGTTCTGGTCAAAAGCGAGCCTATCAAAAAGGGGAGATATACCTGAGCAGTTTTTCAAGGAGGACCTTCCCCATGAAGCCTGTTCCTCCGGTGATGAGGACCTTCATGCCGGAGAAGGTGTCCGCGATCCTGTCGGGTAGCGCCTCCAGGTCGGCGCTCGATAATGTCGTCTCTGAAGGCATTGTGGACCTGGGGGCACGAGAAAAGATATATCTATACTAATATTATAAAGAGGAAAGATTATGTTACTATCATTGAAAACCTTGGAAACACGAGATATGATGACATAACACTCAGTTACTGTACAGACTTTATGATATCGTTTTACCCAGTAACTGGGCTGTGGAAGTCAGATAGGTAGATGCTACATGTATACTATGTGTAATATTATAAAGAGGAAAGATTTGTATTTTTGTATGTAACGAAAAAACTCAAAAACTACTGGACCGATTTAAAAAATTCTTTCACCATTAGAAAGCTACATTCACCCTGAGTAACCTAGGCTATATTTTATCCCCGTATTCCCACAGGAACGGGAACTACGCCGGTAAAACCGCGGGGCGCTGCTAGTGAATTAATATAATTATTCCTCTTTGCCATGACATGTCTTTGTAGGCATCTGTCTAGAAAAAAGTAAAAAAAAAAATAAAAAAAAATAAATATGAACACAAAACCGGTCAGTGTGAGTCGGTTTTGGACACTTACATAGGTAAGTGTTCCGAACGAATAATAGCATAAGCATAGCATATTATCAGTCTCTTAATGTTCCCACTGCTGGGACACAGGCCTCCTCTCTAGGAGAGGGAATGGGCCGTAATCCATCACGCGGGCCCAGTGCGGGTTGGTGAATAAAAATAATAATATTTTATTTGCATAAAACATGGTATACAAGATGGTACAAGTCTTCGAATGTTTTGGTTCTAGGACATGCCGGTTTCCTCACGATGTTTTCCTTCACCGTTTTAAGAGCAGTAGTGATGAAGTTAATTACACAAAAAATGCGCCTGGCTGGGTTTGAACCCGCGACCTACAATTCGTAAGTCGGAGCCGATACCACTCGACCACCACTGCTCATTTTTTTTGAGGCGCTGACGATGAATCCTTAGATTTTATATATGACACAGTACAGTTGCATTTACATTATTTTTAAATTTTTCTAATATTCCAACCAAAAAGGTCGCGCGAAAAATAAAAATTAAAATGTGGTCACCCACACACAAACATTTTCGGATTTTTTTTTCGCTACCGACTGCTTCTAATAAGTGTTTCGTATCTACCATGTCATAAATATACATGGTGTTTTTGATCTAAACAACATTTTACAAGTAGGTACAAAAAAGACACACAGTCACGGCATTACGAATTTACAAATAAGTTAAGTATTTGCAAATTGTTTCTAGTCTATTCATATGTAAATAAGTAACTTAAATATTAACTAACTATTGTTTACAAAACAAAACACATTTAGGTGTCACGGTACTGAGCTTGTTGCATATAATACGTACTAATTAGTGTTCCACAATGTAATACGTAGGTATTGTTGTTTAAAAAAATGTATTGATTAGACTAAAATCTTTTTACAAAAAAATACAAATCGACTTCTACACAAAAAAAAAAGAACAAAAAGTACAACGTAACTATAATTTCGGAAGTCGGTGTGTCGGAAAAAAACGAAAAAGCAATCGAAAAAATATATATAATATATTTTAGTTTTCACTTCGTAATGGTACCCCCCCCCCCCACCTAAACGTACAAATCACATTAATGTAAACAATAAACAAACATACGATTTCAGCAATCCCGAAAGATTTGCTATTATATCGAGATCTCAATCAAATGGGACCACACGACAAACACCAGCTTTCGAATATAAAAAGAATCATCAAAAGAATCACCTTTGCGAATGGACGCTAGAGTCACTTAATTTATGATATTTTTTATTGATGACGTTCAAAAGTGCCGTTAATGGCCTAATTGAAATAAACGTTTTGAGTTTGAGTTTGAGTTCATCAAAATCGGTACACCCACAATTATTTGCCAAAAATTCAGAATGGTCACATGTATTTCAGTATGGTTTTATTTAGTCGTTAGAAGATTTTTTAGAGGTACCTCTGTGTTTTTTTCTATTGGGTAAAATTATGTGTATTATGTTTTCAACACACTATCTAACTAGCATATATCCTGAAGGATATCATATATTTTTTTGATTTTGTTTACTACAACGAATCATATACTGTAGCTCCTGTACAACGAAAAACATAACTGTGTATACGGACAGCAACATTAACAATTTTTTTCATGCAGGATCTAAGTCAAAACGTTTATTTCAATTAGGCAATTAAACGGTACTTTTGAACGTCATCACGCGGAAAAAAACCCCGGCCAGATAAAATCGAACCTAAACCCCACACAGCAGTCGAGGTAGCAATCACTAGACTGAAACGCACAGAATGCATTTAGAACTACATATGTAGGTACTCGTACATATTTAAATAACCACAATCCCACGAAATTTGAAAATGCGAAAATGTGAAATATTAACCACAATGCGTCCGCGTCATATTATTTGAAATGCGACCGCAATATCCGTAATTACACGAAGCCGAATTGCCCAACGTTGGGCAACATATAACCTTGTTATAGTACCTTTACATACATATTGAACGAACTGGTTATTTTTCATACTATTAATAGACTTACATACGTTTGAGGATCTATCGCATTTTGTTACTGACAATGAGTTAATAAGTATACAGGGTTATTTGTGAAACACCAACAACCTCTTAAGGGGTCATTGTACTCATCATTATGAACAACTTTTACTATGGGAACAAACCTGAAATCGCGAAAAAAAATCAGCTGTTCCTTACATTTTGATGAGTTATACGAGCATAAATGTAAGGAACAGCTGATTTTGATGAGTACAATGACCTCTTAAGAGGTTGTTGGTGTTTTACAAATAACCCTGTATACCTCTAAAGTTGCGGAATTTATTCAAAAGAGTCACCGCGGCCCTCGAACGCGGCGGGCATTTGATGATTTCTAATACAAAAAAGGGCATTTTTTATGGATGCTAAATACCTAATCAAATGACTTCTTGCACTCCGGGTGGAGCGGAAAGGAGTGTCAGACTCTTACTGACTAAAACCCACCCGTGTGCCTTCTAATGAACTCTTTTGAACAAATTCCACAACCCTAGGACCTACCTTTTTTTTTTTTTTTTTTTTGGATGGGAAATCATCAAATGACCCCTCCCGCCCTGGGTGGAGCGGTAGGGAGTGTCAGACTTTTACTGACTAAAACCCACCCGTGCTCCTCCATGTGCCCTTTGCGTTCCAGGGCCGCGGCAACTCTCTCGAACAAATTCCGCAACCCTAGCAGGCACCGACCCTATGGGGCCCCGTCTCTGGTGCTGACGGCTCCTTGAGGCGCGCGTGAAGCACAACGCGTCATCGACTCAGCCTGGTATCGGACGGCGAGCCACCCACGCTCACCGTCCACAGGCATCAGCCACTGCGCAATAGCACAGCGGCCGACTTGTCTCTGGAGGAGGCCGAAATGGGACCATTACTGGCACTCCATTTCAGCCCCCTCCCGAGTACCGGGAGTCGCAGCACCCACAGCAGAAGCGGCAGAAGCGGCGACGGAAGCCGCGGCGGCGGCAGAGGCGGCGGCGGCGGCGGACCTCTTGCCCTTGGTCGGGGCGGATGGCGCGCAGGCCCTTCCCCCAGCCCAGTGCTCGGCCGGCTTGCCAACAGCCGCACATGCACTGCAGTGCGGCGTGGCCTCGCACGAGCCGGCCCGATGACCGGGCTGACCACAGCGGAAACAAAGTCCACTGCGGTCCACCTCCGAGGGGCACATAGCTCCCGTGTGGTTGCCCACATGGCAGCGGTAGCACCTCAGAGGTCTGGGTTCCAGCAGTTTTACCCGCGCAGAAACCCACCCCACCAAGAGCCTTCGACCCTCCGACACTGTTCTGGCCGCCGTCACGGGGCAGCTCACCACAAGGGTTTGCATGCCCGTGTTGTCAGGCCGGAGGGTGCCCGCCTTGACGAGCTCGGCAGAGCACCCCCCAGTCCTGGCGACGGCAGCCACAACCTCCTCCTCCGTCACGGAGTCGTCCAGGCCCACTATGCGCATGTCAATGCACTTAGTCGGCCTGGACACTCGAACCTCGTCCGCGGGGAGGACCTCCTTCAGCCTTTCGGCCAGGGCGTCCGCGAACGGGCCACTCTCCGCTCCGGCGAGCTCGAGCTTCCGGGCACCGGTCAGGGTTCTCCTGATCCCGAGGCCCCCAGTGATGCCCAGCTCCCGGAGGTTCACCGCCTCCTTCGCCCGCTTCATCAGGGCGAGGTACGTCACACCCCTCTGTTCCGCTTCCGGCTGCAGTGTTAAAACCACAGCCGCGGACTTCGGGGCGCGAAGCCTCGCCGCGATGGCGTTGGCCTTCCGCCGCTGCCTCTTGGCCTTGCTCCTGGCCGCCTTTTTGGCCTGCCGCTTTTCTCCAGCAACCTGCCACCCGGCCCCGGTCGCAGGAGGGTCCGAGGTTGGGGGTGGGGGCGGCCGCGGCGCCGCTGACGCTGCAGCTTCAGCCGCTCCCCCTCCAGCCTTCCTCCTTCCTCTCTTCGCGGGGGCCGACTTGGTCGTCGCCGGCGTCGCAGGCGCCGGCGCCACAGGCGCTGGCGCGGCTCCCGCCTTGGCCTTCGCCTGGCCGGACGTTCCCGGGCCAGCAGCCACCGCGGCTGCGTACGAAGCCGCCTTCTGCTGTCCCGGGGGCCTCTGTGCCGCCGCTAACGGGGGACGCCGGACCATGTCCTCCAAAACGGAGAACTGCTTCCGGAAGGGAGCCAGCTCCTGCCGCACCAGGCTCCGCACCTGGCTCAGCACCTGGCTCCCCTCCAGCGCCGCCGGACTCAGCCCCCCCTGCGGCCCCTCAGAGGCCGCTCTGGCCATGTCAGCCAGGTCCCTCCGGAGCGACTCGTTCTCCGCTATGAGTCTCTCCGTTACGGCCGCGAGGCGGGCGACTTCCGCCCGCAACTCTGTCGCCTCTCCGGACCCGCCGACGTTGGCCGCCGCCGCCGCCATAATGGAGGCCTTGGCCGCGCTAATGGCCTCCCGCTTAGAGGACTGCTTCCTCTTGAAGGCCACAGCGCGGATCGCGGCCTCCACGACCTCCTCCAGCTTGGCCCTCTTCTCCTCGACAGTGGGAGGTACCTCTCCCGGGGACACCGAGTCATCGGAGTCGAGAGTAGGCGGAAGACTAGAGGGAGCCCTACGACCGCTCCCTCCAGGGCGACGCCCCTCCTCCACCAACTTCCCGGCCCGACTCTCCACCTCCCGGGTAGAGGGAGCCAGCCCCCTCCCCGCCTCACAGCCCCTGCCCCGCCTAGCGGTGGGGATCTTGCGGGCGGAGGCAAACTCGCCCTCGGAGGTCGACTCCCCGTCTTCCTCCCGTCGCGGCCGCTTGCGGAAGAACTTCACGTTCTCCGCAGCAGCCCCCCCTCCTTCCTCTCCAGAGCCCACCGAGCTGACCGTTACTAGGTCTGGCGCGGAGCCGGAATCCGACTCCGCACCACCCCGGCGCTCAGGCGAACCCTCCTCTACACAACCGTACGCCATCAGCTCCTTAAAGGAAGCGGACTCGGATGACGACGATTGGGAGCCTCCTCGGCTCGTGTTGCCACTGGCAAGCGGAAGGCGTTTGGTGCCCACCCCAGAGTACGGAGGGCAGCCCGCCGAAGCGGGGTGGGATTCCCCGACCGCTGAGCAGTCGGGACCCACCTGGGGACTCATTTTACATTCGCCTTTTTTCATAGTTTTCCTTTTAAGGGTGCGGTCCCTGCTTGCTCCGCCCCTTCTCAGGGCCCTCTTCTCACCTCTCCTCTCTGCTTGCTCGCTGCTCCCACAGTCACGTCTGATGATCAGACGCGTACCAGAGAGCAGCGAGCAAGCGGGTGTGTGTCTCTCTTGGTCTGATCCCTCACTTGCGACCTTCCGGCATGAGTGGCTCTACCGGGAAAGCTCGCAAGATCATTGGGACGCTCAAGCCCCACCACGACGACAACGTGGAGACACATTCGGTGGGACCCTAGGACCTACCTATTCTGGGCGCTGGTATAAATACCTTTTGCTCATGCGTTTTATTAATAACCATACAGACCAAGTTTCTTACTGATAATGATCTAATTTCTACTACAGATTTATAAAAGCTTTAGTTATGAAAATTTCCTCCGCATCGCTGGCCACCGGTAATGTGTTCAAAAGGCTGACAGCATTGCCACGGCTGTATGGCAATACTCAACCTTTGTCCAAGATAAAATTCCTAGTTAGTATTAATTATTTTTTTATGCACTGTTTATATACTTTATTTATATTTGGGAAATTAACTAATAGTAGTATATCCTGAGCCTCACGAAGTGCGATGTTATCAGCAAATGCGATTGTCGAAATTTCAAAGGACAAGGGATTGGTCACGTGACATTCCGACATCGTTTGTCAATTCCATACATTTTTGACGTTTAGACAATCGCCTCCGCCACGCTACTGCTGACAGAATGTCAGTTGTCTACGGCCTCTGGTGAGCCTAGTCATCATCTGCCTAGCCTTTTCCCAACTACATTGGGGTCGGCTCCCAGTCAAGCCGGATTCAGCTGAATACCAGTATTTTACGTGAAGCGGCTGCCTACCAGACCTCTACAACCCATTAACTGGGGAACACGGTATTTCTTGGCAAGACTGGTGTCAGATTTTCTGGCTTCTGACAATCCGTAACGACTGCCAAAGATCTCCAAATGACAGCCGAGACCAACGGCTTAACGTGCTTTCCGAGGTACGGAGAAGTGTCGTTATGTTAAGATGGTCACCCATCCACAGACCAACCTCGGCAAGCGTTGCTTAACCTAGAAGATCGACCCGTGCGGCTGTTATAATTAGCTCTTCCCACTGGTGAGCCTAGTAACAGCTTATAGAGCTTGATATTATATTCCCAAGGACTCCACTATGAACACTTTCACTGCGCGGCTGAAGTTTCGACATGGTTTTATAGTATAGTCATATTGCGTATATATCCTTTAAGTTAGCGTGAAGTTGCGGAATTTGTTCGTAAGAGTCACCGCGGCCCTGGAACGCGGCAGGCTCTAGGAGCAACACGGGTGGGTTTTAGTTAGTAAGATTCAGACACTCCTTTTCGTTCCGCCCAGAACGGGAGATCTTTACCTGACGGGAGACTGAAAATGGGTAAGTTAGTCGTGTTAATTTGAATTAGCCGTATACTACTTCTAGGAGACGTTTTGCACTAGAACCGAACTCCGCCCGTCCTTATTCAGTATATTTCCAATCAGGATAAAACTCGGAGCTCAAATTCGAATTCGGAACGGATGCAGTGCGTAAATGCCTTTGCAGCCATATATTCATCGTCAAATGCCTACAGACCAAAGTTAAAACTTGGTCAAAGATCTACAAATGACAGCGAGACTAACAGTTTAGCGTGCTATCCGTGACATGGATGAGTGTCGGTATGTAACGCCAAACCCATCTTCGGACCCACCTCGACATGCGTTGCTTAACCTTGAAGATCGATCCATGCAGATGTGGGCTCACCCGCGTTAATGTTGAAATTTATCCTAATGCCTTAGGTAATAAACTCCCGGGATAAAACCTATGTGCCATCCCAGACTATAGTTTATCGCTAAAATTCAACCAGATCCGTTCAGCCGTTCTTGCCTGAAGGAGTTACAAAACATACATCATAACTTTCACATCTATACTAATATATAAAGCTGAAGAGTTTGTTTGTTTGCTTGAACGTGCTAATCTTGGGAAGTACTGATCCGATTTGAAAAATTATTTCAGTGTTAAAAACCCTTTTTATTGAGGAAGGCAATATATCATCACGCTTAGACCAAAAGGAGCGGAGCACCAATGAAGAATGTTTCCAAATCGAGGGGTTAGTAACTATTCCACGCGTATGAAGTCGCGGGCAAAAGCTAAGATGCCAAATCCGTCCCTTCTTGAAAACCAATGAGGCAAGAATTCGGAGGTAAAGTCAACAAACTTTTGTGTATCTTATGTTTTCTATTTGCCGTTTTGCGTAACTTGACTAAACAAACTTGATCAACTAAGTATGTGCACAGGTTTCCCATGCAAGAGGCTCTAGTTACATACTCGTGTGTGCTGTTCTAATTAGCACGAGAGAAACCGTGTGACAATATTATGTAATAAGTTGTGTAATAATCCTCCTGACCAAATTATAGTCACGGTGGCCAATGCCAGCGGAGATGTCAAGTATGCAGGTGATATTGTGTGCGCAAACAAAGATTAAAAAAAAACCTTTCCCCTCACTATGAATTTGTCCTGTGTTGTGGGTGCGTTCATATACACGAACAGCCAGAACTAAAAGTACCTATAGGTCATTCAAATATATTTGTTCCGTGCGGGAATCGAACCCGTGACAAGCAGCACGGCAGCCGACCACTGCGCCAAACGTGTCGGCCAGGTGCGAGTTGTGTTTTTCACTTTCACAGTCCTATGGTATTGGTGTTAAAAAACGATGAAACTTTTATAGTGTTTTTTTATTTAGAAGTTTGTTGTATAATTTTTTTTTATAAAGTAGTTTTTTTAAGGAACGCTTTCACATTTCAGTCTCAAGCTGTCAAAATGTTTGGAAATTAAATGGGTATTTGACAAATTACGACCGAATTAGTAGGGTCGGCCCTCGGGACCAACTTTAAATCTCTGGGTTGCTACTGCAAAATTCGTAATGAAAAAACCGAGCAACACTGCTTGTCCGAACCCGGGAACTCACAGTCGACCATCGGGTTTGCGAGCACTATCTGATGAAACGGTTAAAATTATCAATTTTGATTGACTGTTTGATCTGGATATTTTTACAATTCAGATCAAGCACATCTGTATTATGAAACCATCTGTAGTACATATACTGAAGATGGTTTCATAATTCAGATGTGTTTTGAACACTACTTTCTGTGCAAATAAATGATCTATTCTATTCTATTCACTGTACGTTTGGTGGCACACGGATCTCCGCGACCCTGGAACGCAAAGGCATTACGTGGAACACAGATGGATTAGTCAGTAAGAGTCTGACACTCCCTTCCGCTCCGCCCAGAGCGGGAGAAGTCATTTGATAATTTCCTATCCATAAATAAGCGAAGCGAAGGTGATTATCAAAATCTCAAAAATGTATGGGCTTGATAAATGATGAATGATAGGCTTAACAGGTTATACAGTGTGAAATTTTAATGGTTGTTTTCCCGAAGCGAAATGAGTTTGTATCGGTAATACAATCGATTTATATATATAAAAAATATTAGACTCCATAAATGGCAGATTAACAATTGTGATAAACAAAACTCGAAAGCGACTTGAACCAACAGTAGTGCATCGCGCGATATGTAGGTAACTAGGTACGCGGCGGTACGTGCGTCTCATGTAGGTATCTACCTACTTTATGTCTAGTGCACTACTATTGATTCTCGCTCTTTCGTGTTTATGAACACTTTTTTAATGATTTGAAAAAAAAAACATTTTTTTAGTTTAACTTTGTGTTTCGATGGTACTACTGATGGGTAATCGTCCTGCCACGGGAAAACAACCATTAAGATTTCACACTGTATAAGTTCGTATAAATATTGTTTTGTTATTCATCTGATGACTATGTAGGTCAATCCGTTTTTACTTTATTGAGTCAATCTACTCTTTACAATGTTTTATAGTGAAGTGATTTATGATTTCCATGTTGGATATATTATATTTTCCCTCTGTGGCATGTATTAATGACTTTGCATAATTACTATTGTATAAATTCAAGTTCTTAAAACGCAACAGACAGATGTGTTGCTGGGGAGTTTGTTGCGCCACTTCTTCTTCCCAGCTAAAACACTAGGAAGTGATGACGGGTGGGCGTTTTGGGGGACTGTTTTAATGTACAATTTGACATTCAAAAAGTGCTGGCTCTCAGCCTAGTTTTAATAAATGACTTTTGATTTTGGTGAACGCTGTCCCCTTGTATTTTGTCATATTGACAATCGCATTTGCTGATATAATGACACTCGTCTAAAGCCTGTTATATCTTTTATATCGTTTCATAATACATCTTTGAATTGAAAACGAGCTTAACAACTTCAATAAGTTATTAGCCGACGTGTCAGAAGTGATACTGCATAAATCATTGTGTAAATCAATTGAGGATGAAGTAACACGTAAAGCTGGCACTACAGCATGTAATACAAAATGTACCTTATGAAATTTTAATTAAAGTTTATTTTGTATGACGCGAATATTTGGTGAATACTTCATTTGGCAGTTAAGTAACATCTAATATTGCAAGTTGTCGCGGTTTCTGGCGGAGTCACTGGCCTTGGTCCACCGACATGTATTGACATAGTACAATATACGCCCAAATATGCCTACGTAATATAGCGATGTTTTTATGGTAGTGCCATCGCAGTAATAGATGGACTTTGCCCTTTTTCATCAAATGATTCTCCTCGCTCTGGGTGGAGCGGGAGTGTTAGACTTAGACTCTTACTGACTAAAAACTTTTATTTTATACTTTTTGGTTTTTTTGTTTAGAAGTCGCTTTTTTGTATTTTTTTTTATTTTTCACTTTTTAGTGGTTCACTCCCAGCTAAACATACCCATCACAGCCGACGTGGTATAAATTGGTGTAAACAATAAACAAACATGCGATTTCAGCTATCCCGACAGATTTGCTATCATCTATTGAAATTAACAAAAAAACCGCTTGTTCGATTTCGATAAAATTTTAATGGGGCTATTTGGGAAGTATACCCTTTCCAACAAAAAAATAATTTTTCAAATCGGTTGGCAAGCGACGGAGTTATGCGCGAACAAACATAAAAAAAAAAATACAAACATCCGAATTGCGAACCTCCTCCTTTTTTAGAAGTCGGTTAAAAACCCATCCGTGTTCTTCCTAGTGTCCTTTACGTTCTAGGGCCGCGGTGACCCCCACCGAATGTGTCTCCACGTTGTCGTCGTGGTGGGGCTTGAGCATCTCAATGATCTTGCGAGCTTTCCCGGTAGAGCCACTCATGCCGGAAGGTCGCAAGTGAGGGATCAGACCAAGAGAGACACACACACGCTTGCTCGCTGCTCTCTGGTACGCGTCTGATCATCAGACGTGACTGTGGGAGCAGCGAGCAGGTGGAGAGGTGAGGTGAGGAGAGGGCCCTGAGAAGGGGCGGAGCGAACAGGGACCGCACCCTTAAAAGGCACAAAATATGAATAAAGACGCTTGTAAAATGAGTCCCCAGGTGGGTCCCGACTGCTCAGCGGTCGGGGAATCCCACCCCGCTTCGGCGGGCTGCCCTCCGTACTCTGGGGTGGGCACCAAACGTCTTCCGCTTGCCAGTGGCAACAAGAGCCGAGGAGGCTCCAATTCGTCGTCGTCATCCGGATCCGCCTCCTTTAAGGAGCTGATGGCGCACGAATTCGCAGAGGAGGGTTCGCCTGAGCGCCGGGGTGGCGTGGAGTTGGATTCCGGCTCCGCGCTAGACCTAGTAACGGTCAGCTCGGCGGGCTCGGGAGAAGAAAGAGGGGGGGCTGCTGCGGAGAACGTAAAGTTCTTCCGCAAGCGGCCCAGACGGGAGGATGACAGCGGGTCGTCCTCCGAGGGCGAATTTGCCTCCGCCCGCAAAATCCCCACCGCTAGGCGGGGCAGGGGTTGTGAGGCGGGGAGGGGGCTGGCTGCCTCTACCCGGGAGGTGGAGCGTCGGGCCGAGAGGTTGGCGGGGGAGGGGCATCGCCCTGGGGGGAGCGGTCGCAGGGCTCCCTCTACTCGTCCGCCTCCTCTCGACTCCGATGACTCGGTGTCCCCGGGAGATGTACCTCCCACTGCCGAGGAGAAGAGGGCCAAGCTGGAGGAGGTCGTGGAGGCCGCGATCCGCGCTGTGGCCTTCAAGAGGAAGCAGTCCTCTAAGCGGGAGGCCATTAGCGCGGCCAAGGCCTCCATTATGGCACCGGCGGCGGTCAACGTCGGCGGGTCCGGAGAGGCGACAGAGTTGCGGGCGGAAGTCGCCCGCCTCGCGGCCGTAACGGAGCGACTCATTGCGGAGAATGAGTCGCTCCGGAGGGACCTGGCTGGCATGGCCAGAGCGGCCTCGGAGGAGCCGCAGGGGGGGCCGAGTCCGGCGACGCTGGAGGGGAGCCTAGTGCTGAGCCAGGTGCGGAGCCTGGTGCGGCAGGAGCTGGCTCCTTACCAGAAGCAGTTCTCCGTTTTGGAGGACATGATTCGGCGTCCCCCACTAGCGGCGACACAGAGGCCCCAGGGCCGGCAGAAGGCGGCTTCGTACTCGGCCGCCGTGGCTGCCGGCCCGGGAACGTCTGGCCAGGCGAAGGCGAAGGCCAAGGGCGGAGCCGCGCCGGCGCCAGCGCCAGCGCCTGTGACGCCGGCGACTGCGACGCCGGCGACGACGACCAAGGCGGCCCCGGCGAAGAGGGGTAGGAGGAAGGCTGGAGGAGCGGCTAAGGCTGCGGCGCCAGTGGTGCCGCAGCCGCCCCCACCCCCACCCTCGGACCCTCCTGCGGCCGAGGCCGAGTGGCAGGTTGCTGGCCAGAAACGGCGGGCCAAAAACAAGGCGAGGAGGCAGCGGCGGAAGGCCAACGCCATTGCGGCGAGGCTTCGCGCCCCGAAATCCGCGGCTGTAGTGCTCACACTGCAGCCGGAAGCGGAACAGAGGGGCGTGACGTATCTCGCCGTACTGAAGCGGGCGAAGGAGGCGGTGAGCCTCCAAGAGCTGGGCATCAGCGGGGGCATCGGGGTCAGGAGGACCTTAACCGGTGCCCGCAAGCTCGAGCTCGCCGGAGCGGAGAGTGGCCCGTTCGCGGACGCCCTGGCCGAAAGGCTGAGGGCGGTCTTGCCCGCGGACGAGGTCCGGGTGTCCAGGCCGACTAAGCGCATCGACATGCGCATAGTGGGCCTGGATGACTCCGTGACGGAGGAGGAAGTTGTGGCCGCCGTCGCCAGGACTGGGGGGTGCTCTGCCGAGCTCGTCAAGGCGGGCACCCTCCGGCCTGACAACACGGGCATGCAAACCCTTGTGGTGAGCTGCCCCGTGACGGCGGCCAGAACTGTGTCGGAGGGCCGAAGGCTCTTGGTGGGATGGGTGTCTGCGCGGGTAAAACTGCTGGAACCCAGGCCTCTGAGGTGCTACCGCTGCCATGTGGGCAACCACACGGGAGCTATGTGCCCCTCGGAGGTGGACCGCAGCGGACTTTGTTTCCGCTGTGGTCAGCCCGGTCATCGGGCCGGCTCGTGTGAGGCCACGCCGCACTGCAGTGCATGTGCGGCTGCTGGCAAGCCGGCCGAGCACTGGGCTGGGGGAAGGGCCTGCGCGCCATCCGTCCCGACCAGGGGCAAGAGGTCCGCCGCCACCGCCGCCTCTGCCGCCGCCGCGGCTTCTGTCGCCGCCGCTGCCGCTTCTGCTGCGGGTGCTGCGGCTCCCAACGCTCGGGAGGGTGCTGAGATGGAGTGCCAGTAGTGGTCCCATTTCGGCCCCCTCCAGAGACAAGTCGGCCGCTGTGCTATCGCGCAGTGGCTGATGCCTGGGGACGGTGAGCGTGGGTGGCTCGCCGTCCGATACCAGGTTGAGTCGACGACGCGTTGTGTTCCACGCGCGCCTCAAGGAGCCGTCAGCACCAAGGACGGGGCCCCATAGGGTCGGTGCCTGCTAGGGTTGCGGAATTTGTTCGAAAGAGTTGCCGCGGCCCTGGAACGCATAGGGCACAAGAAGGATCACGGGTGGGTTTTAGTCAGTAAAAGTCTGACACTCCCTACCGCTCCACCCAGGGCGGGAGGGGTCATTTGATGATTTCCCATCCAGAAAAAAAAAAAAAAAAAAAAAAGGGCCGCGGTGACTCTTTCGAACAAATTCCGCAACCCTAGCAGGCACTGACCCTATGGGGCCCCGTCTGCGTTGCTGACGGCTCTTTAGGCGCGCGTGGAACACGACGCGCCATCGACCCGGGCCTGGTTGCAGGCCCATGCCTACTTAACAGGAATACCTTGAGTGCAAGAATTCGTGCTCAATCGGGAATAATTGAAAAATACAGGAAATATGATTTGTGAAATCGTAAGCAGAGGAATTTCAAAAGAATCGCAGTGCCTTTGACGAAACACGTTCAACAAATTAGGCTAATCTAGCGATAACCTTTTCCAAACGAACAATTTAAACTGCATATTAGTTAAGATTCTTTGGATTAATTAATATTTACAACCATTGATGCAACTTCATTATATTACGTTATGTTATGCACTTTTTAATATTACAAATCCGAATTGCATTGAATACAAGACTTGGTAACCTACATTCTAACTAGTCAAGATGAGATGATATCATCATAAACTGCACTCTGATGCAAAATAACATCACGCTACTTCACGAAAGGATAGGCAGAGACATATCAAGTTAATGATAAATGGTCATCATCTGCCTAGCCTTTTCCCAACTACATTGGGGTCGGCTCCCAGTCAAGCCGGATTCAGCTGAATACCAGTATTTTACGTGAAGCGGCCGCCTACCAGACCTCCACAACCCATTAACTGGGGAACACGGTACTTCTTGGCAAGACTGGTGTCAGATTTTCTGGCTTCTGACAATCCGTAACGACTGCCAAAGATCTCCAAATGACAACCGGTACCAACAGCTTAACGTGCTTTCCGAGGCACGGAGAAGTCTCGTTATGTTAAGATGGTCACCCATCCACAGACCAACCTCGGCAAGCGTTGCTTAACCTAGAAGATCGACCCGTGCGGCTGTTATAATTTAGCCACGAGCTCTATAATGATAAATAGTATACCTACAGTGGCGTGCAGTGGTTCGAGTTAGGGTAGGCCAGAGAAAATGTCCAAATAAATTTAAAAAATAACCACATTATTCAGGGTTGATTTTTAATGATATGAGTTTTTTTTTGTTTTTTATATAGCCTATAAAAAAAAACAACACCACATTTCAACCCTGAATAATGTGGTGCGTTTTTTTTGGACATTTTCTCTGGCCTACCCTAACTCGAACCACTGCACGCCACTTATACCTATGTATTTTGTAAGTAGGTTGTCGAGAAAGTCCTAAGAAACGCTGTCCTGACGACTTGGACGCGCTCATGACGGATTGTTCTGAGAGGACCACACACCGGGAAGAGTGGAAGGTTATGAGGAAGACCTTTGCCCAGCAGTGGGACAATATAGTTCATGATACGATATCGTTTATGTAACGAATAA
Source organism: Hecatera dysodea (assembly GCA_905332915.2). Taxonomy (NCBI): domain Eukaryota; kingdom Metazoa; phylum Arthropoda; class Insecta; order Lepidoptera; family Noctuidae; genus Hecatera; species Hecatera dysodea. The sequence goes on from HG995315.1 coordinate 11,296,241, forward strand.
ATTCAAAAACTACTGGATCGATTTCAAAAATTCTTTCGCCATTAGAAAGCTACATTCACCCTGAGTAACATAAGCTATATTTTATCCTCATATTCCCACGGGAACGGGAACTACGCGGGTATAACCGCGGGGCGCTGCTAGTTTGTAATATTTTTGTCTTAAGTCAGTCTTTATTTCAACCTCTTAATAGTTTCTTAAGTAACTAGGTTTGTTAGTTTTTATTTTATTTTTTGTACAACTTCCTTATGTATGTCATGTGTGTGTTTTCTGTAAGTGATTGTTGCACTGAATACCGGAATTTTAGCGATAAGGCCGCCCATTATGTCACTCTATGTAATGTCAGGGGCGTGCGCTCCATATAGGCAATTAGGCTAAGCCTACCCTACCATAGCAACGGATAAATAAAACAAATGTATTTATTGTAACTATGCAATAAAATAAAACAAAAATATTTAATAACTCATAACGCCTAGTATAATGCTTATAGCAACTTCTCGCCCCGCGCCCGTGCGTGTGACGTATTTCAAACTACGCTGTTCCTACGAAACGGTTCACATAGGCCACAATACGGAGTGCCTTATTTCAATTGATAAATTTATGCATGTGTGCAAATGTTCTTGAGTATGTACGCCCATAATTTACACACACATGTATAAATTATGGGCGTTTTTTAGGCTCGCTGGAGCCCACTACACGGGTCCTGATTGGTTCACCACACAATTCAAGGACAAGTAGTAAAATTTTATGAATGGAAATCGCTTAACAGGGTTGCCAATTTGAGAATAATAATTTCCTTAATAACTTATAGATATAGTTTAAAAAAACTGGTTAGTATTATCAAAAGTATAAAATGTACAAAATAAATGTTAAGTTGTAATTAATAACCCTCTAAATATAATTAAAAACCGCAAGAATTTAACTTTTCTCCCCAAATTTTCCAAACTTAATTTGAGAATTTGGTTTAAAGGGAATTAGAAAAATAAAATTGGCAACTCTGTTGACATAGAATTGTCAATTTTGGCGGGTTATGATGTATAACCCGACAAAATGTCATTACATGTCATTCTTAAAGATTACGATAGGACCATGTAGCATTTTTTTTTGGAAGTGTATTGATTGTCTTTTTAAATGATATTTTTGCAAGAAAAAGAGAAGCCATATTGTTGATATTGTTTCATGTGACAAGCAATAGTCGTTCGAATATTTTGTTGTTGAGTGTTATAAATCATAGTGCATTGATTTATAAGTAATTCGTTTTGAGTCATAAAGTAGTGTAAATATTAAAGTTTAGTTATTTGTTTACATACTTAAAAATGGTCCTAAATTGTGAAGTTTGTGCTGACAATGTGTTTGTTAGAGATTAAAAACAGTAAGTTTTCACAGCTATCGTATAATGATAAGATTCAAGTTGTTTCTAAAGGTAGATGTATACCCGAGTTACGAGAATTAACTCAAAAATAATTCATCTCGTACTCGTCATTTCAATCCTCAGAGTTATGAAACATATAACTGGCTATGTGTGTACACACAAATTATTTTGTTTTCTGTGCATTTTGTTCAATACTTCTAGAAAGAGTAGTTTGTATCGTCAGAATATCGTGATTTGAATTTGGTGAGTTTTTAAAATTATATGTTTCTCATCGTTCCGTATCGTGATTTCAACCCAGTAGAATGTGGTGAGCTTTTTTTTTGGACATTATGTCTGGCCTACCCTTACTCTAGAACCACTGCACGCCCCTGTGTAATGTTCATCTATTTTTCAGAAGATACCTAACTTATATGGTGTTTATAATTAATTAATTTCGGAAAAATATAGATTGTGTAGAAATTTTGTAAAACAAAACAGTACCAAAAACATTAGATATAATCGTAAACATATCAAAAAGAGTAGGTACATTTAATAAGCGAGTAATAATATAATAACGAACAAACTTACACAGTAAAAATAAATAAACAAAATAATGATAAGAATATTGTAAATAATTAAAAAAATCGTAATTAAAAGCAAATATAACCATTAAAGAAAAAAAATAGAATGAACTAAAAATAAAGAGTATATTATTATATTTTACACTAGCAGCGCCCCGCGGTTTTACCCGCGTAGTTCCCGTTCCCGTGGGAATACGGGGATAAAATACAGCCTATGTTACTCAGGGTGAATGTAGCTTTCTAATAGTGAAAGAATTTTTGAAATCGGTCCAGTAGTTTTTGAGTTTATTTGTTACATACAAAAATACAAATCTTTCCTCTTTATAATCTTAAGTATAGATGTAGCATCTGCCTATCTGACTTCCACAACCCAGTTACTGGGTAAAACGATACAACGATAGCATAAAGTCTGTACAATAAATGAGTGTCATGTTATGTCATCATATCTCGTGTTTCCAAGGCTTTCAATGTCAGTATCATATTGTACCTACTCGTATTTAATTTATCATTTTATTTAAAAAGTTTTTACAACATAAGTTTGTTTACGCAAATTGCAATCTTCCGGATTATAATCAAGGTTATCGTATTTTCGTTTTTTGAACACCGACTTCCGAAATAAGGTAATTTGTACTTTTTGGTTTATTTTGTAGGAGTCGGTTGAATTTTTTTTGTAAAAAGATTTTTTATACAAGTACTTTAAATAAGTTATGAGCACTCGGACCCCACGACCTGAGAGTTTCAACCCCAAATGGCTCGAAGATATAACTTTAAGGTGTTATATTTCATCCCCACCGAATGTGTCTCCACGTTGTCGTCGTGGTGGGGCTTGAGCGTCCCAATGATCTTGCGAGCTTTCCCGGTAGAGCCACTCATGCCGGAAGGTCGCAAGTGAGGGATCAGACCAAGAGAGACACACGCTTGCTCGCTGCTCTCTGGTACGCGTCTGATCATCAGACGTGACTGTGAGAGCAGCGAGCAGGTGGAGAGGAGAGGTTAGAAGAGAGGGCCCTGAGAAGGGGCGGAGCGAAAAGGGACCACACCCTTAAAAGGAACAAAAAATGAAAAAAGACGCTTGCAAAATGAGTCCCCAGGTGGGTCCCGACTGCTCAGCGGTCGGGGAATCCCACCCCGCTTCGGCGGGCTGCCCTCCGTACTCTGGGGTGGGCACCAAACGTCTTCCGCTTGCCAGTGGCAACAAGAGCCGAGGAGGCTCCGAGTCATCGTCGTCATCCGGATCTGACTCCTTTAAGGAGCTGATGGCGTACGAGTTTGGAGAGGAGGGTTCGCCTGAGCGCCGGGGTGGTGCGGAGTCGGATTCCGGCTCCGCCCCAGACCTAGTAACGGTCAGCTCGGCGGGCTCTGGATCCGGAAGAGAGGGGGCTGCTGCGGAGAACGGCAAGTTCTTCCGCAAGCGGCCCAGACGGGAGGATACCGGGGGGTCGTCCTCCGAGGGCGAATTTGCCTCCGCCCGCAAAATCCCCACCGCAAGGCGGGGCAGGGGCTGTGAGGCAGGGAGGGGGCTGGCTCCCTCTACCCGGGAGGTGGAGAGTCGGGCCGGGAGGCTGGTGGAGGAGGGGCGTCGCCCTGGAGGGAGCGGTCGTAGGGCTCCCTCTACTCTCCCGCCTACTCTCGACTCTGACGACTCGGAGCCCCCGGGAGAGGTGCGTCCCACGGTTGAGGAGAAGAGGGCCAAGCTGGAGGAGGTCGTGGAGGCCGCGATCCGCGCTGTGGCCTTTAAGAGGAAGCAGTCCTCTAAGCGGGAGGCCATTAGCGCGGCCAAAGCCTCCATTATGGCGGCGGCGGCGGCCAACGTCGGCAGGTCCGAAGAGGCGACAGAGTTGCGGGCGGAGGTCGCCCGCCTCGCGGCCGTAACGGAGAAACTCATAGCGGAGAATGAGTCGCTCCGGAGGGACCTGGCTGACATGGCCAGAGCGGCCTCTGAGGGGCCGCAGGGGGGGCTGAGTCCGGCGGCGCTGGAGGGGAGCCAAGTGCTGAGCCAGGTGCGGAGCCTGGTGCGGCAGGAGCTGGCTCCCTTCCGGAAGCAGTTCTCCGTTTTGGAGGACATGGTCCGGCGTCCCCCGTTAGCGGCGGCACAGAGGCCCCCGGGACAGCAGAAGGCGGCTTCGTACGCAGCCGCGGTGGCTGCTGGCCCGGGAACGTCCGGCCAGGCGAAGGCCAAGGCGGGAGCCGCGCCAGCGCCTGTGGCGCCGGCGCCTGCGACGCCGGCGACGACCAAGTCGGCCCCGGCGAAGAGGGGAAGGAGGAAGGCTGGAGGGGGAGCGGCTAAAGCTGCTGCGTCAGTGGCGCCGCAGCCGCCCCCACCCCCAACCTCGGACCCTCCTGCGACCGGGGCCGGGTGGCAGGTTGCTGGAGAAAAGCGGCAGGCCAAAAAGGCGGCCAGGAGCAAGGCCAAGAGGCAGCGGCGGAAGGCCAACGCCATCGCGGCGAGGCTTCGCGCCCCGAAGTCCGCGGCTGTGGTTTTAACACTGCAGCCGGAAGCGGAACAGAGGGGTGTGACGTACCTCGCCCTGATGAAGCGGGCGAAGGAGGCGGTGAACCTCCGGGAGCTGGGCATCACTGGGGGCCTCGGGATCAGGAGAACCCTGACCGGTGCCCGGAAGCTCGAGCTCGCCGGAGCGGAGAGTGGCCCGTTCGCGGACGCCCTGGCCGAAAGGCTGAAGGAGGTCCTCCCCGCGGACGAGGTTCGAGTGTCCAGGCCGACTAAGTGCATTGACATGCGCATAGTGGGCCTGGACGACTCCGTGACGGAGGAGGAGGTTGTGGCCGCCGTCGCCAGGACTGGGGGGTGCTCTGCCGAGCTCGTCAAGGCGGGCACCCTCCGGCCTGACAACACGGGCATGCAAACCCTTGTGGTGAGCTGCCCCGTGACGGCGGCCAGAACAGTGTCGGAGGGTCGAAGGCTCTTGGTGGGGTGGGTTTCTGCGCGGGTAAAACTGCTGGAACCCAGACCTCTGAGGTGCTACCGCTGCCATGTGGGCAACCACACGGGAGCTATGTGCCCCTCGGAGGTGGACCGCAGTGGACTTTGTTTCCGCTGTGGTCAGCCCGGTCATCGGGCCGGCTCGTGCGAGGCCACGCCGCACTGCAGTGCATGTGCGGCTGTTGGCAAGCCGGCCGAGCACTGGGCTGGGGGAAGGGCCTGCGCGCCATCCGCCCCGACCAAGGGCAAGAGGTCCGCCGCCGCCGCCGCCTCTGCCGCCGCCGCGGCTTCCGTCGCCGCTTCTGCCGCTTCTGCTGTGGGTGCTGCGACTCCCGGTACTCGGGAGGGGGCTGAAATGGAGTGCCAGTAATGGTCCCATTTCGGCCTCCTCCAGAGACAAGTCGGCCACTGTGCTATTGCGCAGTGGCTGATGCCTGTGGACGGTGAGCGTGGGTGGCTCGCCGTCCGATACCAGGCTGAGTCGACGACGCGTTGTGCTTCACGCGCGCCTCAAGGAGCCGTCAGCACCAGAGACGGGGCCCCATAGGGTCGGTGCCTGCTAGGGTTGCGGAATTTGTTCGAGAGAGTTGCCGCGGCCCTGGAACGCAAAGGGCACATGGAGGAGCACGGGTGGGTTTTAGTCAGTAAAAGTCTGACACTCCCTTCCGCTCCGCCCAGAGCGGGAGAAGTCATTTGATGATTTCCCATCCAAAAAAAAAAAAAAAAAAAGGTGTTATATTTCATTAATGGGTTATATATATATGAATAAGTTTATAAATACTGCAAGCTCTATGGTTTCCTCATAAATCACTCACCTGGGCATTAGAATTTATGTATTTAGGCAACACTATTAGTATCTAATAGGTACCAACTTGCAATAGAATTTTGCAAAACGGTGACCTGCCAAAGAATATAAAATAGACTTAGTATTTTGATTTCTAATTATGTATTGCTATTTCTGGTTTTATAGTATATATTTTTGTAAAATATGTAAAGAAGTTGAATGCAATATGCAGTTATAATTCACGTAATAATGTATGTTCAATCAATTACTAATTGAAGTATGTATATCTCTATACCAGCAAATGCTGAGATAGTAACCTTTTTACTATGTTACGTTCGAGTATATTCGATTCGTTCGTCTTTATTACGCCTTTTGTTCTTGACAAAGGCTACGCAGATGATGGTTATATATTATGTTTCGAAATTTAATCATTGCTAATATTATGAATCAGTTACGTAAATACGAAATCTGACGATAGTTTGTCAGTCACGCAACTTGAAAGATGTGAGGTAGATGCCATATAAACTCATGCTTATTTCTTTAATAAATAGGAAAAATTCGGTACACACACAAAAAAAAATACAGTCGAATTGAGAACCTCCTCCTTTTTTGGAAGTTGGTTAAAAAAACAAAATGTTGGATAGATGGATGCTTCAATATATAGTTACCTATTGTATATTAATAAATCTACTTGGTTTTACATTAGATCTCATATTCATACCATGCTTTGCTAGACTTGGCATTTTTACAAGTTACAGTATTGATAGGTTATTTAGACAAATATTACGAAGAATAAAGATTTGATTGTTTGTATTGAATAGGCTCCGAAACTAATGAACCGATTTGAAAAATTCTTTCACTGTTGGGAAGCTACACTATCCCCGGGTGACATAGGCTATATTTTATCCCCGTATTCCCACGGGAACGGTAATTTATAATATATTTCTATGCGTCATTAGTACAACCTATTAAGTAAGTAGGTATGTGATTTCCCTTTACTAGCTAGAGAAAAAAATAAACAAACAAGTACGCGGAGAAACCGAATGACGTTTACAACGTTTTTTTATACATAGATTACATAATTATATGGGTACAATGTGCGAGTGTATTGTCCTGGTTTTTGCTTTAACCAATGACGTGTGTATTATCGTAGGTCTAGGTCAATGTAGACAGAATTAAACGTAAAACATGAATAATCAGACAAATTAATAAAAAATCCTAATTAATTTTGTTAATGCACACAATACACCCAGAGCCGGAACAACTATCTGTAGGTAATACAAACATATTTTGTTCCTTGCGGGGATCAAACCCGCGACCAGGGCCCCAAGTCTGCTATTTTTATATATTTGTCATTCCAATACGATCCCATTGTCATTTTGCTAAAAGTTCGTAATCTGCTAAATTCATAATAGTCGATCATTGGTCGGTCAGTGGTCTTGTAATACTTTTTGATAACCGAGCTATTAGAAGCAATAACTTCACAATGAAGTTCTAATTGTAGGTTACAGATCAAAGGAACTGTCAAAATTTTAGCAGATTACTGCATACGTCTGTCATTAATTTATCATTATGTACGAGATTACCATTCTATGTCATTTCTTTCAATGGAGTGTCAGTGGTTGACATTGGAAAGTCATAGTGACGCTTTTATATTAGTAGATTACCTAACTTGTAAAAATCAACCATTATGAAATCAATGATAGAACATTCTGACACTATTGTAATAGCAGACTTGAGGCCCTGTAGCGCAGCAGCCGAACGCTCAACCACTGCGCCAATTGTGTCGTCGAATTGTATTTTCTACGACACGGAATAATGTTATTTTATTTTCCTTTGGGATAATTTCTCGTGAGTCAAGCCGCGGACAGAAATTAGTGATGCGTTGCTCTAAAATCGAGTTTGTTTGGTTGAACGCGCTTATCTCAGGAACTACTGGTTCGAATTGAAATTTTCTTTTAGAGTTAGATAGCCCATTTATCGAGAAAGGCTATAGGCTATATGTCATCACGCTAAGACCAATAGGAGCGGATCACAAATGAAGAATGTTGCAAAAACGGCGTTATTTTTTCTCTCTCCCTCTTATATGTCGTAGACAAAGTTGCGCGGGTCAGGTCAAGGCAACTTAAAAAGGTACATAATTACCGTGCGGAAAAACTTATGTAACTATACCCCATTCACGATAAGATTAGACATTGAAATACATCTTTTCTTACAGTCCGTTCAACCGATTTTGACTTCTATTGCGTTGGTGGCATGACACATGGTAGCTGCAGTACCTAAACAGTTGGTATTATAATCAGGTTTTTGCTTTTAATGCTATCCTTATGCGTACGGAATAGCAGTAAAAATCGGTTGAAGCGACTGTAAACAATTTTGTTCCAATGTGTAATCTTATTGTGAATGGGGTATAGCTACCGATTAGTACCGATTGCGTTTGTACTGTTTCTGGGGTTCCGTACCTCAAATGGAAAAAGCTGAACCCGTATAGGATCACTTTGTTATCAGTATGTCGGTCTGTCGATCCTTTTTCTCAGAAACTCTTAGATATTTTTAGAGCTAAAACGTAGCGTCGACATATTTGATATTAATTTCAATGGTATCATGTTGAAATAAACACTAAATATGTAGGTAGCCGTATAGCTTTAAAAATATCAAGCTTCTAAAAAGATATCAAATTTAGCATTTTTGCGACATATTTTCGTATTCGCGAGTAAATGAAATCTACAGGCATATAGAACCTATATATTTTAATAGATCACTTTTGTCAACTTCAGATAGTAAATTATTTCATGCAATTTTTAAAATCAGAAGTGGGATACTTTATTTGTTATACTACTATATGTTATGTGCAAACTGGATTCAGCTGAATACCAGTATTTTACATGGACCGGCTGCCTACCAGACCTCCACAACCCATTAACTGGGTAACACGGTACTTCTTGAAGACTGGAGTCAGATTTACTGGCGTTGGTAAATCCATAACGATTGCAGAAGATCAACATATAAATGAAAGCGGGGTCTTACGGCTTATAATTTGTACTGTATTATATAAAACAATTTTATACAGAGAATAGAATACAAAGGTACAGAGACAAAGAAACGTATAATTTTGATATAATTATAATATAACAACAACGGATGCTTACTTTGTACTTGATGTAGGTAGTTGTATACGCGCGTACGCGGTGACTCTTTCCAACAAATTCATAATACTGAGTCGGTAGATATTAGCTCATTAACCTCGTGATGATCTTGTAATTAAGCAAAATTCGAAAATTGCATTGTATGACGCAGATCTTGCGGCATTCAATTCTGTGTGGTTCTTTTCACAGAACAACATCATTATGTTTCAGAATCGTTCGAAAGAGGCATTAGGAGGAATACTGGGCCCCAAGTCTGCTATTTTTATAAATTTGTCATTCCAACACGATCCCACTGTCATTTTGCTAAAAGTTTATAATCTGTTAAATTCATAATGGCCGATCATTGGTCGGTCAATGGTCTCGTAATAATTTTACCGAAAATTACCGAAAATAAACCGAGCTATTAAAAGAAATGACTGCACAATGACGTTCTAATGATAGGTCACTGATCAAAGAAACTGACAACATTTTAGCAGACTACCGCATACGATTGTCATTCATTAGTCATTATGTACGAGATTACCATTCTATGCCATTTCTTTCAATGGCGTGTCAGTGGTTGACCATTGGAAAGTCATAATGACGCTTTTATATTAGTAGATTACCAAACTTGTCAAAATCGACCATTATGAGATCAATGATAGACCATTCTGACACTATTGTAATAGCAGACTTGGGGCCCTGGTGGGTTTTAGTCAGTAAGAGTCTGACACTCCCTTCCGCTTCACCCAGAGCGGGAGAAGTCGTTTGATGATTTCTCAAAAAACAAATATATAAGCTGTGATGTTCAAACCAATTCTCGTTGGAAGTGTCTGTGAAGTTCTATTTGCTCAATTTTTTTAAAGAATTTTCAACTTCATAGTTTAAAAGTTAAAGGACACACTTTTTTTCCATAATATTACATTGCATTATTGAATAGTGGTTAACAGGTTGCACCTACCTACCAATTTACACTTATGTAGCTTTTATAGTCTCCGAGTAAAACGACTGTGACATACGGACGGACAGACAGACAGACATGACGAATCCATAAGGTCTTCGTTTTTTGCTATTTGGCTACGGAACCCTAATGAATCATAATTATTTGATCATTACGTCAACGTTGTATGGACCTTGGAAGATACTTTGACCTCTAAGTTTGTTTCGGTGTTTCTTCTCAGGGTAGTCAGCTAGGAAACACCGGCCTCATCTAGTTTGAATGTACGAAAAATAAAGTGTAAAGTGATATTTATTTTGAAAATTGGTTATAAATAACATATTTATAACCAATTTTCAAAATAAATATTACTTGTCATTAAAACTGCCACTCAAATGATCAAGAAAGCATCTGAGTTTCTAATCCATCCGGGATGAAAATTCTCCCTCATTATTAATTAATTATGCAAGGAAAAATCCTGAAAACGTTTTGGGAAAACGCAACGTTTGAGCATACAGCTTAAGATTGGAATTCTTTCCTTTTTTCTTCTTACTATGTTTTTTTTTTTCTATTTGTTTTGTGCGACTCCCAAACAAACATTTTTCTTTCTTTTTTCTTTCCTGACATTTATAACCTGGAGGACATCAAATCCACTGTTCACATAAGGGCAGGGTATCGTTTTTTTGTCCAAAGAATCAGCATTATTTTATTTATTTAATACTTTATTTTCAGGCAACTAAGGCCCATAGAAAAAATACACAATATAATCTTACAAAATAATAAACTAATGCCATTCAACGCGATAATACTGCCAGTATTTTGTGCACCTTTCCCATTGACAGCGATGTGGATGAATTCTTTGATGTCCAATGCTCAAATTGTTTTATAGGTACCTACGCGCTTTGAAATAATTTCGCGAATTTACGTATTAGTCGCAGAGTTTTTTTTTTTTTTTCGTACGAAGCATCCGGGATGCAAAAAAAATTGCACTAGAATCGTAGAGAAGTTTAGTAGTCACTTGAGATTACCTGTAGATGATATATTTTGAATCTTAAACGAATGGTAACAAAGCGAGGAGCTAATCTATCGTCTATACTAATATTATAAAGAGGAAAGATTTGTATTTTTGTATGTAACGAATAAACTCAAAAACTACTAGACCGATTTCAAAAATTCTTTCACCATTAGAAAGCTACATTCACCCTGAGTAACACAGGCTATATTTTATTCCCATAATCCCACGGGAATGGGAACTACGCGGGTAAAACCGCGGTGCTCTGCTAGTTAAGCAATATAAACATACAGTTACGTCAAGATGACAAGTCTCAAGGACAGTGTAGCCATTTCTAAGATATCTCAGGTGCAATATTTGTATAACGTTGCCAAATAAGAACAAGTTAGAAACGTGCATTGGCTAAATCCTACTTCCAATTATGTAATTTTAAAAATCATGTTACTACATTCTTTATTCTGTCAAAAACCTACCTTATCCCAACTATGTCCAAACATATATTTAACTAGCTTATGCCCGCGACTTCGTTCGCGTGGTGTTCCATACAAAATGTTAACCCCTTTTTCACCCCCTTAGGGGACGAATTTTCAAAAATCCTTTCTTAGCGTATGCCTACGTCACAATATCTATTTACCTGCATGCCAAATTTCAGCTCGATCCGTTCAGTGGTTTGGGCTGTGCGTTGATAGATCACTATGTCAGTCAGTTAGTCCCTTCTGAGTTATACCTATATATTTAGATTTAGATAAAGGCTTCCACAGTAGCGACTGCCTCTCTGATCTCCACAACCCAGTAACTGGGTAATACTGGTGTCAGACGTTCTGGCTTCAGGTTAACTGGAGCCTTAATATGTGGGCCGGCCATGTCTGTAGACAAACGGTCGATGGAACAGATAGGTTTAGCGGAGACTGCGAATGGGCAAACGTTGTGTGGGACGCTCTGCGGCACAATGGATCGATGGTTTTAAGAAGGTGGCAGCGGACGGATGCGGACTGCTCAAGACAGGAATCATCATCATCAACAGCCTGTTGCAGTCCACTGCTGGACATGGGTCTCTCCAATTGCACGCCACTTAGATCTATTATCAGCTTCTCGCATCCAATTTCTGCCAGCCGTCCTGCGCAAATCGTCACTCCAAGACCGGGATGTTTGGCGCTCTTTGGTGAGGTTTATGTTCAGCAAATGACGGCAATTCGCTGATATGATCCTAATATTAATCATCATCTGCCTCACCTTTTCCCAACTATATATTGGGGTCGGCTTCCAGTCAAACCGGATTCAGCTGAATACCAGTATCTAACGTGGAGCGGCTGCCTACCAGACCTCCACAACCCAATAACTGGGGAACACGGCACTTCTTGGCAAGACTGGAGTCAGATTTTCTGGCTTCTGATAATCCGTAACGACTGCTAAAGATCTACAAATGGCTGCCAGGACCAACGGCTTAACGTGCTTTCCGAGGCACGGAGGAAACTCGGTATGTTAAGATGGTCACCCATCCACAGACCAACCTTGGCAAGCGTTGCGTAACCTTGAAGATCGATCTGTGCGGCTGTTATTCTTTAGCCACGAGCTCATCCTATGATCCTAATATTTACTGTTTATAAAATAGATACGGATCTTCTATTTTCTAAACAGTATACCTAAATCAAAGTTGCACAAGAGATTTTGGTATGGAATTCAGTTATTCACTAATTGCAATGGCGATAAATGTGAGAGGATTCTTTATATAATTTCGACGGTTGAAATTTCAATGTCGTAAGATACATAAAGTTCACTTTTGGATTTTCAGCGCTCGATTCAGTGTCGACAGTTGAAATTACAAAACTGCATCGTATGTCACTTACGACATTTTAAATTTACACCGTCGATTTGCACCTTTGAAACAATAATTGTGAATATCTGTTTGAATGTTTGTTTATCTTTGCTCCTAAACTTTGGTGAAGGATTTTGATGAAGTTTGTACTTGTACCCTAAATAAGGATTAGATCCTTAGGGACTACACCGCAAGGGTCGCGGAACTTGTTCGAAAGAGTCACCGTGGCCCTGGAACGCGGCCGCGATTATGAAGAACACGTCTGGGTTTCAGTCAGTAAGAATCTGACACTCGCTTCCGCTCCGCCCAAAGCGGTAGAAGTTATTTGATGATTTCCCATCCTTAAAAGGAACTACACTGGTTCTTTGGCTTACTTAGTAACAATTATCTCACAGAATGACTACCTACTAGCTTCTGCGGGCGTACCATGACGTCTTAAAACGTGAGTCTTCCGAGCGAGAAAAAGGGATGGAGCTATATAGGGTGTATAACTCTATCCCTCTTTCTCGCTCGGAAGACTCACGTTTTAACACCTCATGGTACGCTGAACTTACTAGCGCCTTTGCCCGTGTGAAACTAAGACACTATCCCAGAGAAACATACTCCCAGGATGAAGATGTCCAATGGTAAACCATGCTCTTGCCGAGTGCCAAGTTTCATTCTAATCCTTCCAGCCGTTACGACATGCAAGGCAACAAACGAGTAGATTTACAAACAGCTAGAGTTACTTAATAATATTAGTATAATAATAATATTATTTATTGATTAACATATGTATGAATTTGTCTTTATACTTCGGACCCAATTCCTGACCGACCGATGCCTACAATTTACAAGTATGTAAAATATTTGAATCTAGGTCAGTATGGATTGCAATAAATATAGATATTATGATTGAAATAATATTATTTATTTATTTATTTATTATATACTTTATTGTACACCTTGTAATAAAAACAGGAAAAAAATTATAAAAACAAGTTAATAATTAGTTTTTGTGTGATTTTAAAATTTTTGCATGATTTTAATACTTTTAAATGATAAGTTATCTATCGCACCTGAATAAATTAGTTAAGAAATCTCTAGAAGTACATACGAGAGCTTGTACCTAATAAAACAACAAAATAATTAGAACAAACTCTATTTCGTATTAATCAACCGCGTTTACAAACACACACAAAAAAAGAAACCGCCAAACATTTTCAAAACCAAACCAAAAAGTCCACTCACCGTTTAAAATCACTTGACTGTTTATTTCCAAAAATAAAAATATTTAATTCAACCTTTCCCGAGTTAGTCTCGTCTATTGCACTTCGCGTTAGTCAAGATACTGATCCTTGGCTGCGCGCGCGCCGCCAGTTGCAATGCTCAGATCGCATTGCTACACTATTGCGTACCAGCTGGTTTGCCCGTCAGACTCTGTCGCAATGGTTCGAGTAACTTGGTCGGAGGTGGGACGCTAAAGTACTGTTGAACTAGTGTTTTAAGTGGCTGGTTTCACCGAATTTGGTGGAGACGTTATTTATTTATAGGTATTTGATACAACGGTCAACAAGTCAACTACGATTTCTGTCAATACAAAAATGTTGACTGGTATAGAATGCCTTGTTGCATTAGTACGCCTATGTATAGGTACCACTATTGTACATAACTTTTCAATAAATGCTTTGGACTTTTTTCAGTGGTCCGGAGCAGCATTTATCTATAAATAAAATTAGAGCGTCTGTTTGTAATATTGAAATAACCGCTTTTTACTACATGCATATATGAATATATACGGTACATACACCAAAATAACATTTTTTACAAATTTTGTCTGTTTTTTTTATTCCGGCTAATCTCTAAATGCCTGGACCGATTTTGACGGGACTTTTATTCGCAGGTAGCTGATGTAATTAGGAGTAACGTAGCGTAGCGTTGTAACGAAAAAACCTTTTATTATAGAAAAATAAAGTAATGTTGCAATGTCCGCGTACTGTCCAGTACCGCGCGCAGCTCACTCGCATGCCACCACTGTGCCGTCACGTCAGGCGCCTCCCACCACTTCTTCCACCAACGAATCAATATCACAAAGAATCGGGGGTTAGTAACTATTCCAAGTGGACGAAGTCACTGGCAGAAGCTAGTCATCAATATAGGTCATCGATCAGGAGGCAATATTAAGCATTCGATCTACGAGCCTAATACTTAAAACGCTACGCTCCATCGCCGCTAGGCAAACCTTGAGTTTGGACCTTTGAGACTCGGTCAGGGACGGAGTTTGCGCATCGTAAGTTAGGATGGGCAGAATGCACATGGTGATGAGTTTGCGCCTCTGTGATAACAGTAGCTCATCCTGCATCAGCGACTTCATGGACTAGGCCCTCAAGTCTGCTATTACAATAGTGTCAGAATGGTCTATCATTGACTTCATAATGGTTGATTTTTACAAGTTTGGTAATCTACTAATATAATAGCGTCATTATGACTTTCCAGTGGTCAAACACTGACACTCCATTGAATGAAATCGTATAGAATGGTAATCTCGTACATAATGACAAATGAATGACAGACGTATGCGGCAATCTGCTAAAATTTTGATAGTTCCTTTGATCAGTGACCTACCATCAGAACGTCATTGTGTAGTCATTGCTTTTAATAGCTCGGTTATAAAAAAAGTATTACGAGACCATTGACCGACCAATGAACGACCATTATGAATTTAGCAGATTACGAACTTATAACAAAATGACAATGGAATCGTGTTGGAATGACAAATTTAATAAAATATCAGACTTGGGGCCCAGTAGCTCTTCCAGACGTTACCGACACGTCGGTCGACTTCCTTGTCTTGCCTGATTTCGAAGGAAACTGATTGGCCCAAGTAAATATACTCATCGGCATAGTGAATTTCTTGCCGATATACTACAAGCAACTTTTTCCACAACTGCCTGAAAAAAGTGAACAACATGTATGTAAGTTTCTTTATTCCACCATAACTTCTAAACGGATTAACGGATATCAATGTATGTGGTATCGTTGGAAGCGATGAGTTATCCCGGGTAACATAGGTGAGAATTTTAGTAAAAATAAACAGGGAGAGCCATGGTTCATAAATAAAAACAGAAATATTTTGTTTTCATGAAAATTACGACTACGTATACTATCATCGTCTCAAGCTTGATTAGTAGGTACATAGCAAAAAATAACACTCCTTTTTTTGGGCAGTTATATAAAAAAAGGAATTAAAAAAAAAAAACTGCCATGTCAAAAAATTAACAAAAAGAAATTAAAAACAACATAATAATCTTCATTGCATTTAGGGGAAGGTTCCTTTGAATAGTTCTTTACAGGTCCCCCGACTGGATGGAAAGATTTTTATCTTGTTTTCAATCGACTTCCAAAAAAGGAGGTTCTCAATTCGACTGTATTTTTTTTTTGTGTGTTACCTCATAACTTTATTCTGAGTGTACCGATTTTGATGATTCTTTTTAAATTCGAAAGCTCGTGCTTGTCGTGTGGTTCCATTTAAATTTGATTGAGATCTGATGACTAGTATTTGAGTTATCCCTAATAATGCGTAGCTTAGTTTAAATTGACGACGTTCTCATTCCCTCTTGTACACGTAAAATGAAAAAATAAAATTGTATACGATGGTTTGGAAGAGCATCTTAGTATTTCAAAGTGATCCTTTTCTAGTTTGGTGAAGATCTGATGAAGAACAGAGATGATAGGAAACGAAACTCTTCAATAAATTATAGCAAATCTTTCGGGATTGCTGAAATCGCATGTTTGTTTATTGTTTACACCAATGTGATTAGTACGTTTAGGTGGGGGAGCGTGTACCACTAAAAAGGGAAAAATAAAAAAAAAACTTTTTACAAAAAAAATACAACCGATTTCTACTACCTACTTACTACTCGGTGTTTGTGGTTGCTTTTTCGTTTTTTGAACACCGACTTCTGAAATTAAAGTTATTTTGTACTTTTCGGTTTTTTTGTGTAGAAGTCGGTTATATTTTTTAGTAAAAAGTTTTTTTAAATTTCACTTTTTGCTGTGCCAATGTCATCAGTAAAACGTAGGTTGGTATGTTTTTCCCACCGACTGCTATACTTATAGTAGACTACGAGTTTGCGAGGTTCCTTGTACATCTTTAAGAGTACTCTTGAAGAGTTTGGGAGAGAGCGGGTCACCTTGTTTAACGCCTTCTATTTTAAAATTTGACCTGGAAAATTAAGTTTAACATTTTGCTGTGCTAATATTATAAATTATTCTGTGTAAGTTTGTTGAGTCTGATGAGTTTGCAGTGAAGAAATAACTTTGTATAAGCAACAAACGCCAAAACAACAGTTTTCTAAATTCCATATGTTTTTCAGTGATTTGGTTTAAAGCTCGAGATGGTCTGTAGTGGAGAAACTTGGGCAGAATCCAGCTTGTTCAGGTGGTTGGTGGGAATCTAGTAGTACCTACTCTACTAGTATTTTACAATACTACGGCGTTTGCAATTTTCCGGTGACAGGCAAAACTACAGGCAGTAGAAAGTTGAAATTTGACATGAATGCAGTCCTGGATTTATAAATAGGCCGTATAGGCCGCGGCCTAGGGGCGGCAGCGTCCTAGGGGCGGCAGATTTCAGAGGACGGTCACTCGATTTCAGACGACAAAAGTCAAACACGTTCACTGGTTTTATCATGGTTTTTTATACTTTAAATAAATACCTATAGAAGAAACTCATTCCTATCGAAACTCATTCCTAGTGAGTGATAGATGAGAGCAGTGCGGCGGGCGGCGAGCGGACAGCAGTGGCTCAATGCGAACGTAACAAACCCTGCTTCCCGCCCGCACTCCGAACCGTCAAGCAATGCCCGCGCCCGCACCAGTGTCACAGTAAAAATATGGAACAGTATGGAAACTAAGCCCATTTGTTGAAATAATTACCTACGCTCCAGTAGAGAGCTAGGGTTGTCACTTTTAATGTTTACAATAAGTGTTTTATTGGAACGAAGTTCTTTAACACGACTTGCGGTAGGAGTTGACTGGGAGAAATAGTCACGCGAAAATGCGTTAGTGCATGTTATTCCATGCGACTTTCTTCTTTGGTCAAAATGTAAATAATGCCATTGTAAAAAAAATACAAACTGAATATTGTTTATCATTTCTATGCCATTTTATTCCATTTCAATTATACCTAATATCTGCCCTAAAATTTTGATGAAGGATTTCTGTATGTTGAATAAAAAAACTTTTCACAAAAAATACAACCGACTTCTAAACAAAAAAAAAAACCAAAAAGTACAAAATAACTTTAATTTCGGAACTCGGTGTTTTTGATTGCTTTTTTGTTTTGAACACACCGACTTCCGAAATTAAAGTTATTTTATACTTTTTGGTTTTTTTTTATTTAGAAGTCGGTTGTATTTTTTAAAACAAAAAAGCAATCAAAAACACCGAGTTCCGAAATTAAAGTTATTTTGTACTTTTTGTTTTTTTTTTGTTTAGAAGTCGGTTGTATTTTTTGTAAAAAGTTTTTTTATTTTTCACTTTTTAGTGGTTCACTCCCAGCTAAACATACCCATCACAGCGTACGTGGTATAAATTGGTGTAAACAATAAACAAACATGCGATTTCAGCTATCCCGACAGATTTGCTATCATTTATTGAAATTAACAAAAACCCGCTTGTTCGATTTCGATAAAATTTTCATGGGACCATTTGGGAAGTTATACCCTTTCCAACAAATAAAGAATTTTTCAAATCGGTTGGCAAGCGACGGAGTTATGCCCGAACAAACATTAAAACGACTAGAATATAATTTTGTCGTAAAATTATGGTCATTTATTTTTTCATACTCATAAGGATTAATTTATTCCATATGTTATATAAATTATAATACAATATAAATTAAAATTAGTCTTCGGTATAAGGATTTAATACTAGTATTAAAAATCTGTGCTTGGGTACACAGTTTTTGCAAAACGAAAACTTGAGTAGCCCATCTATAGCCATTATAATAGCGTAGGTATTATCTATGAACACGACACCCGCCACTGAGCGCACCGCGAAAGTCCCTTAGGGGCCTCGTAGATGTGCGCGTCTGTGTGAGTGTGCCGTTTCGACCGTTTGTTCGTAGTTTCTGTACTGTTCCATATTTCTACTGTGCCAGTGTTTTGATGCAAGCACCGATCGCATACGCACGCTACACTTTCGTCGTCTTGTCTTTAAAAACCTACTTTACTTACCAAAACAAAATACGTAACGACTAGGTACTGAATAAAAAATCACAGTGATATCTACTCAATATTCTTTGTTGTTAAGCTTCAGTTTTTATTGACATAGGTAAGTGGTAGGTACACAATAGTGTGCAATACTATAAACTCTAATATACCTATTTAATCATTATCACTCATTATATGAAAATGAAAATTGTCCTTCTTTAACACGATACTTTTACATTGGTGGTTCATTGATGTGTTTCTACATTTTAATATTATTTTGAGTCCGACGTTTCGGTTGCCTTTCAACCGACTTTCAAAAAATGAGGAGGTTCTCAATTCGACTATATTTTTTTTGTGTGTTACATCTTTATACCGGGTGTACCGATTTTGATTATTCTTTTTATATTCAAAAGCTGATGCTTGTTGTGTGGTCCCATTTAAATTTGATTGAGATCTGACGACTATTATTTGAGTTATCCCTAATAAAGTAATAATGCGTGGCTTAGTTTACATTGACGACGTTCTCATTACCTCTTGTCGATGTAAAATGAAAAAATAAAATTGTGTACCTACGATGGTTTGGAAGAGCATCTTAGTATTTCAGCGTGGTACCTTTCTAGTTACAAATCTTTCGGGATTGCTGAAATCGCATGTTTTTTTATTGTTTACATCAATGTTATTGGAACGTTTAGGTGTGTTACCACTAAAAAGTGAAAAATAAAAATAAAAAATTACAAAATATGCGGAAGTCGGTGTTCAAAAACGAAAAAGCAACCAAAAACACCGACTGCTGAAATTAAAGTTATTTTGTAGGTACATTTTGGATTTTTTTTTTGTGTAAGTAGAAGTCGGTTGAATTTTTTTATAAAAAGTTTTTTTTTTATGATTTACAATTTCCGCTGTCGCGGTTGACTCTGCGAAAAAATAAAATAAAAAAATGTAGAAATACTTATTATTTAGTTTCGTTTACACTTTATGTAAACCGCAATGTTTGGCCAGCCAAGCTACTAGTTAACTCGGAATAGTTTACTAAATCCATTTCCGTTTTTATAGGTGTATATTTACACCGGAAAACCATCTAGCTCTTCTCTACATAGAAGCAGAGATAATGAATACCATAAACTATGATGATACTAAAGATGATTTTGCTATTAAAAAGTCCCGTAAAAAATTGTATTCTTGTTTCTTTATGACACTCTTTCTTAATGACTAATTCATTCGTTTATTTAACTTTAAATATCTATAAGGCATTCTAAATGTAGTAAACTACAAATGGAAAAATATTATTTTAGAAAAATGAACATGGGGCGGCGAGAAAAAGTGGCCTACACTCATAAAAAATATAAATCCGGCACTGCATGAATGTAGTTTCCTTTGAGTTCAGAATTTCTGAAATTCCTACGGGAACGGGAAAACGGGAATGCTCGTACTCAAAGTCACTGTCAAAATCTAGTAACTTTGAAGATAATAATCAAAACTTCATCACTTGAAAAGAATTAGACTTCAGTTTTATGTGACTACAGAGTCACGATGAGGTGATAAGGTGATCTTAGACGTCATCTGATTTTAAAATTTTTGGTGACGAATGCACGTGCCATCTCCGTTTGAGATGAAGCCTCTGTCCGACAGTTCCGGGCTGGTATTATTATCCAGTCCAACCAGATGTAGCTGAACACCATGGCAGGGCCCCAACAACGATACAACTCTCAAAAATGTTCAAATGACGACCGCAACCAACTGCTTTCCGTGCTTTCCGAATCCCGTTATGTTAAGAAGGTCACCCATCCACAGACTGACCTTGGCAAGTGTAACTTAACCTCGAAGTTCGACCCGTGCAGCTGTAATTATTTAGCCATGAGCTCTTTTTTATCGTAGTGACTAAAATTTCCAGCCCGTACACCAAACACGTTGTTCGACGATACCTACAAGTTGTTAGTTCTTGTACTGCAATACGAGGAATATGAATATTGAAAAAAGTTCACAAAAACTGTGTTAGTTAACTAGACTGACTTCCTGTACTCGTAGCAGATTTTAGAAATAAAATTATTACCTCTTGCATAAACCAGACTCAAAAAATCCGAGTTTGTTGCTAAGCGGAGGTCTTAATGTTTGAAATGATTATAAGTAATCCTCTTGTAGGCAACTATCCCGGAGTAAAAATAGACCTCTGGTTTGTTCAAGCAAGTTTTAACAATAGGTACAATAACGTGGTCAAATCGAATTATCTAACTAAACTCCTGACTTCTGTTGAAATTCAAACTTTTAAGTAAGAGTGGACAAGGGGAAAATTGTTTGTTTGTACCAAATCTACGCAGACGAAGTCGTGGACGAGTGACGGTAACAGTCACATAAACATCATTATCATTAGTTCTATAGGTAAGGTATTTTCCATAACTTGCTAATGCTTGTCGTTACGTCAGCGTGTCAAGGTTACTTGTACGAACCAAACCTCAATTCTTGGTATTGTTTGCTCGTTTTGTAAAAGAGTTTTTTAGGGTTCCGTACAGAAGGTAACCAATGGGACTATTTTTAAGCCTCTGCTATCTGGCGTCCGTCCGTCCATCTATCTGGCAGCGGGCTGTGGAGCTAAATGATAAATGATAAATGATTTATTTTTGTAAGTAGGTTGTAAAAAACACTTTTACACGTCAATCTTTTTTTGGCCGTTATAAAAACTAGATGAGGCCGGCTGTGTCTCAGCTGTGTCTCATGAACCCTAATAGGTAGACAGTTGAAATTCGATCTTAGTAATGGCGACAGGTAAACACTTAAATGCTCACAGAGTTTATATTGCTATATTCGCTAAAAAAATTGAAAAAAAATATATAAAATATATTTTAAAATATAAAGGCGTCCTTTTTTTAATTTTTACTAGATTTTGATGGTATAACGGTGGATTATCATAATAGCGATGGTACACTTTGCAAGAACACTTCGGTGTCCGACCGTCCGTCTGTTAAGACTCTTTATCTCGGGAACGCGTGCAGGTATCGAGTTGGCATTATTATTTATTTATTGATAGGAAACTCAACAGCTTATTCAAACTTAAAAACTTTAAGTTAAAGTAAAAAAAAAAGAGACAGCCGTTTATGCCGCAAAAACGTAGGTACATTTCGACACACTCAATGGAAGCAAAAGTGTAGGTCAACCAAAGTAGGAAAATCAAATTTAGCAAGTAATATTGTCTTATACTACAAGCACAGAAAAAAAATCTGAAAACTATAGATTTGTAATTAAAACATAAACAATTATAAGTTTTCGAAACTGACTTTAGGGGAAAAGTCGGAAACAACTATGAGACTAGATTCCTGAACTATTTATAATATGTAACAAGTACGGAACCCTCCACGAGCGAGTATAACTCGCACTCGTCCGGTTTTTTTTTATGTTAGCCATTATGAAACATTAAAAAAAAAACGGAAAAACAACTCAAGGAGTGGAATTCCCTGCCAGAGTCTGTGTCTCCTGATAGCTACAACCTGGGAGTCTTTATGTCTGTAGTGAACAGGTTACTTCTAGACAAGCGTGCTGCATCGTCGACCACGTCATCGCTTACCATCAGGTGAGGTTGTGGTCACACGCGAGCATATCAATAGATGGGGCAATAAATGGGGTCTGTGGTGAGTGTTGGAGTATGTACCTAATTGGTTTTGTAGATTTTAATCATCTCATTCGTTTTTTATCATCAATAGAAATGAATTAAGTCCAAACACCGGGTAATAGCTTTAAGTCGTTGAGGAGTTCCTTCGACTGTCTTTCGGCTTCATCATCAGAGCAACTTCAGACCTTCATTAAATAGTAGGCATCTAGAGATAATGGATGAAAAAAATAATAAACGCACTAGCCACTACGATTTTCGAAGGCCCCCATCGACTTCTCTGGGATGCCATCATCAGATCCTGGTTTCCATACCATGGTACCACGCTTTTTTTTTCTGGATGGGATATCATCAAATGACTCCTTCCACTCTGGGCGTAGCGGAAGGGAGTATCAGACTCTTACTGACCAAAACCCACCCGTGTTCCTCCTAGTGCCCGCCGCGTTCCAGGGCCGCGGTGACTCTTTCGAACAAATTCCGCAACCCACGCTTGGGATATCTCCTTTACAAAAAAATAATAATCATCAAAATCGGTTCATAAACGACGAAGTTATCTGCGAATAAACTTAAAAAATATATATACGGTCGAATTGAGAAACCTCCTCCTTTTTTTGAAGTCGGTTAAAAATGAGCCATAAAGGAGAAAGGTTTGTGTATACAGAGTGACTGGT
Organism: Hecatera dysodea; assembly: GCA_905332915.2. Taxonomy (NCBI): domain Eukaryota; kingdom Metazoa; phylum Arthropoda; class Insecta; order Lepidoptera; family Noctuidae; genus Hecatera; species Hecatera dysodea. Next base: position 11,319,248 of record HG995315.1, read on the forward strand.
AGTTGTTCTTTCAGACGGACCTAATTTATAAAGATTTTGATTCCGATCGCTTGTTTTTTCTGTCTTAAGTTATATTATGTGTTACTATGCTGCTGCTTTGCTATATATTTTTTTAATATGTCGATTATTCGTTTCTAAAACAATTTCGTGAAAAAGTGTACACCTTTAAGGTATATTTTTGAGGATCTAATTTATTTACTGTTAAGATCTCATGTACTTAATATGTACCAAAAATAACACCAATAATTTAATTTGAATTTGATAACTTGCGAGTCCAAATGTACAGTGCGACACTTAATTTCTAAAGTAATGGATTTAGTTGTGTGGACGAGATTTGTCACAACTCACAATACGAAAAATACTATACTATAATAATAGAAAATTTCCCAAAAACACTGTACGCCATAATTATGTCATTTCATACAAATTTTCGATTTTAATGGAACTTCACACATAGGTATAAGCAGGATACATAGGTCTAAAAAGTTATTTAAAAACATTCTCGAAATGTCTTATTTGCAAAAAAGATAACTGGAAATATATGTTAGTAAGGAAAATTAAAAATGGGTCTTATTTAACTGTAACACTATTTCTCGAAAGTGTTTTCAACTAAGTTTCTAGACCTATGTATCCTGCTTATGTGTGTAAAGTTTCATTAAAATCGGTTTATAAAATTCGGAAAATAAGGACTTGAAAATTTGTATGAAATGCCGTTCGGCGTAGGTACACGCTTTTAAATGTGATTCCATGAAAATTACCCAATTTGTACACCAAGTTATCGGAAATAAAAAACGTTGCAAGTTACCTCAAGAACATCCCCCCCAACGCACTCGAGTACAAATCATCATGTATCTGCAAAGTAAGGGCGGGTGCTACTGTTGTGTAGAACTGTAGACTTGAAATAAAACTCCAAAATTATAGTATTAATTTATTATGTCATAATAGGGTTGTTTCCTGAGGAATACAAATATGATTCTATTTAGTCTGTCAGTTAGCTTATCGAAAAATATTGGACCCGTATTTTTTGCTTTATGGAATCTCTAAAAATTGACGAAGATAAAAAGCTTCAAAGATCATGAGTGGGGGCTTGTGACATCAGGGCCTGGTAAAAAAATCGTCGCTCGGAGTGACGTCACACGAGTTTTCAACGCACTATATCATATTCGTTTTTTGTTTACGTGGAAAAATAAAAAAATACGTGTCCAATATTTTTGGGAAGTCTATCTTACGGACTAATTAGATTTTTTTAGGCAACTACCCTATTTACTTATATTATTATACTTATATGTAAAAATAGATGATACATAATGATGAGATCTAAGCCTTGGTACTGTCAATCGCATACCAGTAAGACCGGAATTGGGAAAAACGACCTTAATGCTTCTGAATAAGGTCTCTTCACGAGTTGATACCATTGACGAGCGCTTATTTAGTAAAATATTGTTTGATGAAATTTCCATTAAAAAAAAAAACAAATAAAAACTGTCGGTAGTACTTATAGTAAGTACATACATACTGACTCTACTGTATCCCACACATTTTACTGAGAAAATAAGTTGCGTCTGGGCCCGCTCTGTAATCTTATACTAAAAAATATAATGCTAAAATGACATAACTTTTACTTCACCTAGCAATATTATACAAAGTTTTCATTTTATATAACGTTCAGTTTGTGATACATTATGATATAATAAGTTTCTGTAACGTTCGTTTAATATACTTTTATATAATACTAGCTGCTGCCCGCGACTTCGTCCCCGTGGAATCCCCGATTTTAAAACATTCTTTATCGCTGCTCCGCTCCTATTGGCTTAAGCGTGATAATATATAGCCTAAAGCCTTCCTCGATAAATGGTCTATTCAACCCAAAAATAATTTTTCAATTCGAACCAGTAGTTCCTGAGATTAGCGCGTTCAAACAAACAAACAAACAAACAAACAAACAAACAAACTCTTCAGCTTTATAATATTAGTATAGATTAAGTCCATTTGATATAATTATCGTTTTGTATATCAAACATTGTGACAAAGAGCTTGTATCAAATGGAAATTTTATGACGATAAATTATATCTTACAGGTATATCTATACTTATAATAAATCTGTAGAGAGGTCAATTCTGTACAAGGAATATATTTTCAAAATAACTATCAGGGGGTGATTAGTGATCGATACTGCCAAAAATGCAATCAGTAAAATTTTTGTCTGTCTGTCTGTCTTTCTGTCTGTCTGTCTGTCTGTCTGTCTGTCTGTCTGTATGTTCTTTATAGAAACAAAAACTACTCGACCGATTTTAACGAAACTTGGTGCAATTATTCTTCATACTCCTGGGCAGGTTATAGTATACTTTTCATCACGCTACAATCAATAGGAGCAGAGCAGTGAAGGAAAATTTTGGGAAAACGGAAGAAGTCATCTACATAAAATTATCTAAAAAACATCCCGAAACAGCAACTAAAATTATGCATTTCCACCAACGGCTTGCAAATACTCCAATTAATGTCACCTATAATCAGTCTAGAATAGAAGATGCTAGCATTGCAAAATTCTTGGGTATTTCTATAGACAACAAACTGACCTGGAAACCACACCTGGAAGAAGTTTGCAAACGATTAAGCAGATCAGCGTATCTTCTATTTCAACTGTCAAAAAAAGTAAATACTGAAACACTGTTAACGGCATATCATGGATTGGTAGCCTCGGTTTTGCGTTATGGTGTTGTTTTTTGGGGACAGTCAACAAATCGAGAACTAGTTTTTAAAATGCAAAAGAGATGCATACGGTCGATGTTTGGCTTGAGAAGGACTGACAGTTGCATTCCATATTTTAAAAAATACAAAATTTTAACTTTTCCTGCTTTGTACATTATGGAGACTTCTTTGTTTGTAAAAAATAATCCCCACTTATTCAAAAAACTGGCCACAGTAAAGAAATTACCCATACGCGCTCAGTATATGGAAACATTATGCAATGTTAAATGTAAAACTGCACTGATGAAGAAAAGTTTTTTTGGTATTGCTCCCCAAGTTTTTAATAAATTACCCGATGCAATCAAATGTATTCCAGTGCAAAAATTCAGAAACACTCTACAGAAGCTGCTCCTTGAAAAATGCTATTACACATTAGACCAGTTTCTGAATGACAAATTTAATTAATCTAAATTCTGGAACTACTATTATTATGCTATGAGTTATTGTATTTTAATCTTAGTATAATGAAATTGTATTCGAAATATTTATTGCAATTAGTAAGTTTTGATAAATTTAATCTTCTACTGACATTTATTTATATAGTTTTTTTTTTCCATAAATTTCGATTATTTTAATTCTATTAATTATGACGACTTCATTATTGCTGACATTATATTTCTGTACTATTTTATTTAAGTTTTGACAATATTTTATATGCTGACATTGTTTTTTTTTTTTATATAGTATGAGATTTTTTTACAGAAAATAACATAATTTTGATCATAGCGTCACTATTTTGTATGCCTTTCGGCGGAACATAGGTTGGACCAAACATTATGTATTTAAGATCTTTTTTTTTTTACCCTGTGTTCACAAAATGAATAAATGAAATGAATAAATGAATAAAAGCATGTCTATCTTTTGTCAATTTTAAACCGATCGGGCTGAGAGTTTCAAAATCGGGGGTAAAGTAACTATTCCACGCGGACGAAGTCGCTGGCAGAAGCTAGTTTACCATAAGATGTTACAGAAATTAAAAATTATTTTAAAATATTTAGTTGTTATATTAAAAATAGTTATACTATACACTACATACCCGTGTATGACTGTACATTGAAATAGCACGTATTATGTGAAAAATACTATAGGTTTCAATTCAATTCATTTATTTCAATTAAACCCTTTACAGGCACTTTTGAATTGTCAAGTCGAAAGAGGTGAAGCTATCTGCACGATCCAAAGCGTAGATCTCTATGGAGAAGAACGTGCAAGAAACTCCGCGGACACTCTTTTAAATCATGTTCTGTATTACATAACCTTGGTTACATCCTTGGTCGCTTCTATATGTGAGGACAATGCAAAGAAAAAAAAAGGAAACTACCTAAATTCACCTAAATTAATCTCTAAATATAAATTCGCTCTTGTATTTGAACTCTCGGAACTACGCCGATGGTTGATAATTCAACAGCGCATTTGAAACATAATTCTTGTGACTCGATTGGCTGTTGAGAACTCATTCAAAAAATAACACATAGATAACAAATTCAAGCAAAATAATTTATTGTGAATTACCTATACTTTTTGGAAATCTATTTTCCTGACAGATTAGATAATTTTAGTCACATATTTTATTTGCCTTAGTATAATATTGATACTGGGCTTCTGATAAGACATCAGATTTTCAGTGAAATCTAGAATATGGGTGTGTATTTAATCTGGTTTATTCCGTTTTTATTTAGACATTTATTAAAAAAAATACCATCTACACGGCCCGATCTATTTCTGTACCGAAATTCATCGCAATCGGTCCAGCGATCTATGCCTGAAAGCGTAACAAACTAACAATATTACTTCCTTATTTATAATTAGGATAATTAACATAATTTTCTAACTCGATTTCATAGTGTCTTTTATATATGTAAACTACTGAAGCTGTCAGCCTTTTGGGTACATTACCAGTGGCCAGCGATGCGGAGGAATTTTTCGACGCCATCTTTTGACTATTTTTATTTTTATTTATTTAAGTGCATATATAGTAATAGTTATAATAATAATAAAATGAACACCCCTATTTTTCTTTGAAACTGATGATGCGTAGTTTCTTTTTTGGGGTTTTTAAAATAAAATCAATCACCATAAATGTAAACAAACTTGTCAGAATCATTTGAATAGCTTTTCCACATTATATAAAAAGAAAAAAAACTTAGTGAATTGAAAAAACTACTAAGTTCTTCTGAACTACTACTCTATTTATTAACCCATTACTTATCCGAAATAAAGATTATTTTATTTATTAATATTTTTTCAAGAGCCATTGCCGAAAAAGCCTCAGGTAGATCTTCAAGGTTAAGCAACGCATGCCAAGGTAGATGCGCGGATGGGTGACCGCCTGTACACAGCGAGATTCCTCCGTGCCTCGGAAAGCACGTCAAGCCGTTGGTCCCGGCTGTCATTTGTAGATCTTTGGCAGTCGTTACGGATTGTCAGAAGAAAGAAAATCGAACATCAGGCTTGCATTCCGTGTTACCCAGTTACTGGGTTATGCAGGACAGATAGGCAGTTGCTCCATGTAAAATACTGGTATTCAGCTGAATCCGGTCTGACTGGAAGCCGACCCCAATATAGTTGAGCAAGGCAGGTAGATGATGATGAAGTTTTGCCCAACAGTGGGCAATTTACTGCCTTTTAAAATTTCATTCTGACCACACAAATGGTTCTAGGCGTTTGTCTTCCGGTAACAAAGCATTCAGTTCTTCTATATCTTGCAGAGTCTGAAATTGAAAAAAAAATAAATGCCTTTAAATTTTTAAAATTAGATAAATAGTATTTAAAATAACGTATTGTTATTACTATACAAAATCCTCCAGAATGAATAATAGCGATGTTGCCTGGGTAAAAAATATATGATTATGTTTAGTCCGTCAGTTAGATTATAGAAAAATATTGGGTACGTATTCTTTCCTTTATCAAATCTATAAAAACTGACGAAGATAAAAAGTATCAAAGATCAGGAGTGGGAGCGTGTGACGTCACTGCCCGGTAAAAATTGTAGCGAGTAGTGACGTCACACGAGTTTATACGCACTGTATCGTCTTCATTTTTTGTTTATGTGAAAAAAGAAAAAATACGAGTCCAACATTTTTTTGGAAATCTATCAGACGGACCAATCAGATTTTTTTAGTTAACTACCCTATAAATTATTTGATCAATGTTACAAAAAATTTGCGTTTTTTATAATATATGTATGTCATACTTTCACATGCCTTTAGTAAAAACTTGTTATTTTGATTTTACATAAATGATAAATGATATTTATTTTGTAAGTAGGTTAAACATAACACTTTTACACGTCCAATATTTCTTGTCATTTTAAGCTAGATGAAGCCGGTGTTTCCTAGCCGACTACCCTGAGAAGATACACCGAAACAAACTCAGAGGTCAAAGTCTAGTACAGATAGACACATCAATTTTATTTATGTGTATTATTTATTACACTCACACTGAAAATTAATACACTGACGTTGTGACAAACATTGATTCCTACAAACATAGCCCAGTTTACAAGAGTGTCAGCTTTTGGTAAACTATACCTGAAAACGGACTGATAGACCCCAGAGGTCCCACAGACCCCTCTGGGCTCCACGTACCTCAGGTTAAGAAACCCTGATTTTAACTCACTTCTCACTGTTACCTCTAAGAGATGTCAGCATAGCAGATGGGAAGTGCCTGCTGGAGTGCAGGAATTAGTTCGAAACAGCCACCGCAGCCCTGGAACTCGAAGTCGACGGGCTCTAGGAGGAACACGAGTGGTTGGGTAGAGACCTGGTTGAGCAGCGAGTTGCAGCGCGTGAGCTGGTGCGACACTTCATGCACCCTCGCCAGTCTCTCGGCGTGGCGCGCGTTGGACCTCTGCTTGTCCACCATGATGCTGTACAGACGCGCTATCTCGCTGTCAGCCTGGACACAAACACAACATCATTACATTTAACAGAAAACACCACTGCACTGCAATGAGTGCTCAGATCCAGACATCTTTCAAAACGCTCACAGTAGTAGTGACATAGTGTACTGGGCAGATGTCGGCAGTGCTCACCTCTCTGACCTTGCCGGCGAGCGGGTGCGTCACAGTAGTAGTGACATAGTGTACTGGGCAGATGTCGGCAGTGCTCACCTCTCTGACCTTGCCGGCGAGCGGGTGCGTCACAGTAGTAGTGACATAGTGTACTGGGCAGATGTCGGCAGTGCTCACCTCTCTGACCTTGCCGGCGAGCGGGTGCGTCACAGTAGTAGTGACATAGTGTACTGGGCAGATGTCGGCAGTGCTCACCTCTCTGACCTTGCCGGCGAGCGGGTGCGTCACAGTAGTAGTGACATAGTGTACTGGGCAGATGTCGGCAGTGCTCACCTCTCTGACCTTGCCGGCGAGCGGGTGCGTCACAGTAGTAGTGACATAGTGTACTGGGCAGATGTCGGCAGTGCTCACCTCTCTGACCTTGCCGGCGAGCGGGTGCGTCACAGTAGTAGTGACATAGTGTACTGGGCAGATGTCGGCAGTGCTCACCTCTCTGACCTTGCCGGCGAGCGGGTGCGTCACAGTAGTAGTGACATAGTGTACTGGGCAGATGTCGGCAGTGCTCACCTCTCTGACCTTGCCGGCGAGCGGGTGCGTCACAGTAGTAGTGACATAGTGTACTGGGCAGATGTCGGCAGTGCTCACCTCTCTGACCTTGCCGGCGAGCGGGTGCGTCACAGTAGTAGTGACATAGTGTACTGGGCAGATGTCGGCAGTGCTCACCTCTCTGACCTTGCCGGCGAGCGGGTGCGTCACAGTAGTAGTGACATAGTGTACTGGGCAGATGTCGGCAGTGCTCACCTCTCTGACCTTGCCGGCGAGCGGGTGCGTCACAGTAGTAGTGACATAGTGTACTGGGCAGATGTCGGCAGTGCTCACCTCTCTGATCTTGCCGGCGAGCCCCCCCTCGAGCGCGGCGAGCGGGTGCGCGCAGGCCGCCAGGTGCGCCTGCAGGCGTGACGTCACGCGCACCCACGGCCGGTAGTCCAGGCCTGCGGGCGCCACATAAGCAGTTCAGCACATCACTACATACATTGTAGGAGCTCGTGGCTAATAGAACAGTTGCGCAACGACTTAACGTGCGTTCCGATGCACGGAGGAATCTCGGACAGACTCGATTTATTATGAGATGATTTAGATGGTCACCCTTTCACGGACTGACCTCGACAAGCGCTGCTTAACCAAGAGGATCGAACCGTGCTGTCATTATTTAGCCACGATCTCCTCAATACTTAATCAATACTAATATTATGAAGAGGAAAGATTTTAATATTTAAAAGAGGAAGTACTTGATTGATTTTTTGCATTGAATAGGCTCCGAAAAACTGAACCAATTTTTTAAAAATCTTTCACTTTTGGTAAGCTACACTATCTCCTATCATTATCCCCGTGTTCTCACAGGAACTACGCGGGTGTACCCGCGGGGTGCTGCTAGTGTTTTTTTTTTAATCATGAAATCTCTAGAAGATCCATTTCACCTGCAAAGGGACCGCAATCAAAGTCAAAACGTACATTTCAATTAGGCCATTAACGGCACGTTTGAACGTCATCATTTACGTTAAAATAACGAAGTGACTCAGCGTCCATTCGCAAAAGTAGATTCTTATTGAGAAGAACGGACAAGAAACTCCATAGTTATAATAATAACTAGCTTCTGCCAGCGACTTCGCCCGCGTGGAATAGTTACTTAACCCCCGATTTTGAAACTCTCAGCCCGATCGGTTTAAAATTGACAAAAGATAGACATGCTGTTTTGGGATATTTTTTAGATAATTTTATGTAGAACATTTCCGTAATACATGATTTTTATGTAACTGTAACCATTAAGGCTACACACGCGACGGAAGCTTAAAAAATTGAGTAACTTCTTCCGTTTTCCCAACATTTTCCTTCACTGCTCTGCTCCTATTGATTGTAGCGTGATGAAAAGTATACTATAACCTGCCCAGGAGTATGAAGAATAATTGCACCAAGTTTCGTTAAAATCGGTCGAGTAGTTTTTGTTTCTATAAAGAACATACAGACAGACAGACAGACAGACAGACAGACAGACAAAAATTTTACTGATTGCATTTTTGGCACCAGTATCGATCACTAATCACCCCCTGATAGTTATTTTGAAAATATATTCCTTGTACAGAATTGACCTCTCTACAGATTTATTATAAGTATAGATGATAATAGAGCTTTATTTATTCCACACAGTTTGAAAAATCAAATACAAATAAAAAAAAAATAATTCAAAATTAAATTACATGCAGTAGGTGCTACAGTCTCGCTATCATTCAAAATACATCAATTAATAAGGTTAGTGATAGCTGATAACAATAATTATTGGAATTGATACTTACTATAAATTACTGAGCAATAAATAAGATTAAATAACTAATTGATTAAAGATGAAGATTACTCAACTGATCTCAGTTATCAAAATTAATTCATAATTAATTTTGATAACTGAGATCAGTTTAGTGGAGGAGGCTTTCCCTTCGGGTAAAAGCCTCCTCCAAAGAATTCCACGTTTCTCTATCTGAAGCGGTTGCAACCCAGTCATGACCAGCATTTTCCACAATCTCATCTTGCCATCGGGCGCACGGCCGGCCTCTGCTACTGGAACCTTTAGGACCCTTCCATTTGGTTGTCCTTAAAGTCCATCGATCGTCGCAATACCTTGCAACATGTCCAGCCCACCTCCATTTAAGGCTTTGCGAAAAAACGAGAGCATCGGTGACTTTAGTCTTGCTACGAATGGCAGTGTTTCTTACTCTGTCACTCAGTCTGATATTTAAGCAGCTTCGCTCCATAGCTCTTTGCGTTGTCTGGATCTTCTTTCTCGCCCTGGTATCGAATGTCCAAGTTTGGCAGCCATAAGTAAGACAAGGTAAAATTGTAGAGTCTAGCACTGTCTTTTACAGCTCGATGGGAAGTTTTGAAATTTTTTGAAGAAATTTTCTCCAGGTAAGAGCTATTCTTCGGTCTATTTCTTCTAAATTTCTGCTGTTCTTAAATGAGATTTGTTTGCCCAGATAAATGTAGTTTGACGTACTCGAGTGGCATTTCATTGACTAAGATAAGCGTCGTCGTGCTGTTGGTCATGACTTTTGTTTTGCTAAGGTTCATCTCTAATCCCACAGATTCGCTAGCTGTTTGTAAATCGTTTACCATAGCGTTAAGATCTTTGAGATTTTCAGCGAATATGACGATGTCGTCCGTAAAACGTAAGTGGCTTAGATGTTTTCCATCGACATCAATGCCTTGCCTTGACCAAGGAAGGTCTGCCATTATATACTGTAACACCGCAATGAACAACTTCGGAGAGATAGGATCACCTTGCCGGACTCCTCTATTGATATTGATTTGAAAGTTGAAAGTGTTATTTTTTGGTTATTTAATCGGCAGTTTTTATTGTCACGAACCCGAAGCTCGTAACAATATTTATACATTTTGAGTTGATATTTTGTTGATTTAATGCCTTCCATATACTTTTATGTGAGATAGAGTCAAAAGCTTTTTTGTAATCAATAAAAGCTATGTAAAGCGGCGGTAGTGCTGTACCCTTTTCTGAAGCCTGCTTGTTCCATCGGTTGGCATGAGTCTAGATCCGATGATAGTCAGTCGGTGTATTCCCGTTCGTCCCCTCGACTTCGTCCCCCGAGGGGGACGAACGGGAATTCGTTATTTATTTTCCCGATGGTCCCTCTAAATTTTTTAGGGGACGAATGGGAATAATTTATTAATTCTTTTTTTTAGGTCTATTGCTCCCCACCAAATAATATAAGACTGGTGGTTTTAATTGGTAAAAAAATATCAGTTATTTATTAAGGAATAAAAATCACAGAATCAACTTTGCGATAACTCGCAATATTTTTAACCGACTTCTAAAAAAGGAGGAGGTTCTCAATTCGGATGTTTGTATTTTTTTTTAATGTTTGTTCGCGCATAACTCCGTCGCTTGCCAACCGATTTGAAAAATTCTTTTTTTGTTGGAAAGGGTATACTTCCCAAATGGTCCAATGAAAATTTTATCGAAATCGAACAAGCGGTTTTTTTGTTAATTTCAATAAATGATAGCAAATCTGTCGGGGTAGCTGAAATCGCATGTTTGTTTATTGTTTACACCAATTTATACCACGTACGCTGTGATGGGTATGTTTAGCTGGGAGTGAACCACTAAAAAGTGAAAAATAAAAAACTTTTTACAAAAAATAAAACCGACTTCTAAACAAAAAAGTATAAAATAACTTTAATTTCGGAAGTCGGTGTGTACAACAACAAAAAAGCAACCAAAAACACCGAGTTCCGAAATTAAAGTTATTATACATTTTGGTTTTTTGTTTAGAAGTCGGTTTTATTTTTTGTAAAAAGTTTTTTTATATATAATATTCTTTTTAATTAAGAATAAATTTCTCCTTATAACTAAAAAAATATGATTAAAAAATCAGTGTATAGAGCTTATAATAAAAAAAAGTCTGTATTATATTACAATTAAACACTACAAACAGACTTTTTACCATTCAGGTTGTTTCCTTTTGAAATATGTATAAGTCACTATTTTTTGTAGTCACAGTTGCTTATGTGTATGGTGGCAAGATTTTACGTTTTACATTATGTGAGTAATTAGAAAAGTTGACTCATTATTTTAACACATAAATAGGGTCAGTAAATTACTGCACAAATCTTTTTAGTGGGACGAATGGCACTAATCTAAGAACATATTCCCATTCGTCCCCTCTTAAATTAGGATTGGGACGATCGGGAACAAATTAAATATTATTTTTGTAAATTCCCGTTCGTCCCCCTCGGGGGACGAAGTCGAGGGGACGAACGGGAATACACCAGTCAGTCAAGTAGACACGATGCAAATAATTTATACAGGCAGGGCATAAGACTTATCGGGCGGTAATTACTTATGTCTACTGGGTCGCCTTTTTTGTAAAGCAAAATTATTTCAGATTCAGTCCATTGTTGGGGCACCACTTCTTCGTCTAAAATCTTGTTAAATAATACTGTAAGAGGTGACAATAGAAGAGTTTTAGCGTGTATAATGCATTCATTAACGATTCCATCTGGCCCTGGACTTTTCTGTTTTCAATTTTAGTATTTGTTTCAGAATTTCTGATTCATTACATATTTGAATGGTTGACGTATTCATCGGTTGATTGTTGTCCTCAATGTGCTGTGACGAGTTAGGTTCACTATACAGGCTATCGTAAAAGTCTGTCACTATACTTATAATTTTACTACGGGAAGTACTATTTGTTGCGCCATGTTGAAGAGATGGGATCCAGGTCTTAATTGTTTGAATGCTTTTTTCGCAGATCTTGACGTTTCAATGTGTTTTTTTATAGTTTCCATTCTATGTGTTACATAACATTTTTTAATTTCTTTATTTGTTTGTTTGTAGAGGTTTTTAAGTCTTCTTTGTCTTGCTTGTTGAGATGAGGTTTGTTTTGTAATATAGTTCTTCTTTCCAGTAAATCGATTGCCTTTTATATTAATATTGAGTGTTTCTTAGGGTTTGATTTATTTTTTAGGCTCGTTTTTAATGCACATTCAATCATCTGGCAGTATTTTATATTACTCCATAGTTACTCCTTTAAAATACGATGTTTTACCCATATGTGGTGATTAACATATTTCTGGTGACAACATCAAGGAAGTTGAAACTACAAAGGAAACACGTGTATTGTTTACATTCTAAGAAATTGTAAAACCTTTCGTAGGTAATAATAAAACAAAAACAATGCTTTATAACAGTATCATTCGTAGTAAACTGGAATATAAAAGCGTGGTTCTGTGCCCTCACTGTGGCTTGCATTCGTTGCGTCTTGAACGTGTGTGGGAACGTTTCCAATGGTTTCGCTAAAAATACGCTACACTAGACTAACTTAGACATTTCAACATGAAATCTCTAGAATCGTATCAGGAAGGGCAAGACCTTACCTTCGAGCACCTCGGGGTCGCGGGCGCCGGGTAGGCCGAGCGTGCCTCTCATGATGGGCAAGAATGTTGATATCTCCTGAAACACAGGACAGCTTGTACCTATATACATATATATTGAAATCACATAGCCTGCTTTGTCAAGTGTTTTTGGTTGTTTCTTCGTTTTTTGAACACCTATTTCCGAAATTAAAATTATTTTATACTTTTTTTGTTTAGAAGTCGGTTGTTTTCTTTCTTTTTTTTTTGGTAAAAAGATTTTTTATTTTTCACTTCTTAGTGGTACGGGCCCGTGTAATACAACCGAATTCTACACACAAAAAAACAACAAAATAAAATAAATATTGGCTCCCACACAAAAACGTGACATTGCCGTTTTTATAGATAATGTTACGGAACCCTTCGCGTACCAATCCGACTCGCACTTTGCCAGTTTTTTTTTTAATGGATGGTTAATCATCAAATGTTCTCCCGCTCTGGGTGCAGTAGTGACACTCTCTTACTGACTAAAACCTGCCCGTGTTTCTTCAAACGCCCTTTGCGTCCCAGGCCGCGGTTTGCGCACTCCTGGCTCATTTTTAAAGTTAAATCTAACCTTTGTTCGAAGGCATACTATTCTATTAATGACTATTTAGACGATAAGAATAGTTGGTCGCTGTGTTGAACGCAAGACAATATCTTATTTAATTTGATCATGTTCTTTCTCTATAGGTTAGCTTATGACGGGTTATATGAATTCATATAATATTGTTTTTTATTTTTGATAACTATGTAGGTCAATCTGTTTTTACTTTATTGACTCAATCTACTCTTTACAATGTTTTATAGTGAATTGATTTATGATTTCTATGTTTTATTAATGACTTTGCATACCATTGTATAAATTCAAGTTCTTAAAACGCAACAGACAGATGTGTTGCTGGGGAGTTTGTTGCGCCACTTCTTCTTCCCAGCTAAACACTAGGAAGTGGTGACGGGTGGGCGTTTTGGGGGACTGTCTATATAAAATTTGACATTCAAAAAGTGCTGTCTCTCAGCCTGGTTTGAATAAATCACTTTTGATTTTGATTTTGAGCTCACCTGCAGCCTCTGGATGTGCTCATCCAGCAGCTCGTCGGTGGGCTGCTTGACGACGACGATGTCGCGCGTGCGGCGGCTGCGGCGCGCCTGCAGGCTCAGCTGGCGCCGCTGCAGCACCGACTTCTTGCTGTCCGGCGCGCGGCCGGACTTGGCCGACGCCTTCGGTGAGTCTGTGGGGGGACAGGCCGGCTGATACTCTAAAATACGCCTTCAGAAATATTAACTGGAGATGCCACGAATATTCGGCAACTGTTCCTATACGGCCTATTCGCCCGAGTAAAAAATCATGAAAAACATGCGCATTCCAATCACAAATGTTTTCAACAGACTTACTCGTAAAGTGAGCCTTATTACACCGTTCTTAGGGACATAAACCGAACTATAACTCACTAGTGCATAATATAATTATCCCACAAAGTTAATAAATTATGTGAGTAGTCGTTTTTTTTTATAATAACAAAAGGTTGTATGCCACTGAAAATCTATAAACATTTTTGGAATAAATAAATGTTTCCCTAGTTAAGACGAAAAAACACATTTATCAAATTATTTATAATTCATTTTTTTTTTATAAAATATTTGCATTTTATCACTCAAATTATAATCCCACCACATTTTCATGTAAAAATGTTGCCAAGACGATTCTACGTAGCTTACCCTGTGAAAAAGTTATGAAATCTCGTATAAAGCCAAGCTCTAAAGGCTGCAAACTCTAAACCTACAAACTAAGTTAGAAGTAGGAAGTAGGCTGTATGCAAAAAAAAAGATTTTTTAGTCAACAACCCTATTTGTTAACTCTTTGTATAAGTATAGTAGTGTATAAGTAGTGTAGTGTATAAGTATAGTTTGTTTAAGTATAAGTAACTTATTATCAGTGGTCGGAATAGGTAGATTGATTTGGGGTTAATAACCTGAAACGTAGATGTTAAATATGGACATGCCTCCGAGGTTCTGGAGTCTTAAAGTTTTCCGGAATATCAAAAAGTTAAGAACATGTAGAATATGCAGGATGATGACATATCACACTCGCTATTTCACGTGGCTACGCCCGCGTGCTTTTCGAAAAAGTAGTTATAGTTATTCCCGCCATATTAATAAAAAGTTTTATTTATTTATTTATTTATCAGCTTTTTAAAAAAGAAATTGATGTCATACGAGTATGTTTAAAAATCCATACAGTCAAAAATATTTATTAAATCCCGTAAACACTGAAATTAAATCCCGAGAAAAAGGCTTATCCATATTATGATTTCTATGACAGTTCATGATACAAGTACATAAAATCGATCTACCTATTCCGACCACTGCTTATTATTGAAGCTGTTTACTATGTTTAAATATATAAAATAAAACAATACCTCCAATAGGCCGGTCGACAGTGTAAGATATGTACGGAAGCTCAGAGTCTGAGCAGATGCTGGTGCCAGGCGAGTTGTTACCGCTGGCTGGGAGATCTGTTGACCTCGAAGGTTCTGAAATCATCATTATTTTTTTAAACACACAGGAGCGGAGTGAGCTCGCACAAGACGAAGTCTAGACTAGGATGCCTTAGAGTTGGTTTACATTAGGTCGGACCGACCTCAGGACAGATAAGTGACAACAGCTGTTCTGTGGGACCGACAGTTTACTGTCGACCGACTGTCGGTTGTTGCTGTTCACACTAGACGCTGCCGACCCGACCTAATGTGAACACCACTGACGGTACGGTCGTTTTACTGCCCGGATCGTCACAAAAGTTGACTTTTGTATACGATGGTCGACGAAGTTTCGTATTTATTTCACCATCCATATTTAAACGTGTCTTCTCTGCATAAACGTCGACGAAACTGCTCGCGCGAGTACCGAAAGCGGGGAATGAGCGGGTGGAAGGGTGGCGGGCGGCTGGCTCCGCCGCTTCGCGCCGACCAATGTGAACGGCGCAATACTTGCCACTGCCAGTACGCCAATATTACGCCGACCCGACAGAAATCGTGGCTGAACGACGAACGTCCGGTAAAAGTGTCTTCTCCCATAGTTTGGTCGGGTCGCCCAAATGTGAACGGCGCTATTGAAATACATACGCCAATATGGATCCGACACATGTGTCGGTCCGGCAAAACTGTCGGTCCGACCTAATGTGAACCAACTCTTAGCCTTATGGACTAGGATGAGTGAATAATGTATCTACTAATGAACGAAGCAAGTTAATCATTCCATCATAATTACTGGCCATACATTTAAACAAATTACAGTTTGTGGACGGTTGATGAGTGATAACTATAACCTTACTCGGCAAACCATTTATGTACAGAGACACTGCGTATGTAGCTATAGGGATGTCTTTTAATGGTGAAATCATTTCAAACTAGCTGTCCGCACAACTTCATTTGTGTCACATTTTTCATGACTGCTCCGCTCCTATTGGTCTTAGCGTGATGATATATAGCCTATAGCCTTCCTCGATAAATGGGCTATCTAACACTGAAAGATTTTTTCAAATCGGACCAGTACTTCTTGAGATTAGCGCGTTCAAACAAACAAACTCTTCAGCTTTATAATATTAAAAGTATAGATTACAGTTTCTTATTACTCCTTCTTAGTGACTTGGGTTTATTTTATTACTAAAATTACTTACCTGAGGCATTAGGCACAGCTATAGTGTGTCCTCTTCGCACTGGTGGCGCCCGCTGTGCCTGTTTCTTAAGAGGCAGTGAGGACTGCTCCGAACCCATTGTAATGCTGGAGAAGCACATTAAAGATCAATAGTAAATATAGGAGCTTGCTAAGAAGTGCCATGTTACTCAGTTACTGGGTTCTAGAAGTTCGAAAGTCAGTTATCTACAGTTAAATGAGAGACCAGCGGCCAGTGGTAATAAAGTACATGAATTTTTGTTAGATCCATGCTGAATTATAATTACCCAGTAACTGGGTTGTGGGGGTGAGATAGACATTCAACCACATAAAAATACGGGTGCTCATGTTTAACTGGAAGCTGACTGCAATGTGGTTGGAATGATAAGAAATTATAGCATCAAGGGAACTCAGTGGAATCAAAGTGTCACATTTTCATGTCAGTTCTCCAATTGGCTGGCTATATCCATAGATTGCTATATCTTCTCTCACTCTCAAAGCATTTAATGTAATTTACAGGTACTATTGCAAGGTCGGTAGTCGGTTTGTCAAGGTCGGTAGTCGAGAGAAGTGAAGCTATCAAGCTATCTGCACGTCCCAAAGCGCAGAGCTCTACGGAGAAGAACGTGCAAGAAACTCCACACTACACACTCTTCAATAAATTGTTACAAAGTTGTGGATAAATGATTGTTATTCTTGACATTATTCCTATATGTGAGAACGATGTAGAAAGACGTGTATGATGCAGGCATCCGGCAATCAAATTTGATTCGTAAATGTTAATATTAGGCGTGTGTAACTCTTTGCGGAACCGACTCACTGATCCGGATCACTGAAGTGATTCAAAAGATTGGTTCACTAGCAACGTTTCAAACGCATCATTTGGATCTGGAACACTTCGCGCGACACGTCGCTCGCGAGGCGACTGAACCACGAGCGAAAGAGACAAATTGAGACACTGAGTAACTAAACTATTGACTCGCGTCGTATGAGAAGTGTATCATTCAATTCGTACGGATTTTCGCTGTCAGTATTCATGGACGTAAAAATGACCACTAAGGCGCTTATGTATCAAACACTATACGGTCGTTTTTTGCATGCAATGTGTGTATTAACAAGTTATCATTTTACGTTGATGCGGCACTTGTAATAATTATTGTTTATGTTCGTTCGCGCTTGTTTACGAAAACTTATTGAGTTCCAATTGAGTTCTGTTTAGAATTTCTTTGCGTAGTGATGATTATTGTAATAAACGCCCGCGACGTAACTTTGTGTATTCGAAACATTCTGTAGGTAATTGAATCTTTTGAGTCGATGATCCAAATGAGCCAAATGAAACATATCAGTGTTCCGGAACATTTCAGTGTTCCAGATACAAATGTTCCAATCGCAAAAATGATACACTTTGCCCACCTCTAGTTAATATTGAGAGAGATACAAGTCCCGTTGCTCAAAAAAGACGGGGTCCTAGTTAAGTACTATAATATAACTTACCTATAAAAGGTATGTAGGTACGTCTAAGTTTATCTATTACACTCGACGCATTACTACAGTTTTCTACAAAGTATTCTAATAAATTCCTTCATAGAAAGATGAGGAAAAGAGAACCAGATCACACAAAACTACACGAACGAAAATAATCAATTTTTGTGTCATACTGACAGTTGACACTGACAGCGTTTTTCAGTGTTGCAATTCATTCTACTGAGGTTTACAGGATCATGTTTATGTATAACAAATATTTTTATGTATTCTTTCCAATAATGAAAAAAAAAAATGTTAATATAAATAGGCATATACATGTTGTGAATGGTGGCAAGGTTTGATACTTGTTTCTCAATTTCAGTACCAACTGTCACCGTACCAGATAGTGCTTGCAGCAGAACAATCAACAACAAACTATGTTTCCTACTTTTTTCTATGGTTGTTGTATATTTTACCATTTTTTTTTTTTGTTTTGATATGGACCACTCGCAGTTCAGCACACTAAGGCTGGTTACTGCTTAACCGGACAATTTATTTTACCATGATTTTACCCTATAATTTATAGTAACCAAGGCAAAGCTTATCCAAAATCCAGTGCAGTTGTCACTTTGACAGTTTGACAGCGACACTGACATCAAGTTACACGTCCACTGCATGTTGACATTTGTCGTTTATTGACCGTTCAAAGGAAATCGTGTACCTGTTTCGAAACTTTCTCTACGAGTTATAACAAAATAATAAATTAAAATACTCAAAATGGTAGACGAAGGTACTAGGAAAACGTTAAGCAGCATACCCTTGCTTCAAACTAAGGCAGGGCCTAGGGACAAGGAACTGTGGCCAACCAGGTTGAAAGAAGAATATCAGGCATTGATTAAGGTAACTACGGACTGGACTAATAGCTGACGAGTGGGCCAGTTGGTCATCGCTGCACTACATCATAGAAAGACAGCATTGTTTGTTAAAATCACCCAAATGTACTGACTCAAAGACGTGGATTAACTGGATTAAAGGCAATATTGATGTCAGATTTCTGACTTCTGCATATCCATAGCCACTGTCAAAGACCTACAAATGACAGCTGGAACCAACATCTTAATTAATGTGCTTTCCGAGGTGACTCTGGTGGTTTCCCATCCACTGATCCACCTTGTCAAGTGTGGCTTAACTCTAAAGATCGAACCGTGTGGCCACTTACAAAAATATACCTATTTAGCATTTCTTTCTGTTTAGAACAAGAAAAGTTACAAGCATACTTTGTCAAAGTCATGTCCAAAAGCTAGTTTAATTCTCAATATAATCTTACAGACAACTTTTGGATGGATGACTATTATATAATACAGTACCAACTATATCTAATTTCTGTTTGTTTTATTCCAGTACGTACAGAACAACAAAGCTGCTGACAATGACTGGTTCCGTTTAGAGTCAGACAAGACAGGAACGAAGTGGTTCGGAAAGTGCTGGTACGTCCACAACCTATTGAAGTACGAGTTTGACCTAGAGTTTGATGTGAGTAATTAAGTGAAGTCTTTTATTTACACACCTGGCAGTCCGCTGCAAACATGACCTAGCGAAATGGGGTTTCATAGGCCCGTCGGATACTCAATGTGAGTGCGGCGCTCTTGGTCAGAACATGAGCCACACATTGGACTGCCCCAAGTACCCATGCACCTTTTCTTTGGGGAACTTCATGAATGCCACGGATGCTGCAATTAACTTAGCCCCCTACTGAACTGAAAATATCTAAGAAGTTAACCATCAACTCGAAAAGAAGATTTTAATTTATTAAATATATATAAATTATATTTTAATTTATTAAATATATATAAATTATATTTTAATTTATTAAATACATATAAATTATATTTTAATTTATTAAATATATATAAATTATATTTTAATTTATTAAATATATATAAATTATATTAGGTTCGGTTAATTAGGCTCAGGGGTATTACTTAGGCTCATGCAAGGAAATTCCGCTACATGTAATCTATTTTCATCAATCTTTTGGTACCACTAAAAAGTGAAAAAAAAAAAAATCTTTTTACAAAAAAATACAACCGACTTCTCCACAAAAAAACAAAAAAGGACAAAATAACTTTAATTTCGGAACACGGTGTTTGTGGTTCCTTTTTCGTTTTTTTAACACCGACTTCCGAAATTAAAGTTATTTTGTCCTTTTTTGTTTTTTTTTTGTGGAGAAGTCGGTTGTATATTTTTGTAAAAAGTTTTTTTTATTTTTCACTTTTTAGTGGTACCAAAAGATTGATGAAAATAGATTACATGTAGCGGAGATGAGAATGTTGAGATGGATGTGTGGAGTAACGAGGATGGACAAAGTGAGAAATGAGTACATTAAAGGCAGTTTAAAAGTGGCGCCAGTGACGGAAAAGTTGAAAGGGAACCGCTTGTCTTGGTATTGTCATGTAAAAAGGAGGGATGAAACACATGTGACTAAAAGGGTTATGAATATGAATGTGGATGGATGGAAAGGGAGAGGTAGGCCAAAGAAACGATGGATGGATTGTGTGAGGAGTGATATGAAAGAAAAAGGAGTTAGTGATAGCGTGACGGCTGACAGGACAGAATGGAAGAAAAAAACATGTTGCGCCGACCCCAAGTAACATGGGATAAGGGCAGGAAGATGATGAGTGGTACCTACACCCCCTCCCCTCCCCCCACCTAAACGAACCAATTACATTGGTGTAAAAAAACGCACTGCTCCAATGCAGAGTAAACTAAAAGGTCGTCAATGTAGATATTTTTTTTAGATTTTTGTTGATTTTTCAAAAACTCCTTGTTTGATTTCGATAAAATTTTCATGGGACCATTTGGGAAGTATACCCTTTACAACAAAAAAAGAATTTTTCAAATCGGTTGGCAAGCGACGGAGTTATGCGCGAACAAACAATAAAAAAAAAAAAAAAAAAAAAACACAAACATCCGAATTGAGAACCTCCTCCTTTTTTAGAAGTCGGTTAAAAACAGCCAGATCTGGAACAACTATGTCTGTAGGCCATACAAATATTTGTTCCGTATGGGAATCCAACCTCGTGGGTTGGATTCCCATACGTACGTACCACGTAGCGCAGCAGTCGTCATTCCAACCGTGTCGTCATTCTTGGCAAGACTGGCAGTCAGATTTACTGGCGTCTGACAATCCGTAACGACTGCAAAACATCAACAATTGCCAGCCGGGACCAGCAGCTTAACGTACTATCCGAGGCACGAAGGAGGCTCGGTATATCAAGAAATTCCTGTCGGCTTCGAATCCGGAATCAGCTGAATACCAGTATTTTACGTGAAGCATCTGCCTGTCAAAACCTCCTCAACTCCTTAACTGGGTAACAAGGTACTTCTTGGCAAGACTGGAGTCAGATTTTCTGGCTTCTGACAATCCGTAACGACTGCCAAAGATCTACAGCTATCTTCGTTTAGAAACATATAAAGCTAAACTTTTAAATAAAATGCCAACTTTGTCAACGAATGATGACTCTAATCAATATTACAATGATTTTTTCAAAATGTATTGCGCAGAGTTAGATATATTTGTTGCAAAACTATTTCAGTTAACTGTAACACTGCCTTCAGTGACTGGTACCATTGGTATTTATAAGAGTAGAGAACGGCTGTATGAGCTTTATGAAGAAAGAACTTATATTAATACAGGGGTAGTAATAAAAGCTCCGACAAAAAAAGAATCATTTATCATTATCATTTATCATTATCATTTATCATTATCATTTATCATTTATCATTATCATTATCATTTATCATTATCATTTATCATTATCATTTATCATTATCATTTATCATTATCATTTATCATTATCATTATCATTATCATTATCATTATCATTATCATTATCATTTATCATTATCATTATCATTTATCATTATCATTTATCATTATCATTTATCATTATCATTTATCATTATCATTTATCATTATCATTTATCATTATCATTTATCATTATCATTTATCATTATCATTTATCATTATCATTTATCATTATCATTTATCATTATCATTTATCATTATCATTATCATTTATCATCATCATTTATCATTACCATTTATCATTTATCATTATCATTTATCATTTATCATTATCATTTATCATTTATCATTATCATTTATCATTATCATTTTCATTTATCATTATCATTTATCATTATCATTTATCATTATCATTTATCATTATCATTTATCATTATCATTATCATTTATCATTTATCATTTGTCATTATCATTTATCATTATCATTTATCATTATCATTTATCTATCATTTATCATTATCATTATCATTATCATTATCATTATCATTATCATTATCATTTATCATTATCATTATCATTCGTGTATTCATTTTAAAATCTTATCAATTACATTTTTAAATATTTAAATAAAAAAAATTAAAAAAACATTTAAAAATATAAAAAATAGTAGCCCACCGGTATCGGGAACAGGGTCCAAGCTGCCGGCGGTCAGGGCTCCAGAGAGAGGAACCTCCTAACAATGCGAGCCGTGTCCAGAAGTACCGCTTTCTGGATCAAGCCCTTGATCCAGCTGCCTAACGAGAGCCTCCTAAGGTGTTGGTCGAGGCTCTTGGCTATTAGGCCATTGGCTGACACGACTATCGGTACAATGATTGCTGAATCCACATCCCACATGTCGACAACCTCGCGAACCAAGTCAAGATATTTAATTTGCTTATCTTTCTCGGCTTTCACGAGGTTCTCGTCATGCGGGACGGTTATGTCTACAATCATTGTACGCCTCTCGATTCGGCTCACTATATCCGGCTTATTGGCAACAATAGTCCTGTCAGTGATGATGGACCGATCCCAGTACAATGTGATATTGCCACTTTCGAGAACTGGGTCGGGCACATACCTGTAGTACGGCACCTCCGAATTCACAAGTGAGTATCAATTATCATTTATCATTATCATTTATCATAATCTTTATCGTTATCATTATCATTTATCATTATCATTATCATTATCATTATCATTTATCGTTATCATTTATCGTTATCATTATCATTTATCATTTTCATTATCATTATCATTTATCATTATCATTTATCGTTTATGATTATCATTTATAATTATCATTTGTCATTATCATTATCATTTATCATTAGCATTTATCATTATCATTATAATTATCATTTATCATTATCATTTATATTTATCATTTATAATTATCATTTATCATTATCATTATCACTTATCATTATCACTTATCATTATCATTTATCATTTATCATTATAAATCTTTAGCAATTTATTTGCAACATAATCAGCCTTATAACTTTCCCACTGCTGGGACACAGGCCTCCTCTCTAGGAGAGGGAATGAGCCGTAATCCACCACGCGGGCCCAGTGCGGGTTGGTGAATGTCACATTGTCTTCGAATTTTTGGTTCTAGGACATGCCGGTTTCACGATGTTTTCCTTCCCCGTTTTGAGAGCAGGGCCCCAAGTCTGCTATTTTTATAAATTTGTCATTCCAACACGATCCCATTGTCATTTTGCTAAAAGTTCGTAATCTGCTAAATTCATAATGGTCGATCATTGGTCGGTCACTGGTCTCGTAATACTTTTTGATAACCGAGCTATTAAAAGCAATGACTGCACAATGACGTTCTAATGGTAGGCCACAGATAAAAGGAACTGTCAAAGTTTTAGCAGATTACCGTATACGACTATCATTCATTTGTCATTATGTACGAGATTACCATTCTATGGCATTTCTTTCAATGGAGTGTCAGTGGTTGACCATTGGAAAGTCATAATGACGCTTTTATATTAGTAGATTACCAAACTTGTCAAAATCGACCATTATGAGATCAATGATAGACTATTCTGACACTATTGTAATAGCAGAATTAGGGCCCTGTGGTGATGAAATAAATTACACAAAGTAATGCGCCTCGCTGGGTTTGGACCCGCGACCTACAATTCGTAAGTCGGGGCCGTTACTACTCGGCCACCACTGCTCATTTATTTGCAGATGGTTCCACTAATTGCTCCAGATTGATTCATCATGTGTTGCCGAGAAATAATTGCTCAAAAAATTGCCCGTGTAAACACCTTTAAAGTAACATCCATAACATTTAATTACTTCTTGCAGATACCCATAACGTACCCGACGACGGCTCCCGAGCTGGCGCTGCCCGGCCTCGACGGTAAGACAGCTAAGATGTACCGCGGCGGTAAGATCTGCCTGACGGACCACTTCAAGCCGCTTTGGGCGAGGAACATACCTCGGTTCGGGATCGCTCACGCTATGGCGCTTGGGGTGAGGAACTATCCATCTATGTAACCTATTTTGTGGACTGCTGGGCAAAGCCCTCCCTCGCCTTTTTAGGGTTCCGTACTCAAACTGTAAAACAGGACCCTATTATTAAGACTCTGCTGTCCGTCTGCCCGTCCGTCTGTCACCAGGCTGTATCTCATAAACCGTGATAGTTAGACAGTTGATATTTTGACAGATGAGAGTATTTCTGTTGACGTTATAACAACAAAATAATACTAAAAAAGCAGAATACAATGAATATTTAAGGGGGCTTCCGTACAACATACGTGATTTTTTTGCCGGTTTTAGAATGTGTGGGAGAACATATTTTTATAGATAATAGTCTGCAACCCTTCGTGCTTGAGTCCGATTCGCACTTAGCCAGTTTTCGCCCCGTCATCTTCGCCTCGGTGCCGCGATCTCTTGGCATGGAGACTCATATTTTTTTAGGGTTCCGTACGTCCGAATAAAAAAACGGAACCCTTATAGGATCACTCGTGTGTCCGTCTGTCCGTCCGTCACACTCAATTATCTCCGAATCTACTAGAACGATTAAGTTGAAAGGTACTTCATATCAATTTCTGTGACCCAAACGCAGAGTTGAGTGTGACGTGAATAGGTGAAATCTGTATATGGGAGGTCATTTTTGGGGGGAAGGTGGAAAATTAAAAAAATGAAAATTGCATCGTGTGACATACATGATTGTCAGACATTTATTTACTAACGTTATGCGTCCGTGTTTGAGTCACAGATGCTCATATATTATGTGTACCAAATCAACGAAATCGATCTAGTAGATTCGAAGAATATTGTGACAGATTCCGATTTCCCACAAGGACGTGCGGAACCCCAAAAACTAGACCATTCCTATAAAATTTAGGTTATTTATGACTTATTACTTCAGAAATATCACTTCAGAATAGTTTTTCCTAGGTTCACTCAACAGTGTAAGCTCCTTAAATTTCTAAGTTGAGCTACACGATAGCTGGCTATGACTATGGAGTTTCTTGTCCGTTCTTCTCCATAAGAATCTACCTTTGCGAATGGACGCTAAAGTCACTTAATTTATGATATTTTTTATTGATGACGTTCAAAAGTGCCGTTAATGGCCTGATTGAAATAAACGGTTTGAGTTTGAGTTTGAGCTGACAAATGCTTGCACTGTCTTTACAAGTACTCTCAAATATGTGTGGTGCTTTCAATCTCAGATAAGAGACTTTGATCATTGAGTTTGTTTCGTTGTTTCTTCTCAGGCTAGTTTGCAAGGAAACACCGGCCTCATCTAGTTTAAAATGACCAAAAAATCTTGACTTATGAAAGAGATATTTTCAACATGTTTACAATTGTTTTCTTCCAGCTTGGTCCCTGGCTGGCGGTGGAAATACCTGAGCTGATAGAAAAAGGAGTGATATCTTACCAAGAGAAGACAGAAGAAGCTAAATGACATAAAACTGTACATAAATAACTAAATTGTATATAAAACTTATCTGTTGTTTTCCAATTATATGTATGTTTTCTATACTCGAAGTCTTTTATTGCGTCCCCTTACTTCAACACTACGCAGAACATCTACCCATTTTTTGTGGATGGAAAACTATCAAATCCCTCCTACCGTTCTGGGCGATGCGACAGTGTCAGACTCTTACTGATTGAAACCCACCTGTGTTCCTCCTAATGCCCGCTGCGTTCCAGGGCCACGGTGACTCTTTCGAACAAATTTCGCAATCCTGGCAGGCACCGACTCTAGCGGGCCCTAAACATCTAGGTATAACATTTTTCATGGATGAGAAATCATCTAATGACTTCTTCCGCGGAAAAGAGTGTCAGACTCTTACTGAAATATCTAAGTACCCCCTGGAAGCGAAGCACAGTGACCAGAAACTGGATGCGAGAAGCCGAAAATAGATCTAAGTGGCGTACAATTGGAGAGGCCTATGTCCAGCAGTGGACTGCAACAGGCTGTTGATGATGATGATGGAGCCAGGTTTGCAAGATCTAAAAATGACGTGCTTTCCGAGGCACGGAGGAGTCTCGATATGGTAAGATGGTCACCTATCCACAGACCGACCTTGGCAATGGTTGTTTAACCTTAAAGATCGACCTACGACGTACGTACGGCTACGACGTACGTACGGCTACGACGTACGTACGGCTACGACGTACGTACGGCTACGACGTACGTACGGCTACGACGTACCTACGGCTGTTATTAATTAGCCACGAGCTCCTCAGTAACTGGTCAAATAATTAAATAAAACCACCTCAACTTAAAAAACAATCCTTTTAAAAACCATAGTTCAGAAGACAAATGAAAAAATAACCCTTAACAAATAAAACAACATACAAAAAAACAACACACTCAACACATAATGTGCTATACGGAAATAGAACTGTTTCTTCATGCCCCAAGCTGTACTCTTCAAACCATCTTTGACGATGTATTTCCTTAGTCCGACGCACCATAGAACAATCTGCTCGGTCCACTCTACGTCGTTAATGTCACAGTGGTAGATGATCTTGTCACTTTCTGACAAGTTGTTATACAGTGCGGCTGTGTTCTTGTCATTGAAGATCCACTTGTTGTTCATGTAGAAAGCGGTTGTTGTCGCCATCTTGGTTATGGTTGCGTAGGTTTTTTTCAATCTGTAAAATAATAAAGTCATGTAATAGGGATGTTTCCTGAGTAAAAAATGTATGATTATGTTTAGTCCCTCAGTTAGATTATAGAAAAATATTGGACACGTATTTTTTCCTTTATCAAATCTATAAAAACTGACGAAGATACAAAGCATCAAAGATCAGGAGTGGGAGCGTGTGACGTCACTGCCCGGTAAAAATTGTAACGGGTAGTGACGTCACACGAGTTTTCAACGCACTGTATCGTCTTCATTTTTGTTTACGTGAAAAAAGAAAAATGTGTCCAATATTTTTTGGAAATCTATCCGACGGTCTAATTAGATTTTTTTAGTTAGCTACCCTATTGAAGCGATAGTAGGATGGCGAACACCTGGTGACTAAATAATGACAGCCGGACAGATCTTCAAGGTTAAGCATACTTGCTGAGGTCGATCTGTGGATGGATGACCATCTTCACATATCGAGACTCATCCGTGCCTCAGAAAACACGTTAGGCCGTTGATCCTGGCTGTCATTTGTAAATCTTTTGCAGTTGTTAAGGATTGTCAGAAGCCACAAAAACTGACACCAGTCTTGCCAAGCAGTTCCGTGTTCCCCAGTTATTGGGATGTGGAGTTCAGATAGGCAATCGCTCCATGTCATCATCATCAACAGCCTGTTGCAGTCCACTGCTGGACATAGGCCTCCCCAATTGCACGCCACTTAGATCTATTTTCGGCTTCTCGCATCCAGTTTCTGCCAGCCGTCCTGCGCAAGTCGTCACTCCATCGTGCCTGAGGACGTCCTACACTACGTTTGCCGAGACGCGGTCTCCACTCTAGAACTCGTTTACCCCAAGTACGGTTGTCGGTTCTACGACTAACATGGCCAGCCCACTGCCACTTCAGCTTACTAATCCGGTGGGCTATATCGATGACCTTGCTTCTCTGACGGATCACCTCATTTCTGATGCGATCCCTCAGAGACACACCGAGCATAGCCCTTTCCATAGCCCGCTGAGCGACTTTGAGCTTATGGACCATACGAGCCGTCAGTGTCCACGTTTCGGCTCCGTATGCCATGACGAGTAGGACGCACTGATTGAATACTTTCGTCTTTAGGCACTGTGGGATCGACGATGTAAAGACTCGACGTAGCTTCCCAAATGCTGCCCAACCCAACTGAATTCTTCTCCAACTGAAATCGCTCCATGTAAAATACTAGTACCTATTCAGCTGCAACCGGTTTGACTGAAAGCCGACCCCAATATAGTTGGGAAAAGGCAGGCAGATGATGCATTATTTCATATTTACCTCGGAGGCTTGTTGAGCAGGACACAGATTCCGTCAGCCAGGTAAGCGGGGACAGTGTGCAAGAGGAAGCTGAAGAGAAGGTGGATCCAGCGGAACGGTGACTGTATCACGAAGCAGTACCAGATGGCGTCAGCTGATATGATGGTCTTGCGTGCATGGTTGTTCAGGATGTAGGAAAGGCCGCCTGGAAAGATTTTTGTTATACGAGTATAATCATAATGTGTTTAAATCTGTTGTTCTTAACAACTACACCCAAGCAGTTTGTCGGCAGTAAGTTTTTCTGTGTTTCCGCAGAGTAGTGTACGTTTATTGCAGCATTGTGTTTGGGATGTTTTTTTTTTCTTTTTTGAAAGGACCACTCGTAGTTCAGCACATTAAGGCTGGTTACTGCTTAACCGGGCCATGGGGTCTCAACTCGAACAAAGTATAATTAGTTAGTAAGAATAAATCATAGATGGCAGCATAGGTTACAATAATGAAATTAACAATCACTAAAAAGCGTTATACGATCGATTTTGGCTGAAGTAAGTTAAGTAAAAATCAAAACATCCTTGTTTAATGTTGATTTAGCTATTTACACTCATAAATCACGTACTTTCAACAAAAACTATAAATTAAGTCTTTTACTTCAATTCGAACTTACAGAATTTTAGAAGTAGTTGAAAGTAGAAGACTGTCATGCTGTTTATTTAGAACTCTTCGCAGTAGATGGCGCTTTACTCAATTTTTCTTGTCATTACCTAAAGTGTCTCGAGCTGCAATCGTTACCTACTAAATAAACGTTCAGTTGTTTAACATTTTTTTCTTAAATCTTGTATGTTACATATAAAAATAATAATTGAAAAAAAATGTTAATATGTTTTTGGTTCATAATTATCAGATCCCGAAACAATAAAACTTTTTATACAATAGAAACTGTAAAAGTAGGTAGCTCTTCTATCTTTCAATGTCAATTCTATTTCCGTCATGTCCGTCGGAACACTGAGTGAAATGAAACACGATATTATGCCTTATTGCTAATACAAATAGAGAATTAAGCCGCGTGAATCCGCCTTTGCCCCGTTGTATCAATTGGATCTGAGCGGTTTGTTTTTGTCTTTGTTGACTGTTATTACTTGCTCAGTTTCAAAGTTGTTTTCTCTAAGTCCAATATTCGACTACTTAGGTACCTACAAACTTTAACATCAAGGAAAAAGACAAATGCACAAATGTAGAGAATATCGTGAGAGAAAGAAATTACAAAATACAATTGTACAAAACATAACTGCAGAGAGATCAGAAATGTAGTGAGTGAGACTGATCAATTACCTAAAACTTTAAATCATCATTCAGATGCGTAAGTATGATTTTTCAAGACAAGACAAGACAAGAACTTCGTTCCGTCCGGGTGTCCCTTGATACCTCTCAAATTTTTTATGTCCATGAAACAAAATGTGGCGTAGGTATATGACTATCTACCTACTGGTCACTTTGTAACATTATACCTATAAGTTTTATTATGTACCTAGGAACCTAGGTACCTGCTTGGAGTATAAAATTATATACAAGTAACTACTTGTATTGTTTCCTCCTCTCCTAGTAGGTACCTACCTATAATCCATTCACAATAAGATTAGACATTGGAACAAAATTGTTTACAGTCCGTTCAACCGATTTTTACTTCTATTCCTTAGGCATAAGGATGGCATTAAAGCAAAAAAAGTGATAATAATACCAACTGTTTACTGCAGCTGCTATGTGTCATGCCACCAACGCAATAGAAGTCAAAATCGGTTGAACGGACTGTAAAAAAGATGTATTTCAAAGTGTAATCTTATCGTGAATGGGGTATAGTTACCTATTTCATTTAATTTCCATGCCGCAGCACTGGCCGCAGTAACATTACCGCTAAATTAAAAGAAATTTTATAGTTTTGATTGATTTGAGTAGATTGAGGAGCTCGTGGCTAAAATATAACAGCCGCACGGGTCGATCTTCAAGGTTAAACGCTTGCCGAGGTCTGTCTGTGGATGGGTGACGTGAAGATCTCATCAGGTCGGAGGTAAAATACCACTGGACTGGTATTCAACTGAATCCGGTGCAAATATATATAGTTCGGAAAAGGTTACACAGGTGAACATTGATTTGAGTAGAGTAGATACCTAATAAAATTTAAAAACATGAATAAGTAGGTACCTACTTATTGTAAAATTCGCCATAGCGACCAATTCCACTTTAGTAAGTTAACGAAGCGCGTATAGGAATAAACCATTGAGATAGGAGAAACATGGAGATGCTGCGTTATTCTAACATTTGCTTAGGTATACAAATATGAGTGAAATATGATTCTTTCTAGTGAGATAATCTTATTTGATAAAAGAGACAACTATATTTTAAGTTGTTGCTAATTATGGCAACATTTTATCGTGACGTAGTGACAGTTGTTAATTTTTTGTATTAAGTAGGTACCTATTGAGATTTGCGAGAAAATTAGGTACCTACGAGGTTTTTACTTTTAAAACTACATGTAAATATTGGAAAACAGAAACTCAACATGCCTGTGTGTTGTATTGTGAAATGTGGTGCATGAAATAATCAAAATCAATCGCAATGAAGAATGTTAACTAATTTTGATTATTAGCGCTCCATATTCTCTGTCAAAAATAAAAAAATCAAGTGAAAGAATTATTTTGATACGTCAATTAGCTCCCGATTTAGAAGTAAAACAAGTTGTAACACTTGTAACTCCACGACGCGGGCGGCCGGGCGTCCGGGCCGGTGACGGTGTGACGTCATCGTACAACACGCTCAGTCTGGCTCACTCAGTCCGCTTGCGGGCGCGCGCCGGTACCGTCGAAATTATACCTAAATACTTTTTAAAATGTCCAATTCAAATACTAGGAAATCATGTGTTGTGCCTAACTGTAAAAGTACAACAACTACCAATTCGCCGGAAAAGTAGTTTTTTCTCCTCGCTTTGACGATGTACCTAGTCACATTAAAAATGCTATAGTATCAATAGTATGTTTATAGCCATCTCTGCTGGCGGCACAATCTTCGCAGGTTACATTTAAAACTTCTTGATCCTTTTCATTGCATTCTAAACTGCAATGATAAGGTGTGGTACGTAGGTTCTGGCGTGATTCTACATTCAACCATACATACCTACATCACCTATACTTTTTACTTGAACATAACCAATAGAATCATCGCCATAGCTGTCTCTTGCCGATATGAACTAAGTTTCAAATAAAAATAAATGGCCTTACGTACCTACTTTGTTAGTAAAAAAATACAAATAAAAAAAAGGTTTTGTACCTACATCTGTAACGTTCATCCCCTACATCTACATCCTAAGTACCTATCTACTTGCTACTAATATTATAAATGCGAAAGTTTGTGATCTTTCACGCAAAAACTACTGAACGGATCTGGACAAAGTCTGGAATACTTTTAATCCTGGGAAATTATACAGTTCCCGAGGGAATCGGGGGCAAAGCTGCTGGCGGAAGCCAGTTTGCAATAAATCAATGTACCTATGTATTCATTTAAATTTACTAAGAAGAGCGGTATGTATACATACGTAGGTACCTACCTATAGCTACAAAACTATAATACATATTTGTTGTCTTTGTCTGTAACGTAAAAATTTAATGGTAGGTAGGTACTTCTACTATTTGAGTTTCATTCTTCCATTATATTAGTTGGGTATTTTGTTTTGATAGAACAATTTAGAATAGATAAACTATTAAGCATACGTAGTAGCAAGGAAAGTTTACTTAAGTACTTTTGCATTTTCATTCCGGCGGCAACGGAATCACTATTGGTTGATAAATAATGCGCAACCATTAATCCATCTAGGTATTTTAGGTAGGTTGCGGAATTTGTTGGTTGCGGAATTTGTTCGAAAGAGTTACCGCGGCCCTGGAACGCATAGGGCACAAGAAGGATCACGGGTGGGTTTTAGTCAGTAAAAGTCTGACACTCCCTACCGCTCCACTCAGGGCGGGAGGGGTCATTTGATGATTTCCCATCCAAAAAAAAAAAAAAAGTATTTTAGGTAGATTATCCGATTGCCCTTTTTTTAATCCTTCATCTATTTTATTAATCGAATAATATTTACTATTAATAGACTATTAACGTAATACGCGGACGAAAACACAACAAAATACGCGCAAGCTATTACAACTACTACCTATAACTGCTGGCCACTTGATACGAAGCGGCCCGCGGCCCGCGAGCAGTGTTGCCAACTCCAAAACTACCGAGTCCCTAGACTCTTAGTCAAAAGTCGCTAGAAAGTCGCTAAAACTAGCTCCACCAGCGGATTCACGATTTTGTCTGGGAGAATACGGTCTATAATTTTGTCGAAGACCGAAAAGGCGGTGTGAAATATTAGGATAAGTGAAAAAAAAGTTGTTCAAAAGAAATATTAATCCATTATTTTTGCTATTGCGACACACGTTTAAGCACTTTATAATTCCTTAAAATTGTAGCAAGCGAGCAGTCGACTGTTCAATGTTCAAACATATTCAACTTCGGGGATTTCTCCTGTGTTCCCCTATCTATACAGAGCATACCAACCAACGAAAGAATCGAGCTCAGTGCTGCCAACTTAGCTACATGCGACATTATTTAGTAGAAATTATCGGAGAACTGGCCGTATTCAATAGCAAAACTTAGATTTGAAAGAAAATTGGATGTGCTGCTTTGAATATTTTTTGAAATATCTATTGCTAGGGCTGTTTTAATTTGTACTCAAAAATCGCCAGATATGTCGCTAAATATTTTTTGTCGTCAAAACTTTATTTTAGTCGCTAAGACTTGAGCAAAAGTCGTCAGTTCTAGCGACTAAGTCGCTAAATTGGCAACACTGCCCGCGAGGCGCGTTGTAACACGACGTCATAGGCATCACGTGACTGTTAGCGAGACTCGATATTTTTCGAAACTTTGAATGCCTATAAAATCAAAACTACTAGGTATTTTTAACTGCAACAAAAACTAGTGTATTTGTATACATACAGGCTTTACTGAGACAATTTCAAGCGATTTGGCATACCTAGTAACATTCTTCATTGTCTTTGCACAGGTTAATTGCCGGTTTTCATGCATTAATACTCACAATAATACACATTCGATGATACTATTGTAACGCGATCATGAATTTATGGCTAAAGTATTGATATTTGGGTTAATTTCCATGTAACAGGCCTTTTTATTAGGTATTTGTTAATTCATTCGTTTGTTTACGAACATACCTATATCATAATGGTATTCCATTATGAAACATAATATATCATAATGGTATTCTATTACGGCAAGTCGGCAACGGTACAACATTATTATGTTGTAGGTACCGTTGCCGACTTGCCGTAATAGTCTCCGAAACTAGTTCCGCTGCTGAAACAATAACATAAATACTCCTGCGTCTTATTCAGACTTATACCTTATAACAGACACTTAAGTTTTATTTATTTATATAGATAACAGAAGGTAAGATAACCTGGGTACTCATCTTTTTCTGTTACAATTACAATGGACTTTAAGTAAGTACCTACATAATATTAGGTATGATCCAAACGTGATAACTAGTAAAACTCGTATTTAATATCGATACTCGTTATTAGTAACACCTACCTATGTCCCTTGATTAATACATCCCTAGCAATGGCAGCCATTTTATATTTATAGGTATGCACCCTTTTTTGTAGGTATTTCAGGTCCATACTTTTCTATGTCAATGGAATAAACGCATTAACAACTGCACGAAGGTAGGTATATTTATATACCTACCTATTTTTGCTTTGGAAACACGCCGTCTTCTACTTAAGCTGAAAATTGCTTGCTCAAACACAAAAATTAAACTATTAAGTACGACAACCAACTCGAAAATAATTTTTGTTGTATTTTTGTAACGAACGGTGCGATGTCATACTCGATTGGAGAGAGATGTAGAGAAACAATAATTGAAAAACGACGCCATCTAGTAGTATTGATTTCACCGCATCGATGACACCTAGTATCTAGGCTGTCTCCTAGATGGCGTTGTAAAACTACAGTCTCTGTAAATCAGTGAGCCGCTGATGCTACCATCTGTCGTAAAAATTAAGGAAATAATATAGTAAGTTCAATAGTAAGACTTAGGGAGGTGTCATTTCTTTGTATGGGATTGGGTATCTGTACTGTAGTATTATATTATCTGTGACCGGGCAATAAGTTACAATAAAGAGAGTGTACAATAAAGTATATAATAATAATAAGTTTGGGATGAATATCCGAACAGTTTCTATCACGCTATCGTAAGCCAATCACAGCGCTGCTAAATGACGCGATAGCTTGCTGTGATTGGTGCGTTTGTTCCTGCCCCTTTTCCCTCGATCGCTGCATACTTAGAAAAATAAATTACATTAGCTAACGACCATTTGTAACAGTTACTTGTTTTATTTAAACACAAAACACCATCAAAAGGCAAAAGGTAGTTCAAATTTTCACACCAGAACATATCCCTAACAATTGTTTAAGTGATCAAAAATGCAGTTTTACATAATTTGCGCGTCATTTAACATAAATTATTATTTTTTCCGACCAGTATTTAGCTGTCTGTACAGTTCTCTTCGATGGTACAAGTGGTTGTGCACGACGCACAACTGCGGAGGTGACGCATGTCTTGTGAAGGGGCTTCAAACTGACACTGTTTGGAATGGGTGAAGAATGCCCCACTTGACCTAATGCCAGATGTTTTCCAAATTAGCCACTGCAGTTCACGTCCAAGGCCTGAAGTAGATGTTCCGTCGGGGTGATGAACTATGGAGAAGGCCTTCCTTCTCTGCTCTGTGGAGGCCCAAACACAAGGGTGTTTGGAGCAGATCTCTTGACTGCCGCACCGTCCTCCGACTAGTTTTTTTTTTAAGTTTTTTTTTTTAAACGACATTGCCCCACACAAAGATTTACTCCTGTATCGTGGGTGCGTTCACAAACAAGACACCCAGACCCGGAACAATTATCTGTAGGCCATACCTACAAATATTTGTTCCGTGCGGGGATTGAACCCGCGACACGCAGCGCAGCAGCCGAACGCTAAACCACTGCGCCAACCGTGTCGTCGAATATTGTAATGAGCACAAACAAACCCCAGGTGATCGGATTCCTCTTGCTGCTCCCCACGTTGTAGATCTTGAGCTGCTTCCCCGCGACGGTGGCGGCAGCGATAGCCGCGTTGTTCACGTAGTCCACCGGGATGAAGTCGATGCGGATGGCCTGCACTGACTGCAGGCTGTGGATCACGCCCAGCATGCAGCCCAGAGTTATCTGGAAAGGGGGGAGCGATGAAGTCTACCACTGTATACTTTATCTTACGTACTTCATTATTACTATCACTGCATATTTGTTGTTGTAAGAGTTTCCGCGGCTCTGGAAAGTAAAGGGCATCTGATCCGGCTTCGCCCAGAGCGGGAGAAGTCATTTGATGTTAGAGCTGGTTCACATTAGGTCGGACCGACAGTTTTACTGGGCCGACACACGTGTCGGATCCATATTGGCGTATGTATTTCAATAGCGCCGTTCACATATGGGCGACCCGACCAAACTATCGGAGCCGACACTTTTACCGGACGTTCAGCCACGATTTCTGTCGGGTCGGCGTAATATTGGCGTACTGGCAAGTATAGCGCCGTTCACATTTGTCGGCGAGATGCGGTGGAGCCAGCCGCCCGCCACCCTTCCACCCGCTTATTCCCCGCTTTCGGCACTCGCGCGAGCAGTTTCGTCGACGTGTATGCAGAGAAAATACGTTTAAATATGGATGGCGAAATAAATACGAAACTTTTCGTCGTCCATCGTATACAAAAGTAAACTTTTGTGACGATCCGGGCAGTAAAACGACCGTACCGTCAGTGGTGTTCACATTAGGTCGGGTCGGCAGCGTCTAGTGTGAACAGCAACAACCGACAGTCGGTCGACAGTACCGACCAGCTCTTACCCATCTCATAAACAAACACTATATCAATTATTATGAAACAAATCCCCCTGCCACCGTATCTGTCTGTACGTGATTAACTCGTGGCTAAATGACTTTTCGATAGAGGTTGGTCCGCAGATACGTGATCGTCCACGACATGCCATAACTACCCCCCAATGGACAGCACGTTAAGCTCTTGCTTTCGGCTGTCATTTGTAGATGTATGACAGTCGTTACGGGTTATTCAGATCTCCAAAATTTTGACATCAAGGGGTTTAGTGTTACTTTTTTTTTTTAAGGCCGGGAAATCATCAAATGACTTCTTCCGCTCTGGGCAGTGCGGTCGAGAGTGTCAGACTCTTACTGACGAACGAAGCCCCACCCGTGTTCCTCTTTATGCCCTTTGCGTTCCAGGACCGCGGTGGCTCTTTCGAAAAAAAACCGCAAATCTGGTAGATCGTGTTACCTAGTCTACTCAATAAGTGGGATGTTCAAATCCCAGCGAGTTTAGGTAGTATCTTATAAAGCTACTTTCGCGGGAAAACGAATATCACTTCACTACCTACTAAAGTACACTTCAGCGGGAGGACACGTCCGGGTTTCAACGATGTGTGGATCACCCAGAGGACACGGTGGAGGTTTACCCTGCTTGGGCGGAGCAAAGCCGTTGAAATAAAAAAAAGGTCAGTGATTCTGCACGCGATAAGCTCAAAAACATGCAACGGAATTTCATATGGTTTTCACTAATGGACG
Source organism: Hecatera dysodea (assembly GCA_905332915.2). NCBI lineage: Eukaryota > Metazoa > Arthropoda > Insecta > Lepidoptera > Noctuidae > Hecatera > Hecatera dysodea. Next base: position 11,356,056 of record HG995315.1, read on the forward strand.
GAGCGATTCTTAATTAAGGAACCACATTGATTTATTCATTGAATTTTTTGGGCACTGGCTGAAATATGACGATGATTGTTAAGGATGTCGGAAACATTATGCTGACTCGTAGCATATGCTCTGTTTCTTGTGCGAATCCAGAGCGGCTTACTAGTAAAGTAGATGACATGTATGCTTACCCCACTAGGCCCAAAAACACTGCTCAAGTCGATCCAGCCGGCGTAGGGCTCTCTTCGTGCACAAATCACTGAAATACAACCAATAAAGTCAGAGCGACCTCCAGAATTTCAGCAATTCAACTTGGATAACATAGATTCATTGTTATTTTTTTATTGTTAAATGGATTTGCTCTTGATTCTAGTCTAGGTCACAGGTGACAGAGACAAAGTCTACGATGGATTGAGCTTACCCAGAAGAAGCCTGTTCACTCTAACTTTGAAGAGATTAGGGTTGAATGCGTTCGGAAACACAGACGCAGGCAGAGAGTTCCACTCCTTTGCAGTGCGCATTATAAAAGATAATTGAAAACGCTTGGTGTGAATTGGTGGAATAGCTACAAGGTAGGGATGATACTTTCATTGTGCGTAGGTACGGCTAAGGAGTGTCATTCCCTGACATAGTTTGTATTTCCTGATAGCTACAACGTGGGAGTCTTTAAGTCTGTAGTGAACAGGTTACTTCTAGACAAGCGTGCTGCATCGTCGACCAAATCATCGCTTACCGTCAGGTGAGATAGTGGTAAAACGCGAGCTGGTCAATAAAATGGCAGGCAGATAGATAAATAAACTAATAAAAATCTTGGGACAACTCACACACGGCTATCTGATCCCAAGCTAAGCAGAGCTTGTGTTATGGTAACCAGACAACTGATACCTATACATACTTATATGATTTATAAATACATAAATATTATAGATAAATCACACCCAGACACAGAACAAACAATCATGCTCATCACACAAAGTTTCGAACCCACGACCTCCAGCTTAGCAGTCAGGGCCGCTAACCACTAGACCAACAGGCCCGTCAGATGAAACTCACCAATAGTAGGTCTGATGACGCAAATAGGGAAGTCTCCAGCGCGGGAACGGACCAGCTCTTCAGCCAACGCCTTGGTGAACGAGTACGTGTTGGGCCAGTCCGTTATCAACCTGGAAGAACAAAATACTCTATATCCTACAGGATAAAGTTCAAATTCTGTTTATTTCATATTGATCGACGGAAATGGAATTTTTTAACAAAAAAAAAAGATAAAAAACTTTTTACAAAAAATAAAACCGACTTCTAAACAAAAAAACCAAAAAGTATAAAATAACTTTAATTTCAGAACTCGGTGTTTTTGGTTGCTTTTCTGTCTGTTTGCCTGTCTATCTGTGGCTCCGTAGCTCGCGAACGGATGAAGCGATTTCAATTTAGTTTTTTTTGTATGAAAGGTTAGTTACGGGCGAGTGTTCTTAGACATGTTTGATGAAAATTGGTTGAGCCGTTTAAAAGTTGTGGGGAGTGAAAGCGGGGAAGAATAATTCACTGGTCAACAAAAATACACGTTTAGTGTGTCACAAGAAAACTTTTGACAAGTTTAAGTATCATAAAACTGACATTAGAATATTTTAGACACGCAGTTTTCCTGTAATATGATGGTGCACTGTTTCTGAAATAACCGTGTATGTGTGTCATGTATAAACAGAGACCGGTGAACCCACCCATCCTTGATGAGGTTAAGCCGCTCCTCGTCCAGGGTCTCGGCCATGCGTATCAGCAGCTCCGGTGGCATAGGACTGGCGTAGAACTGCTCCTCTAGCTCTGAGTCGCGCCGGCTGAACGTCGCGTGCGAGTATGCCGTCGACACGTACACGAACGTTCTGGGAAGGTGGTGAAAGAAGAGTCAATGACATGACGATTGAAATTAAAAACAAGATAGATAATAATCTTTCCATTGTAGTCGGGGGACCTGTAAAGAACTATTCAAAAAGAACCGCCCCCTTTGTTACCCGGGATAACTCCAAACCGATACCACATACATCGATATCGGTTAAGCCATTTAGAAGTTATGGTGGATTAGAGAAACTCACAAACATACATACATACAATACATACATGAACCCTGAAAACATAACACTCCCTTTTTGGGCAGTCGTGTAAAACGTTTTCAAAGTCAATTCATTTATTTCAACCAGACCATTAAACGGCACTTTTGAACGTCAACACATTGGAAATAAAAATATTATAGTGACTAGTTGTCTATTCGCAAAAAGTAGATTCTTATGGAGAAGAACGGACAAGAAACTCCATAGTTACTCTTTTCAAATATGTATAAGTTTTACAATATTTTAATAAGTAGGTTAACTAACTACCGATACCTCAACTTCTTGCACTCCTTAGCCAGATCGAGGAGTTCCCGCGTCCCTCTCACGTTGGTGAGCGTGGCCGACCGCAGCGGCTCTTGGAACGATATCGTGGCTGCTACGTGGAATATCACCTCCACCTTGAAGATAAACAGTACAGCATTATTGATATTGTGGCGTCACTTATTGTGCATATGTGAACGCACCTTAGATATAGTATTGCATGTTTTAATATTTAAGTCGCACCGTTGTTAAGTGGCAACACATGAGACGGTTCGGGGCGCTCCCCTTAGCGTCCCTCTCTCACTTGTTAACTGCCGCGAGACACGGATTATGTTAGTCCATACTTTGTAACCTGGTATTAGTTTATTGTATACAATCCATATTGTTTTTATCTACTATATAAAAATAAGTCAGGTTTTCCTTCCTGACGCTATAACTCCAGAACGCACGAACCGATTTCCACGGTTTTGCATTCGTTGGAAAGGTCTCGGGCTCCGTGAGGTTTATAGCAAAGAAAATTCAGGAAAAATTTCAACAGAAAAGCAGGAAAATCTTTTTTTTTTTATATATATGGCAAAACAACGTTTGCTGGGTCAGCTAGTATGTTATAAATTAATTACCACAAGTTGGAATTTCATTCCGTCTCCGAAACATTAAACTCATCGTAAGACGCATCAAGGGGACAGATAGGATACCTTTCATCTGTGTCCCCAAAATATGATTGTCCTTCTGAAGCGACGCCGCAAGCCCCTCCGCAGGTCCCTACCCCACAGGGGGTGCCCGCGAGCGTCTGCTCGCTTAGCTTGCTACTTTCGCTCGCTGGGGTTTACGTTAAGGCGATACCCCGACCAAAACCTTGCGATAGTGCGTTTTTCTTCGCTATTCAGAGACTATTAACTCAATAGTTATGGGAAATAATCTACATGTAAAAGCACATTATTAATGTTCGATGTCTTAACATCACATTCCACGTTCTAATTTGTTTTTATGTGTTATAAATAAATTTAAAATCTACTTTTAAAAAATGACTAAAATTGTTGATTTTATGCATCTGTTGCTAAATGCAACGCTCTAATTATTTGAAGATTACACTAATGGATAGATAATTTAAAAATCTATATTCTACACGTTATATTATTCATTTCAAAAGATCACTTATTTTTTTAAATTCCAAAAATTGTGTGAATTCTATGATAAAAGTGCGTGCGCAGGATGCGGGTGGCAAAGGGAACGAATGCTCAAGGTTCTTTTGTCAGGGAAACGCCTTAAGTTTGTTATTGTTTTAGATTTAGATGATCACTATTATTTGACTCTAGTACTTTTGTGTTGTTCTGTGTTGACATTATCTTAATCTTTGACATAATTATATTCTAACTTACAAAATTTTGAACTTGTTACAATTTTGCATGACTAATTTGGTAAAACACAATTAACTCAGCATTCACGTGACATCTAGAAATGTATAATTTATTGTATTGTGTTTCTGCAATAAGATTTTACTTCAACTTTCTTTGTTTCCGTATATCAGTAACAAACGGATAATTTTTAGGATCACTGAGGTGTCTGTCTATCTGGCTGGCTGACTGGCTGTCTGTTCGTTTATCACAGCCAATTTTCTTTGAAACCATTGGACTGTAACTGTTGAAATTTGGTACACCTATGAACGTCTGTGACTCAAACACGGAAGCGTTATGTAAATATATAACAATTTGACTTTTTTTTTTTTTTGTTTTGGATGGGAAATCATCAAATGACCCCTCCCGCCCTGGGTGGAGCGGTAGGGAGTGTCAGACTTTTACTGACTAAAACCCACCCGTGATCCTTCTTGTGCCCTATGCGTTCCAGGGCCGCGGTAACTCTTTCGAACAAATTTTTTACTCTGGAGGTCACTTTTGGGTGACAGACTGATTAATTACAAAATTAAACTGTACCGTGACTACATAAACGTGACAAAAAAATAAATGGCTTATTTTGAGGGTCTTAATATTTTTTTTTTCATAATGTTAAAACCTATAGTTTTGAAGTTATTCAAGAAAGTCGGCCTTATCTCCGAAACTACTATGCCCAATGTTTTGAAAAAGAAATGCAGTTAATAGTTTTTTACCTAAAGGTTACAGGAAAACTTCCGATGTTCGAACCTAGAAATGGCTTATAGTAGAACAAATGGCCATTCAGAAAAAAAAATACGAAAGAATATCTATCATAAGTAGTACCTAAAAGAAAAAATAAAGATTTGTTAAACAGCATGAACACCACCTGAGGCTCGAGAGACTTGCTGTTCTTTCAGCGGTAGTGTGGCGAAGGAGAATGTCAAAACGTCAAACATGTATGGGATTGTCAAACCGCACACTTAGAATGAAAGGAACCTAACTCAAAAATTGCAATTTTTGGGAAATGAGGAAGAATTAAAATATTTAAAACTAGCAGCGCCCCGCGGTTTCATCCGCCTAGTGCCCGTTCCGAAGTCGGTGTTTTTGGTTGTTTCTTCATTTTTTTAACACCGACTTCCGAAATTGATACAGTTATTTTATACTTTGTAGGGCTATAATATATTTTTTGGTATGTTTTTAGTTTTTCCCTTTTTAGTGATACCCTAACAAGGAAAACGAAATAGGTACTTACGCAATTTCGTTAACTTTGATGACATATTTTTTTCCAGCTATTTCGATTTAAAAACCAAGCTAATGAGACCAATTTTAAAGTATATCTACACGAAAAAACAAAACATTCATATCGTTTCATAAATGACGGGATTATGAGATATAAAACCTCCTCCTCCTTTGTAGTCGGTTAAAAATAAAATAAGCTGTATACTAACCTCCTTGATTAGGACCTGTCTATCTTCTTCACTTATGGCGAGGTCCTTTTCAGCCAGTTCACCAACTATGGGCACGATCCTGTCTGCGAAATCTGGTCGATGTTCACGGAGTGAGTCAAATATCTAAAAAAAAAGAATTTCGGTTTCGGCAATTTCGAATTTCGAATTTGGTTAAATCTTGGCAATGTGAAGTTTTTTTTTTTCTTTTAAGGCAACTGAGCCGGATCTGACTATTCTGCCAGTATCCAATATAGAGTTGTTGGTATCGGCTGTCCAGTGGCGTAACTATAGGGTTGCAGGGCTGGCAAAATTCCACGGGCCCCCAGCCCGAGAGGGCCCCGAACGAAGATGAGCGTCTCCAAGATTTAGGTATATCGATATCCAAGTTTGATACGTTAAAAAGTGTTCCAAATATTCAGTTGAGAGTTTACAATTTCTGAAGATATTTTATAATCTTACGGAGATTGCCATTTTCCGGTGACATATATATAAACCTATGCACTTGAAAATAAAACTGGAAAATCCTCATCAAAAGAATTGGCCACGGGCCCCCAATGGTATAGTTACGCCACTGCGGCTGTCGTTTGTTGATTTTTGGCAGTCGTAGTAGCTCAAAAGATACAAAGCACAGCCAAAAAACAACAATTTACAGCTGGTACCAACAAACCAAGTTGCCACGAATTCGAATGCTCGTATGCTTAACAGAACGGCGATGCCAATATAGTTGGGCAAAGGCGGGCATAATGATCGAACTATTAGCAGTAGTTACTCACAGGATCTTTCAATGTTTCAGCAAGTCTTTCCCCAACAGCCTTCCCTTTCTTGGCCCTCATCAGCATGAACACTTTGCTAAGTCTGCACGTCCTAAAACACAGCAAAAAGCCAACGAAATTCAATATAGAAACAAATGCAGTAAATATAGTTGGCAGCACAGAAGCGTCAATGACAATAGGGTAGTTAACTAAAAAAATCTGATTAGTCCGTCAGATAGATTTCCAAAAAATATTGGACACGTATTTTTTCTTTTTTCACATAAAACAAAAAATGAAGACGATACAGTGCGTTGAAAACTCGTGTGACGTCACTACTCGCTACCATTTTTACCGAGCCGTGACGTCACACGCTCCCACTCCTGATCTTTGATGCTTTTTATCTTCGTAAGTTTTTATAGATTTGATAAAGGAAAAAATACGTGTCCAATATTTTTCTATAATCTAACTGACGGACTAAACGACACGGTTTTGACACGGTTTTGACGACACTGTTGGCGCAGTGGTTGAGCGTTCAGCTGCTGCGCTATGTGTCGCGGGTTCGATCCCCGCACGGAACAAATGTTTGTATGGCCTACAGATAATTGTTCCGGGTCTGGGTGTCTTGTGTATGTGAGTTTACATGTTTGTGAATGCACCCACGATACAGGAGTAAATCCTAGTGTGGGGCAACGTTTTTTAAAAAAATAAAAAACATAATCATATATTTTTTACTCAGGCAACATCCCTATTATAGTAACGTAAAAATTTGCTGCACTAGGTAGCACAGTCTTGGGCCGCGCCACCATTGTGGCGGTAAGTATCGTCTTTGAGGAGTGGTTGGAGAGGCGTCCTCACCTTCCGCCTGACGCAGGTACTCACCGGACACGGATATTTCGGGAGGTACCTGTTTTGGATTCGGCAAAAAATCTAAATCAAAAGTCATTTACTTATTCAAACTAGGTTGAGCGACAGCACTTTTTGAACATCAAATTTTACATAAAGACAGTCCCCCAAAACGCCCACGCGCAACAAACTCCCCAGCTGGGGAGTTTGTTGCGCCACTTCTTCTTCCCAGCTAGGAAGTGGTGACGGGTGGGCGTTTTGGGGGACTGTCTTTATGTTAAAATTTGACGTTCAAAAGTGCTGTCTCTCAGCCTAGTTTGAATAAATGACTTTTCATTTTTTTTTTACTACTAGGCAAGCTTGCTCCTTCATCCACCACATCATCACTTACCATCAGGTGAGATAGTAGTCAAACACGAGCCTACTAACAAGATACATATTTCAGAACTGCTGCACCGGCGAGTCCCCGCGCTCCATCATTTCTTCTGTCCCTCTCTGTAGCTGTAGAAACGTGTTCTGTCTCACCTGAAGAGCTTCTCGATGAGCTGCTTGCCGAGGAAGCCGGAGCCGCCCGTCACCAGAACGGCGGTTTCACGGTAGAACTGCTGCACTGACGAGTCTCCGCGCTTGATCACATCTTCTGTTCCTCTCTGTAGCTGTAGAAACGTGTTCTGTCTCACCTGAGGAGCTTCTCGATGAGCTGCTTGCCGAGGAAGCCGGAGCCGCCCGTCACCAGCACGGCGGTGTCCTGGTAGAACTGCTGCACCGACGAGTCTCCGCGCTTGATCACATCTTCTGTTCCTCTCTGTCGCTCTAGAGCCTTCCATATCACTTCCTCCCCTGCATCCATACTTCTCCCTCTGTATTCTTCTAAGTAGTTTGTCTTTGGTTCTCACACGTTTTTGATGTCTTATTTGCGCCCAAAACCCTGTTTCAAGACTTCAGAATCTTTGATCTAGATTTGCTCTTGAGTAATCACGAGAAAAAAGAACAATAAATGCATGAAATCGACTGGCCCGCTGTCGATCTCAAGATGGTTTGGATAAGGAATCAACAGTTCCTTCGTAAGTTGATCTCAGTTGTCTCTAGCCCTTCAGTAAGGAATCATTTTGATCAGTTGATTGATCAATTGGGAGATAGTGGTATTCAGCTCCGGTTTGACTGGAAACTGAACCCCAATATATTGGGGAAAAACCTAGCCAGATTGACAACTTAGGAAACACGATCAAAAGCAGAAACCGAAGTAGGACTTGCTGTGGACACGGCTGTTTAAAAACTGACCCAGCTAGTTCGCTATATTTTTATAGCAATGTTTTATATAAAACAGTTCTCATTAATATTAAACTATTTCATGAACCTAACCTTTAGTTAGTAATGTTATTTATAATACAATGCCTAGGGCTTAGGAATTAATTATGTTTAACAAATAACTGTTCCGGTCTGAATTCCTGCTTGTGGCCTTGGCAGTGTCGCATAGTAAATGTTCCACAGTTGGGACGCTCACACAAACCTCCTCTCTGTTAGAGGGACTCGACTGTAATCCTTACATACATATTGCGAAAGTGAGTTTGTACTTAAATCAAGGTAGAAAACTATTTGTATTTCATCTAAATCCATTCACCCTAGTGTTACAAAACTCCCGTAATATTCCCAATAATAATCAGCCTTTTAACGTTCCCACTGCTGGGACACAGGCCTCCTCTCTAGGTGAGGGAATGGGCCGTAATCCACCACGCGGGCCCAGTGCGGGTTGGTGAATGTCACATGTCTTCGAGTTTTTCGGTTCTAGGACATGCCGGTTTCCTCACGACGTTTTCCTTCACCGTTTTGAAAGCAGTGGTGATGAAATTAATTACACAAAGTAATGCGCCTGGCTGGGTTTGAACCCGCGTACCTAAGTCAGGGCCGTCACCACTCGGCCACCACTGCTCTCAATATTTGAATATTACCGAATATATGTATGCCCAATAATTCGGTAATATTCAAAGTAAAGTTTGTAATACTTCTGTTACAAGAATGCAGGGTACGAAATAGTAGCCGCGTCAGCTATTAGCATCATCTAGGATAACAACAGAACTACGCCAATTGCACGGAAATACGAGTGCTGGCGTGGCTGTTGTTCATTGATAAAGTTTAAAGAATATTTCAAGCTTTGTATGTGTGTGTGAGAAGTATTGGGTGTAAGTATAGGGGAATAATTCCCTCACACATACAAAGCTGTGAGAAATATTCACAGTTTTACGAGTTTTTAGTATGAATGAACACGTTTGCGTCAAAAAATATTCGATGGTTTGTAAATAGGGTATCGTATTTAGATATAGGTACCTAACATTTATTTATGAGCTAGCTAAGAACCTACTTAGCTAAAATATTTTGTATAAGGTAAGTCCTTACAAATAATATCTCTTTTTGCTTGATGCTGATAATGCGGCCATCTATGCAGTTAAGTTAGAATTTATGAGTGCAATTCTGTCCGAGCGAGAATTGTGTGTGACTTTTTTTTAAATGTCACTAAAACACGGTTCTGACAAAATATTTGCATGTCAGCACTGTATAGCGAAATTTGTTTATGTACTAATTTTACTATGTAACTTCTGTACGAACCACATTTTATGCAAATAAATGATTATGATTATGAATGCTTATCCTTTGTCCAAGGTAAAAGCAAGAATGAAGGTCACACGAAGTTGGGCACGCCACCATTGCGGCGATAAGTCCCCTCTTTGAGGACTGTGGCTGGAGACGTCACGGGCGTCCTCACCTTCCGCCTGACGCAGGTGCTCACCGGACACGGCTGTTTCGGGAGGTACCTGTGTCGGATCCAGCGGGAGGACGCGTCCAGGTGTCAACACTGTGTGGATCGTCCGGAGGACACGGTGGAGGTCTGCCCTGCGCGGCCGGAGCACCGCCGTGTCCTCGTCGAGGCGATCGGCGGCGGCGACTTCTCGCGTCCGGCCCTAGTTTAATCCATAGTCCGGAGCGAGGAGGCATGGGAAACGGTCACGGACCGCGTGCGAGAAAGGGAAACCTCACGCTCCAGCCACCGCAACAGAAGAAAACGCCCCTGGCATCAGGAAACGCAGGGGGCAGGGCTTTTAAGGGGTTTAAAAAGGAGTAAATTGTTCTAGTCAGTTTTATGAATGTATTTATTTATTCGATAGAAGTACATGAAGAGCTTAAACATCATCTTCTGCAGCAGCTGGTGTTTCAGTTGTTGCCTCTCATCTCTCTGGACCAGCGTTGCTCGGTAAAGTAGTGGTTTCTTCATTATTGTCATTTACAGTAGTGTCATTTACAGTAGTGTCATTTACAGTAGTGTCATTTACAGTAGTATCGGTATCAGTATTAATAGTATCCGATCCTGTTGTATCCCCATCTTGAGTCGGATCTAATTCTGTTGTCGACGACAACAGTGTCCGGTTATGTATGAATTCTAACCAAGGTCTGCAATAGAGGCAATTAATAATTTATTTTTAATTGATTCATTTTTAACTGACTTCTAAAAAAGGAGGAGGTTCTCAATTCGGATGTTTGTATTTTTTTTATGTTTGTTCGCGCATAACTCCGTCGCTTGCCAACCGATTTCAAAAATTCTTTTTTTGTTAGAAAGGGTAGGTATACTTCCCAAATGGTCCCATGAAAATTTTATCGAAATCGAACAAGCGGTTTTTTGTTAACTTCAATAAATGATAGCAAATCTGTTGGGATACCTGAAATCGCATGTTTGTTTATTGTTTACATCAATTTATACCACGTACGCTGTGATAGGTATTTTTAGCTGGGAGTGAACCACTAAAAAGTTTTTTACAAAAAATACAACCGACTTCTAAACAAAAAAAGAAACAAAAAGTACAAAATAACTTTAATTTCGGAAGTCGGTGTATTCAAAAATAAAAAAGCAACCAAAACACCGAGTTCGGTTCGAGAAATTAAAGTTATTTTGTACTTTTTGTTTCTTTTCTTTTTTAGAAGTCTGTTGTATTTTTTGTAAAAAGTTTTTTTTACCATTATTTTGATTCCATAAGACAAACATGGGCTTGCATTGGTCTTGGATTCTATTTGTTCTCGGAAGTCTGAAATCTGACACCAATCAAACGGCTTTAACCGTTTAGTTACTGGACTTATGGAGTTCAGATAGGTTATGGCTCTTAGTAAAATATTGGTATACAGCTGAATCCGGTTTGACTGGAAGCTGACCCAGTTGAGCAAAGACAGGTTGCCTGTGACCTTTCAGAAGATGTTGGACTCACTTCATCTTAGTAGACGGCATCTGGCGGGCAGCCCTCGCCCTCGCTTCCAGGATCTCCCTGGAAACAAAACATCACCCTTTTATGCCAGAGGAAGTAGCTGAGAAGAAACCAATGTATGTGCCCTGTCAGTAATACTCCCGACAGAATTATACGATGGCTGATGGATGGATGATAAATAATGTCCAAAAAAAAAACATACCACATTATTCAGGGTTGAAATGTGATCTTTTTTTTTAAATAGGCAATTAAAAAAAACACATTTCATTAAAAATCAACCCTGAATATTGTGGTTATTTTTTAAAATTTATTTGGACATTTTCTCTGGCCTACCCTAACTCGAACCACTGCACGCCACTGACGATGGCCCACCACAACGGTAATTAATCACGTAGGAGAGATTATATTTGTATTCAGATACATTGATTTATTCAATAAAAAACATAGTAAACGCGTGTGTGCGCAAACACAGATATACTGTCTGTTCTTTTACTGTCTTTGTCCGATGCTTTCCGCCATGACTGGACAGAGATCTGGCACAGAACCAACGGCTTTCCGAGTCTCACGACCCTATTACTAAGCCGCCGCTGTCCGTCTGTTAGCAGGCTGTATCTCATAAAACCTTAAGAAGTAAAATCTCAAATGGCGCAAATACAACAACCTTATTGGGAATCATGTATTTGAGCCGTTTGGGGTTGAAACACTAGGCCCGTGGGGTCCGAGTGCTCATCGACTTTTCCGTGAAATCAGTAAGCAGTTAGTCGACTTTTCACGTGACCAGAGGGCTGGCCTTTTCTTTGGTCAACGAATCAGCGTTGTCATTCAACGTGGCAATGCCGCCAGTCTCTTGGGCACATAACCAGCTGAAAGCGTTGAGGACGAATTTTTTGATGATATAATTACAGTTTATTGTAAGTTAAGTCTATTTCTTAATTTTAATTATTTATGCTCTACAATTAAATATCCTCCAATTATTATATATTTTTTATGTCCTTATCAATAATAAGAAATAGGCACAGATGCAGCAAAAAAAAAGTAGACACGAGAGCGATGGCTAACAAAGTGTTTTTCTTGTTAATTATTTACCTATCTGTAGCTTCACCTCTTGAGAGGACAAGGCACGCCACTGAAATATACATATGTATGTAGGTACAGACCACGAAGTCTGAATATAAAATACACAAACATATCAACGGAATATTGGTGCAGACTTTTCATTACTTCATACATTGATACTCGTATTATCATAACCTGTAGTTTTCCGAAAGTGTCATTAATTTATTTATCAATTAGCATTTTTGGCTCCGAATATACGCAGACTTACTTGCATATTACGCTATGTTTACGCCATGCTAGGGCTGTGCTACGCAGAGCTGCGGCGACCTACGCCGAGCTACACCGAGTTACTTCGATCTCAGCCGGGTTACGCCGGGCTACGTCGAGCTACGCCGTGCCACTCCGTGCTACTCCGGGCTACGTCGAGCTACGCTGTGTTACGCCGTGGCTCGGCGTAGTTCGGCGTAGCTCGGTGCTCACAGCTCTGTGCTACGCTATGCTACGCCGTGCTACGCCGTGCTACGCTATGCTACGCCGTGCTACGCTGTGCTACGCTATGCTACGCCGTGCTACGCTGTGCTACGCCTTGCTACGCAGTGCTACGCCGGGCTACGTCGAGTTACTCCGTGCTACGCCGTGCTACTCCGTGCTACGCTGGGCTACGCCGTCATACGCTATGCTACGTCATGCTGCACTATGCTAGGCCATGCTATATAATTATCTCGTTTGGTTTTCGCTCAGTTTTGTAAACTGTTTAGATTTTTTATTTCTTCATGGAAAACACTCTATCTGTTAAACTGACATCAATTGAGGCGCGAGTGGAACACAACGCGCCATCGACCATGGCCTGGTCCTCATCGTAAGGCGAAGTACTCTTTCCTGTGTTACCTGAGCAGCTTGACGCTGATCCTGGCGCTGGGCAGGCGCGCTTCCACAGGATTGCTGACCATCAGCACAACCTGGTCTTCCGGCACGGGCGGAGGCGCTGGTAGCTCGTGCTCCTCAGCGCTGCTGTAGTCGTCGTAATAGAACTCATTGTTTTCAGTCTACAACAATGTGGAAACAAACCAGAGGAAATTGTCATTTGTACATGTAGATAATGATCTGGATTAGGAAATACGATATCATTATCCCGAGAAAACCTTCCCTTGGGAATATACCCGAGCTGCAAGTGGGCGTAGCCGCTGTCAAAAGTTTGTTAACCGATTTCCAAAAAAGGAGGAGGCTCTCAATTCGACTGTATTTTTTTTGGTGTGGTGCCTCAGGTAGGACACACCGGCCTCATCTAGTTTGTAACGACCAAAAAGATTGACGTGTAAAAGTGTTATTTACAACCTAATTACAAAATAAATATCATTTATCATTTACTTTGTTCTGGGTGTAATGATTTTGATGATTATTTTTGTATTCGAAAGCTGATGCTTGTCGTATGGGCCATTTAATTTAAGTGAAATGTGATGAGTTATACCTAATAATGCGTGGTTTCGACTACATTGATGATGTTATCATTCACTCTTATCGTATGTAAAATGAAACAATAAAATTGTATACGATGGTTTGGAAGACCATTCTATCATTTCAAGGTAGTCCCTTTCTAGTTTGGTGAAGATCTGATGAAGAATGATATGCAGAGAAAGATTTGCTATAATTTATTGAAGAGTTCCGTTCCCTAGAACGGAACTCTTCAATAAATTATAGCAAATCTTTCAGGATCGCATGTGTATTTATTGTTTACACCAATGTGATTGGTACGTTTAGGTGGAGGGGAGGGGTGTACCACTATAAAGTGAAAAAAAAAAAACAAAAAAGTATAAATAGCTTTAATTTCAGAAATCGGTGTTCAAAAAACGAAGTAAGAATCAAAAACACCGAGTTCCAAAATTAAAGCTATTTTATCCTTTTTTTTAGTTTAGAAGTCGATTGTTTTAACGTAGAATTCGTATTTTAAAAAAAATAAGCTGGCTAGGCTGAGCAACACGATCGGTGGATGGGTGATCACCTTAACATACCGAAACTCTTCCGTGCTTCGGGAAGTACGTTAAACCGTTTGTTCCGGCTGTCATTTGAAGATCTGTGATGGTAGTTAGAAACCAGGAACACTGACACGAGCAAAGGTGTATCGTAATACCCAGTTACTGGGTTGTGGAGGTCAGGTAGGGAGTCCCTCCATATAAAACTTATTGATGTTCAACTAAATATAATTTGACTGGTAACCGGCCCCGACATAGCTGGGAAAAGATCCAGCATATTGATTGAAAATATGGTCAGAGAAAGAAATCTGACGACGATTTTTTTTGGTTTGTGAGTTTTGACGACACGGTTAGCGTAGTGGTTGAGCGATTGGCTGCTGCGCTGCGTGTTGTGGGTTCGATTCCCACACGGAACAAATATTTGTAAGGCCTAGCCTGTCCCGGGTCTGGCTGTTTGTGTATGTGAGATTGTATGTTTGTAAACGCACCCACGACACAGGAGAAATTCTTAGTGTGGGGCAACGTTTTAAAAAAAAAAACATTGGGCATAAAAAATCACCGCTTACGTGGGACACAATCTGTTTCTGGGTCACCATGGACTGGAAGTGGAAGTTCCTTACCTTTATGCTCGGGAACCTCTGCTTGCTCTCCTTCATAGACATCATGAGTCTCCTGCTGGGTCGCAGCATCCTCCGCAACGTCTTGTACACAGGCTTCGCCGTCTCGCTCGCACTTATGAGAGTGAGCAGCCGTTGGACAGAGTCGTAGTCCCATTGAGGGGAGTCTACGTAGCCGACGGGTTTTTGTTGGATTTCCGCTTTGAACAGAGTATAGTTCTATGTTATACAAATGGTCCCTGATGCCGCCTGGCGTTGTGACTGATGTTCCGATACCGGGAACATTTTTAATAACTGGGAGTCTTGCCGGCAATACAAACAGCGACTTTTGAAAACTGGGATAAATTGGGAATATTGGTGAAATAAACACAGTACTTTATTCTATCACTTGCACATTTCTATACTAAATTCAGTCGTGTAAGAGAAAAAATTATAAAAACGACAATTCTCATTAAAAAAAGAGCATAATATTACCGGGAGAAAAAAAATTATGTCTCATCTTGAGAACGTTGCATTATGTTCCTAGTCTATACTCCATTCACAATAAGATTAGACATTGGAGCAAAATTGTTTACATCCCGTTCAGGCATAAGGATGTCATTAAAAGCAAAAACGTGATTATAATACCAACTGTTTACTGCAGCTACCAACGCAATAGAAGAAATCAAAATCGGTTGAACGGACTGTAAAAAAGATGTATTTCAATGTCTAATCTTATCGTGAATGGGGTATAAGTAACGTCAGTCTATCAGTTTCCCTTTTATATATAGTAAATAGATGAACCAGTTTTACCGGAGATATCAGGATCTCCAGTAAGACTCCTGCGTATGATACAGCACGACGCGGCCCAGCCAGCCGGAGCTGATAGCCCTTCAGGAGTTACTTATAGATGCGGCAGTCTCACCAGAGATCTTGATGGGCGCCAGTTCTCGTAGCTCGCTGAAGAGCTTCTGCTTATGGAACAGCACGACGCGGTCCAGCCAGCCGGCGCGCCGAGTACCCAGCGCCGCCAGCGCGGCTGGTACCAGGACCAAGGATATCAAGCATTTCTGGGAATATCAAAACCAAAGTCATTTATTCAATCAGGGCTACTCAGATTCTGTCAGGGATTCTGTCAGTACTACAAAATGAGTTTATCCTGTAAGGTCTATTTTCATGCCAAATTTTATGGTTCTAGTTCAACGGAAAGTACACATACATTTTTATTCCCTTGATTGTCAAAATATTCGTTTTTGTGACATAAGCGGCTGTTTTCTTCTTAACCGACTTCCAAAGAGAAGGAGGAGGTGCTCAAGTTTTTGTGTGTGTTACCTCATTACTTTTTACTGGGAGTACCAATTTTAATAATTCTTTTTGAACTGGTGCTTGTCATGCAGTCCTATTTAAATTTGTATGATATCTGACGACTAGTGACTGTTTGAGTTATCTCTAATAATGCGTGGCTTCGGCTATATTGATGACTAGCTTCTGTCCGCGACTTCGTCCCCGTGGAATCCCCGATTTTAAAACATTCTCTATCGCTGCTCCGCTCCTATTGACTTAAGCGTGATGATATATAGCCTAAAGCCTTCCTCGATAAATGGTCTATTCAACCCAAAAAGAATTTTTCAATTCGAACCAGTAGTTCCTGAGATTAGCGCGTTCAAACAAACAAACAAACTCTTCAGCTTTATAATATTAGTATAGATTTTGCTAACATCTCCTTGAGACGCGAGTAGAACACGACCCTGGTTGTTGTCTGTGTTATTTGTAATGTATTTTCTTTATTTTTAGGGTACCGGCACTGTTACTCCTTAATTACACATAAACAGGCTATTATAAATAAATAAATAATAAGGCTGTAAGTGTACACAAATGACAATCTGTCAGCGGTGGCTGGCGTGGTGAAGGCGATTGTCAAAACGTCAAACAAGTATAGGGAACGTGCACGGCGTAGAGTGCGTAGACTATGCCATCTAGTGTTGTAAATCTGAAACTTTTACGTTTTAAATATTTGACCTGTGCTGCCACCTATACTTCCTGCACCCTCCGTTTAGGGGAACGTGCACAAAGTAGGCTGTGCCATCTAGCGTTGCAAATTTAAAACTTATAAGTAAAATATACTTGACATTGACGCGTCTGTGCTGCCACCTATAGTTTCTGCACGTTCCCTATGGGATTGACAAACGCTGTCGGAATGTCACATTTGGCATTGCAATTGTCGTCACTGCTAATAGAATGACATAGTCTCATGTGGCTTGCTTTGGAACTCTCCGATCTGCCCGCTGAACAGGCGACCTATTATGACGTCTTAAATCCATCATGATTTCTGTGTCAGAGGGAGACGGAGTTACACAAAACGAATAGCACTATCTCTTTCCCTCACACGAATCATGATAGAATTGGCACTTCGTAATACGGCCACAGACCGTCAACACATTTTACGATAAAATTGATTGAGTCAGGCGTTACTTTGCGGAAATCCATTTTAAATTTGAAAATGAAAACAATATATCTAGTTTTAATTTCCGCGAATATTAGTGGGTTGCAGGTATGCACCTCCCTCCCGCCCGCTATATTATGCACATGCAAGATTACTGGGCAAATGCAAGGATTTTAAGCAGGATGTTGAGTTGCGACTGACCGTTCAGTCGCAACTCAACGGTCAGCGAGTCAACACGTCCCCTGAGGATGCCTCGTGGAGAGGCGAAACACGTGTCGGTAATGGTGTTGGGTTTTGCATTGCCTTCCTGCATGTGCTTAAAATCCTTGCATTTGCCCAGTAATCTTGCATGTGCATAATATAGCGGGCGGGAGGGAGGTGCATACCTGCAACCCACTAATATTCGCGGAAATTAAAACTAGATATATTGTTTTCATTTTCACATTTTACGATGTTTTGTACGGAATAATCAGACTAAACGTTTCATTGACTCGAGTTAAAAATTCACTACTTCCTGTCTGGTTTTCACCATGTATAAAAATAAAGAACGTACATAGAAGATACCTCTTCAAATATTGCTACAGATAAATATGTAACATGTTTTCGAACTTCTTAGTTTCTGTTCCACCCCAATTAACCAACCATCAACTAACCCAACCATCAACTTTTGACCCTGAGAAATAAAATTGATTGAGTCAGGCGTTACTTTGCGGAAATCCATTTTTTGAAAATGAAAATAATATATCTAGTTTTAATTTCCGCGAATATAAAACTAGATATAAATTAAAACTAGATATATTATTTTAATTTTCAAACCCTGAGAAATGGCAAACTTTGAACAACTGTGTAGATAACGCATCTTGTATTTGTGATAATATATATCTCTCTAAAAATGTTATACTTAGGTCACTCGAATCACTGACTGATGCATCAAAAGGGGCTGGTCTAGACGGATTGCCACCCGCCTTTTTCATCAAAACTGCCGATAGCCTTCATGGTGTTCTGTATTTAATTTTTAATAAATATTTATGTGACGGTGGTTTCCCGGCTGCATGGAAACAGGTGCTCACTACGCCTATTTATATAAATGGAGACAAGGAAAACGTTGAAAATTACCGTCCCATTTCAATCCTCTCCACCTTGTCACAGCTTTTAGAAAGCTTGTGCACGGTGCTTTATATCATCAATTTTATCGACTGATTTTACCCGAATAGCATAGTTTTGTTAAACGGCGTTCTACAAGTACAGACCTTATTATATTTACATTTACCAACTTTCTGTTTGAAAACATGGATCACCGTGTCCAAGTTGACGCCGTGTACACTGATTTTCGAAAGGCTTTTGACGAAGTGGATCACACGCTTCTTTTGGAAAAGCTGGCGTTTAACGGGATTCGTAGGAACTTACTGCGTTGATTTGTCTCATATATTTTTAACAGGACTCAAAAAGTCGTTATAATTTGTACGAATTTGTGACCGTTATTGTGAATTCTGGAATGCCTCAGGGGTCTTTTTAGGACCTTTTCTTTATATACACATAAATTACATTAAAAAAATGTTTCCTTAATGCTCGTTTCTTAATATATGCAGATGATATAAAAATATCCAAGACTGCCGACTTCTCCAAGACGATCTTACTAGACTTTATAACTATTGCCAAGATAACAATGTCTTTTTAGTCTCATTAACAAAGAATAAGAATAAAATCAATTTTATTTGCTCCATCAATAATAAACACTCAAATGTAGTAGTCTCGGTGTTATTATTGACTCGTATTTGCACTTAAACTTGCACATTGATAGTATAATAAATAAGGCTTTTCAAATGTATGGGTTTATCATGAGATCCTTATAGAACTTTGTGCTATCCTCTACTTTTTGATAAGTTTTTAATATGCTCGCAACTGAAATGCGCCGTACCTATTTGGAGTCCATTTTACCTAAAATATAATCGCAAAGTAGAAATGATACAAAAAAAATTCTTGCGTGGCATAAACTACAAATATTATCATTCGAAGATTCCCTGCACACATTTATTACGCAAGTACAACATTTTAAGTCCTCAATCTAGAAGACTAATTTTGGATACAATGATGCTGCACCACACACTGGTTTGTACCACAATAGATTTAACTGCACTGAAATCACAAATAAAATATGTTTCACGGTACCCAGGAATATAGTCAGACGTGGCAATCGCGTGCCCAGCCTAGTCCACGTTAGCTCATGTTAGACCAATGGGCACGAGCACCTCTTCGACGCTTTGTGGAAACGTACAACGCACACTTCATGGACGTAGACATTTTATTTTATTTTAACAACAAAAAAACTCTCGCTGTAGCTTCATTAGCATCCAAATTTCAATTAGCACTTAATTCAAATAATAGTTTTTTGTCCCTAATAAATATTATTTTGTAATTATTAAAAAAAAAATCTTTTCCATAATTTTTTGGTAACTACTACTTACAAGTTGTGACATCTTAGCTCGACCAGCAAAGGAACAGATTATATTACCGTGTTCAATCATAATTTGAAAGAGCAATATAATTCCTGTAATCTTATCACTGAAGCATGAATCCAATCAAATGACCACACCAACATCTGAAATGAAATCTTTGTTGAAAGATTTTTCATATTTTATTGTTAAGAGTGTTTTATGTAGGATGCATCAGGATAGATGGGCCAGAGTCGTCATGCAGTAGGAACCAGAGGATGGGTTTCGTCACCGAGGGAGGCGAAAGAAATGCTGACGTGACGACTTGGAGGCGTTCATGATGGATTTGTCTGAGAGGACAACACGCCGGGGAGAGTGGTGGCTATAGGTGAGACTTGCCCAGTGATAAATGATATTTATTTTGTAAGTAGCTTAAACATAACACTTTTACACGTCCAATTATTCTTGTCGTTTTACAGTCTGCCTTGCCATCAACGTCCCGGACCCGTCCCATCAACGTCCCGGACCCATCTCATCAACGTTACGGACACGTCCCGGATATGTGTGGATGTGGACCTTTAAGAGCGTTTGCATCCGCATCGCAGTCATAAACTGTTAAGAACCCATTAGGTAATTTCCGTGGTTTACGTCAATCAAAGACTATGTAACTATGCTAATGAATTCAAATCGAACCAATTTGTTTGTGCTGCCTAAACAAATACAGTATGTACGGTAGTGAGAGCTGACACTTTGACCTGAACTGTCAAATGTTTAGAAATAAACACGTCATATATGTACGAATATTACAACTGTATTCCCGAGTGGTGAGCAGAGTTGTCTAATAATAGTACAGCCACCTGTTTTTGGTTTTTTTTCCCGCACTGGGCGGAACGGAAGGAGTGTAAGACTCTTATCTCACTAAAACCCAATAGGGCCGTGTATATTCGAAATCAATCCTTTATTTGTATAAATACAAATATTATAAACGCGAAAGTTTGAATGAATGGACGTTCGTTACTGAATCACGTCAGAGTGGCTGAACGGATCTTATTGAAATTTGTTACAGAGATAGATGATAGTTTGGAAAAGCATATGAGCCGGTTTTTATCTAGGAAGCATGTTCGCTTGGAATAATATTTTTATTCGTCATTCACGCGGCAAAAGTCACAAGTCACAAAAGTTTCTTTCCGCCATCATAAAAACATACTTACAATAAAATTAGACGCTATTTAACATTGCAAATAATTATTTACAATCAATACAAATTCGCACGAGTTTTGTAAACCACAATATAATTGTTATGAATTATGTAACATTTGGTTGTACACAATCATTCCGCGAGCAACTTTGTTTCAGCTGACTTACATTGTTGTTTATTGAAAGTCAATTATTAATACTTTGCTATACTTATTTTATAGTCAGTCGACCGCAGTCCTGCGTTGAATGAGGCTGTAGAGAAAAACAATCGAAAAATTATGTCTTCATGTTATTATTGTTTCTTTTAATATTATAGAACTCATTTTAAAACAATTTGGTCCTTCCGCCATCTTAGTTTGGCAAGTGCGTTTAAAATCGTCGTTAGTGATTGCGTAATTTTAATGCTTACTTGAAGCAGTGTCAATAAAGGGTAATTTAATAGTGTCATAAGTTTTTCGCAAACATATTTATATTAGAGTGTACCGGAATCTTACAACATGGGTGAGTATTATTTCTATTCATGTATTAGCTACTGATCTTAGAGAGAGAAACCCTTTAAGTGTCCGCTGGGTCCCATCTATCCCTGTACAAAACTTCGTCAAAATCGATTCTGCTATTTATGTGCTACAGCGCAGCAAATAAAACATATAGATCAAAATAATTCACAGTTGTTATAAGTATATGTAAATCGGGCTGGTTTCCGCAACTCCACGACTAAGCGCGTATTTTGCGTGCAGGTGGGACAAATGTGTCATTCGATCCACCCCAGCTCCCCAAGGAAGGCCAGCAAGGCCTTGGTGTTGCTAACTGTCTAATAGAGGGTACCTGGGTTTCCGAAGTACTTAGCCCTGTAATCCGCGACTACCGGCCAGCTCAGAAGCAGATGTGCTGCTGTCTCATCCTCCTCCATGCAGGCTCTGCAGAGCGGGCTATTAAGGGAGTTTATAGTTGTTTTTATTTAAACACTATCTTTTTCTAGCCAAGTAGATAGGTACACCAAAAGGTTTGTAGGTACCATTGCCGAAAAAATCATGATTCTTATATGTACTTATTTCATTCATTTCCTTTTCCTTTTCTCTTTAAAATCCATCCAAAGGTTGTCCTGAAAAGATCGCTTTTAGTGATAAGGCCCATTGTGTCACCCTATGTAATGTTTTCTTCATCTATATTTTCTGTAACTTATATTCTATTCTATTCATTTAATTATTTGTTGTTATTGGGACAACACAAGTAATATGTCAAAATTTCAAGTGTCTATTACGGTTCATGAGATAAATCTCGCTGATAGACAGCGGAGCGGAGGAAAAGTAATTGGAGTTCTATGATGCTCTAGTTTTTATTTCAATGACATTTTCCTGATGAATTGAGTCCTTTGCTAGATGTGTATCAGTAAGTCGGTTGTAGAAGACAGATTTGCAGTGGCTCCATATACAATACTGGTTGGAATGGAAGCCTCCTTCCAGCCTTTTGCCAGCTACAAATAAAGAAAAAAAAAGAAAGAAAAGAAAAAAGGAAGAAAACTCGTTTATTCCACCATAGATTACGCGCAAAAAAAAAAAGAAATAAACAAACTTAAAAACAAACAGAAAATAAACGTTTCATTTAAATCTAAAAACAATGTCAGGACCGGGCACGACTACCACAAGCCTCACACACACACACACAAATATGACACACACACATCTCACATATGTGCTGGAAAAAGGCCGAAACACTGACTCGAGGACTTGTGAAAGAAGAAAAAAGGGTTTTAAATCACAGAACTGACATGCATACCTACTCGTACCTATGTACATGCAAATCTTACAAATATTAAAAACGCGAAAGTTTGTAAGTATGGATGTTTGTTACTCTTTCACGCAAAAACTAACAAGGCTCCAAGGTAACAAGGCTCCCCACAACATTATGCTGTAGTAACAAGGCTCCCACACAACATTATGCTGTGGTAACAAGGCTCCCACACAACCTTATGCTGTGGTAACAAGGCTCCCACACAACATTATGCTGTGGTAACAAGGCTCCCACACAACATTATGCTGTGGTAACAAGGCTCCCACACAACCTTATGCTGTGGTAACAAGGCTCCCACACAACCTTATGCTGTGGTAACAAGGCTCCCACACAACATTATGCTGTGGTAACAAGGCTCCCACACAACCTTATGCTGTGGTAACAAGGCTCCCACACAACCTTATGCTGTGGTAACAAGGCTCCCACACAACATTATGCTGTGGTAACAAGGCTCCCACACAACCTTATGCTGTGGTAACAAGGCTCCCACACAACATTATGCTGTGGTAACAAGGCTCCCACACAACATTATGCTGTGGTAACAAGGCTCCCACACAACATTATGCTGTGGTAACAAGGCTCCCACACAACCTTATGCTGTGGTAACAAGGCTCCCACACAACCTTATGCTGTGGTAACAAGGCTCCCACACAACATTATGCTGTGGTAACAAGGCTCCCACACAACCTTATGCTGTGGTAACAAGGCTCCCATACAATATTATGCTAAGCCACGTTTTGCCCTTAGAAATTTCTGATTTTCTGGCTTTGGACTAACCTTAACGACTGTCAAATGTATTCGAATGACAGCCGTGACTAATGAATGTGCTTTCTGAGGCGCGGAGGTAATGGCTGGACACCCATCCAGGGATCAACCTAGGAAAGTGTAGCTTAACCTCGGCGTTCGACCCTTGCGGCTGTTATTATTAAACAACGAGCTGCTTTTATTTATTTATTTTATTTTAAAGAAGGCACTAAATTAAACCATAATACGAGTACTTATAACTAGTTTTTTTTTTTTTTTAAACGTTGCCCCACACTAGGAATTTCTCCTGTGTCGTGGGTGCGTTTACAAACATACAATCTCACATACACAAACAGCATCTGTAGGCCATACAAATATTTTTTCCGTGCGGGAAGCGAACCCATGATACGTAGCGCAGCAGCCAATCGCTCAACCACTGCGCCAACCATAGAATTTTATATTTCTATGGCGCCAACCGTGTAGTCAAGTTTCATATTCATTAGAATTTAATATATCTATTGTAATTTGTCAACCAAAACGATTTGTGAACAAAAAAATAATCAAAGGCATGCATAAAAAAAACTGCAGGATCATCATCTACACTAATATTATAAAGAGGAAAGATTTGATTGTTTGTTTGTTTGTTTGCATTGAATAGGCTCCGAAACTAGTTGACCGATTTGAAAAATTCTTTCACTGTTGGGAAGCTACACTATCTCCGGTGAACATAGGCTATATTATACACCCCATATTCCCACGGGAACGGGAACTACGCGGGTGAAACCGAGGGGCGATGCTAGTACTTAATAAAGGCTTTGACCACAACCTCACCTGACGGTAAGCGATGACGTGGTCGACGATGCAGCACGCTTGTCTAGAAGTAACCTGTTCACTGTTGACTTAAAGACTCCCAGCTTGTAGCTATCAGGAGACACAGACTCCGGCAGGGAATTCCACTCCTTAGCTGTACGCACAATCAAAGTATTCCCTATTCGTTTTGTACGTATGGCGGGTCCTCTTCCACCAAGTATCATATTTCTAGGACCTCCACGATTTTGAGGACCTTAATAGCGAAGCTTTAAGTTAAATAATAATAGCCACATGGTTCCACCATGTGGCTATTATTATTTAACTTACTACGAGGTTAAGCAACGCTTGTCGAGGTCGATCTGCGGATGGGGCAAGTGTAGCCATTATACGCGCCTGCGTAGTTCCCGTTCCCGTAGGAATATAGGGTTATAAAATAGCTCATCTATTTAATAAATTAATAAAAATAGTAGATCTATTTCTATTATAAAAGCGAAACTTCGCATGGATGGATGTTTGTTCCACAATGCCGCCAAAACAACTGAATGGATCTGGATGAAAGGCACACAGGCTAGATTATAGTCTGGAATAGCACACAGGCTTTTGATCCCGTGAGTATGTTCCCGTGAAATAATTTCCGATATTCACGAGGACGAAGCCTCTGGCAGTGGTTTATAAGGGGTACCTATTAACCTAATTTAAATGTAAACCATTATTATATCAGCCAGGGTTCAACCACAGCTGGATATTCGACCTTTCTGCGATACTATAATTAGACAAAGATGCGCCTCCCTACTCACTCGCATTCGCGGTAGCACCAACAGTATACTACGTGTTTTTGTAGATAGGTGGGATTCTCCCATGCTGCAAAGGTGGGTGCGTCTTCATATTATGGTAGTGTAGGTAATTTTTTATTTATTTTTATTAAGTACTAGCGACCCGCCCCGGCTTCGCACGGGTGCAATGTTGATATTAAATCTCTGCTTAATATTATGCATGTAGTATATATATAAACCTTCCTCTTGAATCACTCTATGTATATAAAAACACCGCATCAAAATCCGTTGCGTAGTTTTAAAGATCTAAGCATACATAGGGACAGACAGCGGGAAGCGACTTTGTTTTATGCTATGTAGTGATATTGTTACGAACATATGGACTTAGTCTGAAATAAATGTTTATTATCATTATTCCCTTTATTCATTTTACTTACCTACTATATTACATTTTTAAATATATCTTTAAAAACAGAAACATTTAAAAATAGAAAAAAGTAGTGGTCCGCTGGTCTCGGGAGCAGGGTCCAAGCTACAGGTGGTTAGGGCTCCAGAGAGAGGAACCTCCTCACAATACGAGCCGTATCGAGGAGTACTGCCTTCTGTATCAGGCCCTTTAACAAACCGTGTAACGCCAGCTTCGACAGATGGTCGTCGAAGCTTTTGGCCATTAGGCCATTGGCCGTAACAACAATCGGCACAATGACAGCCGAGTCCACATTCCATTTTTTTATTATTAATACTTCCCGGTTCAGAACTTCAAAACCAATGAATAATGCAGTCACAACAACATTGCCCTTTTTTAGCCTCTGACACGCGTGACCCTATAGTTGTACCTAATTATAAGACCCACAATAAATAATTTATAAAAACTGACATCAGAACATTACAATCAAAATTTCACTAATGACTTGCAAAATTTTATAATGCTGATTATTTGAACAACGTCAGCCTTGGACGCTGTCTCTATTATGTACGTGTAGGTAAATTACAAACGCGCAGGCCGTGATTTAAATATTCATCATTAATGTATTGTTAAATGTTACAGAAACGAACACCTTTCGAACATATTATGTAGGTATATATAATGCTCTTGCAGTTAAGTGCTATTTCTAAACGTGCGTGCTTTGTTTTTCCGTGTTGATTTGTACAAACGCAGTTCTGCCGTGGGATTTTGTAAAAACCTAATTGAGTAGGTTTGAGCCAAGTTAAGGCTCCGACCAAACCCTTGCGATAGTGAGTTTCTTCGCTATTCAGAGACTATTAACTCATTAGTTGTGAGAAATAATCTACATTTAAAAGCACATTATTAATGTTCGATGTCTTATCATCATATTGCACGTTCTAATTTGTTTTTATGTGATATAAATAAATTTAAAATCTATCTATTTTTAAAAAATGACTAAAATTGTATGCATCTGTTGCTAAATGCAACGCTCTAATCATTTGAGGATTACACTAATGGATAGATAATTTAAAATCTATATTATGCACGTTTTATTTCATTTCAAAAGATCGCTTATCTTTTTTAATCATGATAATTCAGAAATTTGTGTGAATTCTATGATAAAAGGGCGTGCGCAGGGTGCGGGCGGCACCCCACCGAATGTGTCTCCACGTTGTCGTCGTGGTGGGGCTTGAGCGTCCCAATGATCTTGCGAGCTTTCCCGGTAGAGCCACTCATGCCGGAAGGTCGCAAGTGAGGGATCAGACCAAGAGAGACACACGCTTGCTCGCTGCTCTTCGGTACGCGTCTGATCATCAGACGTGACTGTGAGAGCAGCGAGCAGGTGGAGAGGTGAGGTTAGGAGAGAGGGCCCTGAGAAGGGGCGGAGCGAAAAGGGACCGCACCCTTAAAAGGAACAAAACATGAAAAAAGGCGATTGTAAAATGAGTCCCCAGGTGGGTCCCGACTGCTCAGCGGTCGGGGAATCCCACCCCGCTTCGGCGGGCTGCCCTCCGTACTCTGGGGTGGGCACCAAACGCCTTCCGCTTGCCAGTGGCAACACGAGCCGAGGAGGCTCCCAATCGTCGTCATCCGAGTCCGCTTCCTTTAAGGAGCTGATGGCGTACGGTTGTGTAGAGGAGGGTTCGCCTGAGCGCCGGGGTGGTGCGGAGTCGGATTCCGGCTCCGCGCCAGACCTAGTAACGGTCAGCTCGGCGGGCTCTGGAGAGGAAGGAGGGGGGGCTGCTGCGGAGAACGTGAAGTTCTTCCGCAAGCGGCCGCGACGGGAGGAAGACGGGGAGTCGACCTCCGAGGGCGAGTTTGCCTCCGCCCGCAAGATCCCCACCGCTAGGCGGGGCAGGGGCTGTGAGGCGGGGAGGGGGCTGGCTCCCTCTACCCGGGAGGTGGAGAGTCGGGCCGGGAAGTTGGTGGAGGAGGGGCGTCGCCCTGGAGGGAGCGGTCGTAGGGCTCCCTCTACTCTTCCGCCTACTCT
This sequence comes from Hecatera dysodea, assembly GCA_905332915.2. Taxonomy (NCBI): domain Eukaryota; kingdom Metazoa; phylum Arthropoda; class Insecta; order Lepidoptera; family Noctuidae; genus Hecatera; species Hecatera dysodea. Next base: position 11,383,314 of record HG995315.1, read on the forward strand.
CGACTCCGATGACTCGGTGTCCCCGGGAGAGGTACCTCCCACTGTCGAGGAGAAGAGGGCCAAGCTGGAGGAGGTCGTGGAGGCCGCGATCCGCGCTGTGGCCTTCAAGAGGAAGCAGTCCTCTAAGCGGGAGGCCATTAGCGCGGCCAAGGCCTCCATTATGGCGGCGGCGGCGGCCAACGTCGGCGGGTCCGGAGAGGCGACAGAGTTGCGGGCGGAAGTCGCCCGCCTCGCGGCCGTAACGGAGAGACTCATAGCGGAGAATGAGTCGCTCCGGAGGGACCTGGCTGACATGGCCAGAGCGGCCTCTGAGGGGCCGCAGGGGGGGCTGAGTCCGGCGGCGCTGGAGGGGAGCCAGGTGCTGAGCCAGGTGCGGAGCCTGGTGCGGCAGGAGCTGGCTCCCTTCCGGAAGCAGTTCTCCGTTTTGGAGGACATGGTCCGGCGTCCCCCGTTAGCGGCGGCACAGAGGCCCCCGGGACAGCAGAAGGCGGCTTCGTACGCAGCCGCGGTGGCTGCTGGCCCGGGAACGTCCGGCCAGGCGAAGGCCAAGGCGGGAGCCGCGCCAGCGCCTGTGGCGCCGGCGCCTGCGACGCCGGCGACGACCAAGTCGGCCCCGGCGAAGAGGGGAAGGAGGAAGGCTGGAGGGGGAGCGGCTAAAGCTGCTGCGTCAGTGGCGCCGCAGCCGCCCCCACCCCCAACCTCGGACCCTCCTGCGACCGGGGCCGGGTGGCAGGTTGCTGGAGAAAAGCGGCAGGCCAAAAAGGCGGCCAGGAGCAAGGCCAAGAGGCAGCGGCGGAAGGCCAACGCCATCGCGGCGAGGCTTCGCGCCCCGAAGTCCGCGGCTGTAGTTTTAACACTGCAGCCGGAAGCGGAACAGAGGGGTGTGACGTACCTCGCCCTGATGAAGCGGGCGAAGGAGGCGGTGAACCTCCGGGAGCTGGGCATCACTGGGGGCCTCGGGATCAGGAGAACCCTGACCGGTGCCCGGAAGCTCGAGCTCGCCGGAGCGGAGAGTGGCCCGTTCGCGGACGCCCTGGCCGAAAGGCTGAAGGAGGTCCTCCCCGCGGACGAGGTTCGAGTGTCCAGGCCGACTAAGTGCATTGACATGCGCATAGTGGGCCTGGACGACTCCGTGACGGAGGAGGAGGTTGTGGCCGCCGTCGCCAGGACTGGGGGGTGCTCTGCCGAGCTCGTCAAGGCGGGCACCCTCCGGCCTGACAACACGGGCATGCAAACCCTTGTGGTGAGCTGCCCCGTGACGGCGGCCAGAACAGTGTCGGAGGGTCGAAGGCTCTTGGTGGGGTGGGTTTCTGCGCGGGTAAAACTGCTGGAACCCAGACCTCTGAGGTGCTACCGCTGCCATGTGGGCAACCACACGGGAGCTATGTGCCCCTCGGAGGTGGACCGCAGTGGACTTTGTTTCCGCTGTGGTCAGCCCGGTCATCGGGCCGGCTCGTGCGAGGCCACGCCGCACTGCAGTGCATGTGCGGCTGTTGGCAAGCCGGCCAAGCACTGGGCTGGGGGAAGGGCCTGCGCGCCATCCGCCCCGACCAAGGGCAAGAGGTCCGCCGCCGCCGCCGCCTCTGCCGCCGCCGCGGCTTCCGTCGCCGCTTCTGCCGCTTCTGCTGTGGGTGCTGCGACTCCCAACGCTCGGGAGGGGGCTGAAATGGAGTGCCAGTAATGGTCCCATTTCGGCCTCCTCCAGAGACAAGTCGGCCGCTGTGCTATTGCGCAGTGGCTGATGCCTGTGGACGGTGAGCGTGGGTGGCTCGCCGTCCGATACCAGGCTGAGTCGACGACGCGTTGTGCTTCACGCGCGCCTCAAGGAGCCGTCAGCACCAGAGACGGGGCCCCATAGGGTCGGTGCCTGCTAGGGTTGCGGAATTTGTTCGAGAGAGTTGCCGCGGCCCTGGAACGCAAAGGGCACATGGAGGAGCACGGGTGGGTTTTAGTCAGTAAAAGTCTGACACTCCTTACCGCTCCACCCAGGGCGGGAGGGGTCATTTGATGATTTCCCATCCAGAAAAAAAAAAAAAAAAAGGGTGCGGGCGGCAAAGAGGGAACGAATGTTCAAGGTTATTTGGTCAGGGAAACTTCTTAACATGTATTGTTGCGGAATTTGTTCGAAAGCCACCGCGGCCCTGGAACGCGGCGGGCACAAGAAGGATCAATGGTGGGTTTTAACCGACTTCTAAAAAAGGAGGAGGTTATCAATTCGGATGTATGTATGTTTTTTTTTTATTTTTTTTTTATTGTTTGTTCGCGCATAACTCCGTCGCTTGTGAACCGATTTGAAAAATTCTTTTTTTGTTGGAAAGGGTATACTTCCCAAATGGTCCCATGAAAATTTTATCGAAATCGAACAAGCGGTTTTTGAAAAATCTAAAAAAATATCTACATTGTCTACATTGACGACCTTTTAGTTTACTCTGCATTGGAGCAGTGCGTTTTTTTTTACACTAATGTAATTGGTTCGTTTAGGTGGGGGGAGGGGAGGGGGTTTAGGTACCACTAAAAAGTGAAAAATAAAAATCTTTTTACAAAAAAATACAACCGACTTTTCCACAAAAAATCAAAAAAGTACAAAATAACTTTAATTTCGGAAGTCGGTGTTCAAAAAATGAAAAAGGAACCACAAACACCGAGTTCCGAAATTAAAGTTATTTTGTACTTTTTTGATTTTTTGTGGAAAAGTCGGTTGTATTTTTTTGTAAAAAGATTTTAGTCAGTAAGAGTCTGACACTCCCTTCCGCTCCGCCCAGAGGGGAAGAAGTCATTTGATGATTTCCCATCCAAAAAAAAAAGTGAACATGAATTGAGATGTCAATACACATAAACAAGATGTAATGACACTTCTCCTCCTGCTCACTGCTTGCACCTATGTTTACGCGGTGAGATGATGACAGAATTGGCCGGCAGTTTATGCAATATCTAATGTTAGAAAGACGTCCACAGCTGGACATATTCCATCCCCAAGTGTCACCACATTGAAATGATAATTATTTTGTAAATAGGTTAAGAGCCAATATCCTACCGAGCTGGATAAGAACGGTAGATGAAGATAAAAACACGTTCAGAAAAGGGGTGGGCAGAATATTTTGTTTTTATTATTTTATCTAAAAGGGGTAGGCAGATTATTTTGTTTTTATTATTTTGTCTAAAAGGGGCAGGCAGATTATTTTCTTTTTATTATTTTATCTAAAAGCAACTTCATCGAAAATATATGAATGACTATGTGACCCACGCAACTTCGTCTGCGTCACTTTTTTCATGACTGCTCTGCTCCTATTGATCTTAGCGTGATTATACATATATTATATAGAATATAGCCTTCCTCGATAAATGGACTATTAACACTGAAATCATTTATCAAATCGGACCAGTAGTTCCTGAGATTAGCGCGTTCAAGCAAGCAAACAAACAAACTCTTCAGCTTTATGTATCAGTCTTTGTATCAGTATAGATTTCTTTTATATGTACCTATTTTTCAAATTAGTGAGTTGAAATCCTTTCGTTGCAAGACGAAACAGTCAAGTGCCAGGAAAAAAATGTTTTCAAAGAAGAAAAATACGTTCAAAATAACACTAACTCAAAACAACAAAAAACACACGTTTTCATAATTAACATACTGTCATCAAATAATAATTTAGGATCCTCTATTATTTTAAAATTATAATATTTCATTTACTTCTACTTTACTACTCATCATCATCATCTTCCTACCCTTATCCCATGTTACTTGTGGTCGGCGCAACACGGTTTTTTCTTCCATTCTGTCCTGTCAGCCGTCACGTTATCACTAACTCCCTTTTCTTTCATATCACTCCTCACACAATCCATCCATCGTTTCTTTGGCCTACCTCTCCCTTTCCATCCATCCACATTTATATTCATAACCCTTTTACTTACATGTGTCATCCCTCCTTTTTACATGACCATACCAAGACAAGCGGTTCCCTTTCAACTTTTCCGTCTCTGGCGCCACTTTACTACTACTTTACATAAAACACTGTCATAATTTAGCATACACTTTAATTTTAAAATTATACATTTGGTGTATAATTTAGATTGCACATAATATGTATGTATGTATGTACATTTTAGATTACACGCGCACAGAGTCTTACTCATTTCAATATTTGACATGCTAATTGTTGCTTCATTAAATAACCAAAAAATATCTTCTCGTATATCGTTAGTGCTATTTGTTATTTCGTATAGAACACAGCACTTTATTTTGTACTAGCTTCTGCCAGCGACTTCGTCCGCGTGGAATAGTTACTTTACCCCCGATTTTGAAACTCTCAGCCCGATTGGTTTAAAATTGACAAAAGATAGACATGCTGTTTCGGGATATTTTTTAGATAATTTTATGTAGAACATTTCCGTAATACATGATTTCTATGTAACTTTAACCATTAAGGCTACACACGCGACGGAAGCTTAAAAAATGGAGTAACTTCTTCCGTTTTCCCAACATTTTCCTTCACTGCTCTGCTTTTATTGATTGTAGCGTGATGAAAAGTATACTATAACCTGCCCAGGAGTATGAAGAATAATTGCACCAAGTTTCGTTAAAATCGGTCGAGTAGTTTTTGTTTCTATAAAGAACATACAGACAGACAGACAGACAGACAGACAGACAGACAGACAGACAAAAATTTTACTGATTGCATTTTTGGCACCAGTATCGATCACTAATCACCCCCTGATAGTTATTTTGAAAATATATTCCTTGTACAGAATTGACCTCTCTACAGATTTATTATAAGTATAGATATTTTTGCGATAACTGTTTGTTTTTTAAACACCTGCCATTTTCGTGATAGCAAAACAAGCGTCACATAAATATTGCTTGTTATTAGTTTGCTTTTATGCAGATGGACGGATATTTTTGTTTTCGATACGAACTATTTAAGTACAATAGGTAGAATCTATTCCAAAACTGAATCGTGGCACTCTGGCTTCACGTAGTCTTTTGGCTGCTAACCCTTTTTTTCTGGATGGGAAATCATCAAATGACTTCTCCCGCTCTGGGCGGAGCGGAAGAGAGTGTCAGACTCTTACTGACTAAAACCCACCCGTGTTCCTTCTTGTGCCCTTTGCGTTCCAGGGCCGCGGTGACTCTTTCGAACAAATTTCGCAACCCTAGCAGGCACTGTGGCTGCTACCCCTAGAATGTATATAATAACAGGAGGCGCGTAAGGGGAGCAATCGGGGGTGAGCAAGGGTGCCTATCCTTTGTTACGTAAGGGCGAAGGGGCTACACTTCCGCCGGAGACGATGCAGAAGCAACTTTAGTGTTTTGTGGTTTGTTTATAATAATTCATTGTTCTCAAGAACGGAGCCACAGTATTACAATATTTCCTACAGTACGGCGACGAATGTACTTGCACAGAGCAACGGAGGGGAACTCGCGGGGTGTCGGGCGGCGCGGGCCGCGTACCGCAAACACGCTTAGTTTGCGGTACCGAGCGCGAAGGGCAGACGCGGCCGTGTTTTTTGTGTAATAATTTTATTATACTTACGTTCTATAATGGTGCGCACAAACTGTTCTGTTAGGTTTTTCATTTGTGTACCATAGACTTATGGAATATAACAGACGCCCCGCCGCCGCCGCTAAGACAAAACTGACTTGTGCACACAATTTTGGCTACTTTTCCTTATAATTTTATGTCTGATAATTATAATTGTAAAGGTATGTGTTTGTTTATTGAATTTATAGGTACCTACTTACTTTCCAGGCGCGAGTTGTGGATAGAAGCTTGTCAAAGACGGTAATTGAAAAGTAAAACAGTTGTACAATAAGGAAGTTGACTAAAAAAATCAGATAACTCCGTCGGATAGATTTCCATAAAATATTGGACACGTATTTTTTTATTTTTTCATATAATAAGAAAAAAACGAAGACGATACAGTGCGTTGAAAACTCGTGTGACGTCACTACTCGCTACAATTTTTACCTAGCCGTGACGTAACAATGTGATCTTTGATGCTTTTTATCTTCGTCAGTTTTTATAGATTTATTAAAGGAAAAAATACGTGAACAATATTTTTCTATAATCTTACTGACGGACTAAACATAATCAGATATTTCTTACTCAGGAATCATCCTTATTACCTATATAACATGTAGGTACGTATGTGGTTTACACTTTTAATAAATAATTATATTAAATTTAATAATCACAATTATTTTGAATGTAAATATGAATAAATGATTACATCATAATAGTAATAATCACAATTGTTTTATTTCCCATTTGGTGACAACCCTTCCATACTTGCATGTGGCAGCGTAAGTACCTACGCTGGCGGCGGCATCGCGCGACATCAAAGGCGTTTCCCTACTGTAATATTGTAATACTGTGACGGAGCGTTAGTAAATTAGTTAGTGTGAAAATTAGGTCAAATTAACGTTATAGAAAAATAATATTAGGCATACAAACTATATGAAATCAACGTTATATTAAATGCAATTAGAACAAAAATGGAGGTTATATGAAATATAACATTAGATCACTTATATATGAAATACGGTTATTTGTTTTTACAACATATCTGTTATTATACCAACACAGCCCTCTATCTAGAACCTCTTATTACGGGGTATCGTGTTACCCAGTTACTGGGTTGTGGAGATCAGGTAGGCAGTCGAACGCAGGAAAATAGATGCAAGTATTCAACTCCACCCCAAAATGGCTGGGAAAAGATTAGTTAGGCAGCTGATGTATGTATATATCAACACTAGCAGCGCTCCGCGGTTTCACCCGCGTTGTTCCCGTTCCCGTAGCAATACGGGGATAAAATATAGCCTATGCCACTCCAAAATAACGTAGCTTTCTGTTGGTGAAATAATTTTGAAAATCGGTTTAGTAGATCCAGAGATTAGCCCTTACAACGTCACAAACTCACAAACGTTAGAATATAATAGAATAGAATACTCTTTATTATGTACACCATATAAGATACAGAAAATATAGATGAAGAAAACATTACATAGGGTGACACAACGTTACCTCTTTATAATACAAGTATAGATGACAATATCTTCTATTCCAGCAATGGACATCGCACAGCAGACGGAGCTGGCTCTACTGGAGCGACAGAAGCCAATGAACGCAGTCATGGACCGCGGGGACTCGGCGGTGCAGCTGTTCTACCGGGACTCGGTCGTGCTGCTCACGGGCGGCTCCGGCTTCCTCGGCAAGCAGCTCATCGAGAAACTCTTCAGGTGAGGAAAAATCACCATCATCATCTACCTGCTGTTTGCTCTGTTTTTTTCCTACATTATATCCTGATAGCCGTCACGTCACGCCATCACACAATCCTTTTATCTATTCTTTGGCTATCCTCTTCCTCTTTATCCATCCACCATTTATATTCATAGCTCTTTTAGTTACTTGCGTTTCATCCCCCTCTTCACATGACCATACCATGACAAACGATTCCCTTTCAACTTTTCCGTCACTTTTAAACTGATGAGTAATCTTCATCATAAAAGTCTTGTGTATTTTACGAACGAACTGGGTCATTAGTCCCACAGCTGAACTATGCGAACTAGACCCTAGATCTGTCGCTCTTTAGTTCATTCGATATGCGCCACCAAACTTAGTCGCGTCTCTATTATCACTTCACTTATACACTGGTGTACCTAAGTGAGATTTAGATGACAATCTAATATGCGTTTGACCACAATCTCACCCGCAAAGATGTGGTCGACGGTAGAATGAATAAAATAAAATACGCTAGCTTGAAAATTACCTATTCACACTTGCTAGCAGGAAGCGAAGAATGGGAGAGGCTATTTCACTCCTTGAATGTACGAGTGTACGCACAGTGAAAGTATTTCCAAATATATATATATTTTTTTTTTCAAATTGTTTTGCAAATGATTTGCCCACTTTATACCTCACTAGCTGCAGTGCGCCGCGGTTTTACCCGCGTAGTTCCCGTTCCCGTGGTAATATGGGGATAAAATATAGCCTATGTTACTCAGGGTGAATGTAGCTTTCTAATGGTGAAAGAATTTTTGAAATCAGTCCAGTAGTTTTTGAGTTTATTCGTTACATACAAAAATACAAATCTTTCTTCTTTATAATATTAGTATAAAAATATAAATTCTTTATTATTTTCTATTATTTTGCAAATGATTAGGTACCTAAACCATAATCAAGAACATGGTCTTTCTATGTAGGTATGTGTAGAAGTTACAAACCGACAGATAGACTGAGTTAAGGTCATCTTTTTATGTTTCAGATCATGTGAAATCAAAAAAATGTACTTGCTGCTGCGACCAAAGAAAGGAAAGACCATTGAACAGAGATTAACTTACATACTTAAAGATCCGGTGAGTACAGAATTCTAAAACTTGGATTTTTGAAACTGCTTTTCAAACGAAATAACCTCGTAGTGAAAATACCACTGTTCCATTTTGAAAACATTCCTTGTGTATTTCACGAACGAACTAGGTAGTTAGAGTACTCTCACAGGTGAACTACTCGAACTAGGTCCATCAATCTTTAGTTCATTGGTTCAATTGATATGACCGACGACGGCGACATAGCGAGATGCGAGCCTACTCGGAGTACTACACTAACACAACCTTCAGGTCAGTGAAATGATAAATTGTAGTAAAGCTAACAAACGATCCGCCGGTCTGTGGTTCGAGTCGAGAATGAATGGCGAACTGAATGAGCGACCTAGTTCGCTAAAGAGCCGCAAACTAAACTGAGCACTCCCGGTTCAAGCTAGTACATGTCCGTCCTGCTTTCGAGGAAATCAAAAGTGATTTCATGTTTAGTAAAAACTCGAAGTTAAAGCTAAAAAGTGTTATTATATTATTTTATATTTTTGCTGTTTTATTATAACATTTCTCAAAATCAAGGGAAAAGACAATACTCATAATTATCTATAAAAGTAAAAAAATAAACAGGAAGTGTGAGTCAAATTCGCGCATCGAAGTTTCCGAATTCTAAAAGATTCTTGATTTTTTCGAGAAGATACCACTTATCTATGGAACTTTAAAACTCACTCGGGAGTCACGCCATAGTGAATTTGCGAAATCCAATACAAATGTGCGTGACAAGGATAGAAGTATTATAAGTAGGGTTCGATCCCCGCACGGAACAAATGTTTGTATGGCCTACAGATAATTGTTCCGGGTCTGGGTGCCTTGTGTATGTGAGATTACATGTTTGTGAACGCACCCACGATACAGGAGTAAATCCTAGTGTGGGGCAAAGTTTAAAAAAGAAAATAAATAAAAAAAGAAGTATAGTTTTGTCTTGACGTGGTAGTTCGCGACAAAGAGCGCTCAGGTTAGTTCGCGAACTAGATCTCTCCGAATTTTATTTTCGAAACCCTAATTTTGCAAGTATTGTATTTGTTTCCAGTCATTGGGTTTGTGTTACTGGTCACTGACATAACTGAACGTATGTACCTCTCCCTCAGCTATACGACACTCTGCGCCAGAAGAAGCCGAACTTCGCCGAGCGCATCGTGCCGGTGGAGGGCGACGTGGCCGAGCTCCGGCTCGGGCTCAGTGACAAGAACTGGGACAGCATCACCAAGGAGGTAACTCCACATGTTACAAATACTCCCGGGGGATCGGGTCGGTGGAGTCAGCCCTGCACACAGTGGCGTGCAGTGGTTCGAGTTAGGGTAGGCCAGAGAAAATGTCCAAATAAATTTTAAAAAATAACCACATTATTCAGGGTTGATTTTTAATGAAATGAGTTTTTTTGTTTTTTTTAAATAGCCTATTAAATAAAAAAAAAAAACAAAAAAATTTAATCACATTTCAACCCTGAATAATGTGGTGTTTTTTTTTTACATTTTCTCTGGCCTACCCTAACTCGAACCACTGCAGGCCACTGCCTGCACAACAGTTCGCTACAACTTCTTTTCCCATTCCTGTTCCCATTTATCATGCTTACGTCACGTGCACTATGGCGTCAGGCTTGGGTTTCGCACGAAACCGGTTTCTGTTCGTGTAGCCGAATGTTTTTGGTGTGGATGTACCTACTTGGCCTCGCCGTTTTTGAGCAAACTGACAGAAAATCCGATAAATTGTAGAACCCGTACACTGATAAGTCGCCAACATGTCGTCAGTTTATGTCGATTCAGAAATTCTCGGAATTACTTCGAGAGGTTATCGATTATCAAACTTTGATTAGTGAAAAAGTTGACAATATATCGAGAGCTTACAATATCTCACAATATATTTATAATCTTACGCATTTCACAATAATTATCCGATAACATTATGCATTTAGAAAAAGCTTTTATTTGGATATTACAAACCGACACTTCAATTTTATATGTATACTAGCTGACCCAGCAAACAGCGTTTTGCCGCATAAAATAAATATTTAGGGGTGGACCACACTTAACATGTAGGTGGATGAAAAAAGGATGTTGACCGATTCGCCAACCTAGCCGATATGCACGCTAAGATTCACGAAAATCGGTGAAGCCGTTTCGAAGGAGTTCAACCACAAACACCGTGACACGAGAATTTTATATACATACTAGCTGCTGCCCGCAGCTTCGCCCGCGTGAATGTCGGAAATTATCCCAAGGGAACATAATCCCGGGATAAAAAGTTTATCCTATGTTACTTCTAATACCTCCAAGAATTTGTGTACAAAGTTACATAATGATCGGTTGAGTAGTTTTCGCGTGAAAGCGTAACAAACAAACTTACATTCACATTTATATATTAGCATAGATAAGAAGATTGTATTATTTCTCAAAATGTAAAGAAGTCCTGATTAACCTCCAGGTGAACATAATCATCCACATGGCTGCGACGGTGAACTTCGACGAGCCGCTGCACGTGGCCGGGCTCATCAACGTGCGCGGCACCCGGGAGCTGCTGCAGCTGGGCAAGCAGTGCGCGCGCCTCAAGTGAGTCAGCACGCGGCGTACACTGTGCCGTCTGGTGTCGCACATTTGAAAGTTTTACCTTACCAGATGTAGCTTAACACTAGTATTTTACATGGAATGTCTGCTCTCCATGACCTACTAAACTGGGCAACTGGGTTGTTCTTGGCAAGACTGGTGTCAGATGTTCAGGAGTGATTGGATAGTTTAAGAGCTGGTTCACGTTAGGTCGGACCGACAGTTTACTGTCGACCGGTTGTCGGTTGTTGCTGTTCACACTAGACGCTGCCGACCTGACCTAATGTGAACACCACTGACGGTACGGTCGTTTTACTGCCCGGATCGTCACAAAAGTTGACTTTTGTATACGATGGACAACGAAAAGTTTCGTATTTATTTTGTGCATCCATATTTAAACGTGTTTTCTCTGCATACACGTCGACGAAACTGCTCGCGCGAGTGCCGAAAGCGGGGAATGAGCGGGTGGAAGGGTGGCGGGCGGCTGGCTCCGCCGCTTCGCGCCGACGACATTGTGAATGGCGCTATACTTGCCAGTACGCCAATATTACGCCAACCCGACAGAAATCGTGGCTGAACGTCCGGTAAAAGTGTCAGCTCCGATAGTTTGGTCGGGTCGCCCATATGTGAACGGCGCTATTGAAATACATACGCCAATATGGATCCGACACGTGTGTCGGCCCGGTAAAACTGTCGGTGCGACCTAATGTGAACCAGCTCTAAGCGGTGAATTCATTAATAAAATCTTGAATCACGATATACAGGGTTATTTGTAAAACACCAACAACCTCTTAAGAGGTCATTGTACTCATCATTATGAACAACTTTTACTATGGGACCAAACCTAGAATCGCGAAAAAAAATTCAGCTGGTCCCTACATTTTGATGAGTTATACGAACATAAATGTCCGCGAACGCGATTTCAGGTTTGGTCCCATAGTAAAAGTTGATCATAATGATGAGTACAATGACCTCTTAAGAGGTTGTTGGTGTTTTACAAATAACCCTGTATAGGTCGCTAAAGTTTAAAAAGTCAGAGCTTCGTCTGCAAGCAAAATATCACAACCATTAAACTTATTTCAGGAATCCATTTGACTAGTAATAACCTTGCTTACTTATATTTCATTTTCCGTCAGACTCTTCAACCACATATCAACAGCTTTCGCGCACGCTACAGTGACGCGGATAGACTCGGACATCAAGGAGCAGTTCTACCCATGCCCTGTGCCTCCTGACGTGTTCCTCGACCTGGTGGACAGCGTGGACCCGGAAAGACTCACTAGCATCACGCCCGCGTAAGTCATCATAGTCGTGGGGGTGAACAGTACAGGTTGTGGGGCTGGATCCGCTACGGGCATTTAGTCGTTTATTGTACAAAATACAAATATTAGCACAATTACATTTGTATAGTGTCTTCACTCTTGAATCTTGAATTTAAGTTCGATTCACAGAAAATGTAAATACAGTATGTTGAATAACAGAGGGCGTTAATCTATATTAAATTCGTTAATCTATATCATTAATAGATTAAAATTAAAATATCAGAATAGAAAAATAAGCATAAAATAATCCAAATTAAAAATAAATAAATAATTGACAATAAATTCGAAACATCCTGTTTAAAATCCAAATAGTAGCGCGGAATAGTACCCACTCGTAGTAGCAATGCCCAAACTGACAAGTACGCATGTATTTCAATATTATAATATAAAAAAAAAAAATATTTTTGAATGGTAATATTTTTTTTATCATGTATGGATGCTATACTATTGCGGGTTAACGTGAACGCCCTGAATGAATGTTCTACACAAAAGCAATAAATAAATGAATGTTCTACATACTTCAAGCACTAATTATCACACCACTCTCCTCATCATTTAGGGCATCAGACAAAAAATAAAATCGTGGGGTGTAGCGTAACCTGAGTAAATATGTATCATTTTCAGATTAATCAAAGACTGGCCGAACACGTACACGTTCACCAAGGCACTCGCTGAGGAGCTGGTGCGCACCAGCAGCGCCGACCTGCCCGTCTGCATTGTGAAGCCGCCCGTAGGTAATCGTATACAGCCTTCTTATGTGGTAGTCCTTCCTTGTCACATTGTACAGCTGCCTTATTACGATGTATAGCTGCCTTATCACGATGTATAGCTGCCTTATTACGATGTATAGCTGCCTTATTACGATGTATAGCTGCCTTATTACGATGTATAGCGGCCTTATTACGATGTATAGCTGCCTTATTACGATGTATAACTGCCTTATTATGATGTATAGCTGCCTTATTACGATGTATAGCTGCCTTGGCACGATGTATAGCTGCCTTATCACGATGTATAGCTGCCTTATTACGATGTATAGCTGCCTTATTACGATGTATAGCTGCCTTATTACGATGTATAGCTGCCTTATTACATTGTATTGCTGCCTCATGAGATTGTATACCTTCCTTCAAAATCCAAAATAGACTGATGTACGCCATTTTTTCTAGTAGTACCACTTAGCTTTTTTTTCTACCTAATTTTGGTTAATTATTGCAATTGATCGCAATTGAATAATAGGGTATTTTACTGTAAAAATCTAATTAGTCCGTCTGATAGATTTACAAAAAATATTGGACACGTATTTTTTCTTTTTTCACAGTGTGACAAGGAAGGACTACCACAGTCCTTCCTTGTCACACTGTACAGCTGCCTTATTACGATGTATAGCTGCCTTATTACGATGTATAGCTGCCTTATTACGATGTATAGCTGCCTTATCACGATGTATAGCTGCCTTATTACGATGTATAACTGCCTTATTATGATGTATAGCTGCCTTATTACGATGTATAGCTGCCTTGGCACGATGTATAGCTGCCTTATCACGATGTATAGCTGCCTTATTACGATGTATAGCTGCCTTATTACGATGTATAGCTGCCTTATTACGATGTATAGCTGCCTTATTACATTGTATTGCTGCCTCATGAGATTGTATACCTTCCTTCAAAATCCAAAATAGACTGATGTACGCCATTTTTTCTAGTAGTACCACTTAGCTTTTTTTTCTACCTAATTTTGGTTAATTATTGCAATTGATCGCAATTGAATAATAGGGTATTTTACTGTAAAAATCTAATTAGTCCGTCTGATAGATTTACAAAAAATATTGGACACGTATTTTTTCTTTTTTCACGTAAACAAAAAATGAAGACGATACAGTGCGTTGAAAACTCACGTGATGTCACTACGTTGCTACAATTTTTACCAGCGACGTGACGTCACGTGAGTTTTCAACGCACTGTATCGTCTTCATTTTTTGCTTACGAGAAAAAAGAAAAAATACGTGTCCAATATTTTTTGGAAATCTATCAGACGGACTAATTAGATTTTTACAGTAAAATACCCTATTGTGGAAGTCTAAATGAATAGGAAGTAATATCAAAAGATAACATTTTTTTTTACAAGTTATGTAACCTATGAATATTTGGTGTTACCCTGGCCCTAATGACTGCCTGTAAACGGTTCTTCATTGATCATATGCGTTTCCTGACGGTATCTTGTAAATATCCTGCCACTCTTCGACTAAAGCAGTTTTCAGGTCTTCTATCAACGCTGGAACTGGACATCTTCCTAGTATCCTTTTCGACAATGGTGGCCGAGTGGTAACGGCCCCGACTTACAAATTTTGCCAGCCAGGCGCATTACTAATTTCATCATCACTGCTCTCAAAACGGTGAAGGAAAACATCGTGAGGAAACCGGCATGTCCTAGAACCAAAAATTCGAAGACATGTGACATTCAGCAACCCGCACTGGGCCCGCGTGCTGGATTACGGCCCATTTCCTCTCCTAGAGAGGAGGCCTGTGTCCCAGCAGTGGGAACGTTAAAAGGCTGACTGAAACTAGTTTTACTGAAACTAGTTTTAAAAATAAGTTAAAAAGATATTATTTGGAAATATGTTGAAACAGCGCATTTCTAAGTGTATATATATATTAGTATTAAGAAAAAATGTATAAAGACTATCATTAGACCCCACAGTCAAACCAGTACTACGGTTTTGTGGGGCAAAGTTTATAAATGTAAATCATAGTTTGAATAATACAAATAAATAATAATAATAATAATAATGCCATCCTTATCAGCTCGTCCCACATATTTCCAGTCGACTTCTTTCTTTTTTTTCGAGGCACGGAGGAGTCTCGCTATGTTAGCATGTAAGATACATCCATTGACCTACATTGGGAAGCGTTGCTTCATCTTGAACATCGTCCCGTGTGGCTGCTATAATTTGTTTTTCTTTTGTTTGCAGTGATAAACGCCTTACTCGAGCCATCCCCCGGGTGGATAGACAATCAAACCATCATGTCGTCACCTATTGGGGTATGTCATTGAAGAACAAATACTTATTTTCCTCTTTAATATCCATGTCTAAACTAATCTAAAGTAATAAAGTTGTAGACAGGAAAGATTTATCTGTTTGTTTGTTACGATTTGGATCAAAAACTACTCAACACATTTTTAAAATTCCTTCAGTATTAGAAAGCTACATTGTTCACTTAAAACTTAAACAATATTTTATTTTTACACATAAAGTGTCAACTAAACGTGACAGTTAAAAACTTTTTACAAAAAAATACAACCGAGTTTTACACAAAAAATCAAAAAAGTGCAAAATAACTTTAATTTCGGAAGTCGGTGTTCAAAAAACGAAAAAGCAACCACAAACACCGAGTACCAAAAAGTTTTTTATTTTTCACTTTTTAGTGGTACCTACATCCTCTGCCCTCACTCCACCTAAACGAACCAATCACATTGGTGTAAAAAAACGTACTGCTCCTTTGCAGAGTAAACTAAGAGGTCGTCAATGTAGATAATGTAGATATTTTTTTTAGATTTTTCGAAAACCGCTTGGTCGATTTCGATAAAATTTTCATGGGACCATTTGGGAAGTATACCCTTTCCAACAAAAAAAGAATTTTTCAAATCGGTTGACAAACGACGGAGTTATGCGCGAACAAACATAAAAAAAAAATACAAACATCCGAATTGAGAACCTCCTCCTTTTTTAGAAGTCGGTTAAAAATTGAAATTAACTGACACTTTTTAGCTAGCGCATTAGACATCAAAAACTAAATATAAACAATACATTAACCAAATTAGGCTTCCAGGTATAAATGGTGTGCCATTTCATGTTAGTCTGGCGGTTTGAGTTCTTTATGCGGCCTACCCAAATGTCCTTACTTTGGTATTGTTCGTCAAATCGTTGAGCTCCTTAAAGTTCTAAGTTAGAGCTACACGATAACTGACAAATGCTTGCACTGTTTGGAGAGGTCCACTCAAATCTGTGTGGTACTTTCCTCAAAAGACCACTTCAAACACCAACCTACATGGTTCTCATATGATTTGACCAGTACAATTGTATGGACTTCAAAAGAGACCTTGACCTCTGAGTTTGTTTCGGTGTTCCTTCAGCTAGGAAACACCGGCCTCATCTAGTTTTTATAACGGCCAAAAAAGATTGACGTGTAAAAGTGTTTTTACAACCTACTTACAAAATAAAAATCATTTATCATTTGCTCACACGTGAAAAATCCTCTGTATACAATGTGGATCTGGACTTACGACATTAAATTAAAACGAGCACAGTACTAGTCCATTGAAACATTTTAAAACACGAAAATTAGTAGTTAATGGAAAATTTAACAATTGCAATTTTCAAACAATATAAATATCAAAAAATCAATTGCATAAAAAGTAAACACGCTTTATCTACGAAAAGTCACTGACCTATTACGCGGCGTGGTGCGGGGTGCAGCGGGCAGTTGCGGTGCGGGACGTAGGTATAGGTACTTTAGTCGGAGAACAACAAATCACCAAGTTGCGCGTTCGCAACAAATCGTACCTATCGTACCTACCGTTTTACACAGGTCCTTGACCTTACAATGTTTACCTATTATTACGGACTCAGATCTACAGCATGTTGATAAATAAGAAAATGAAAAATAATTTCCTGTAGCTAAAGTATTCGTTGGATTTGATTGATTTTTTGTATACGGGTAAAGAACATGATACTCTTTAGGTGGCTTAAAGGAATGTCAATCGTCCTGCTCCACTTTGTATATGTATTTTATCTTATGCCATGGCCAGTTCCTCCTCGGCACGGGCATAGGCGTGATTCACGTCCTGCTGGTGGACAAGGACCTGGTGGTCTCGTTCGCGCCCGTGGACTACGTCAACAACGCCGTCATCGCTGCCGGCTGGGACTCCGTCCAGAACCGCCAGCACTGGGGCGGTGACATCCCCATGTATACCATCAGCAGCTCGCCTTATGGGACCAAGTGGGGTGAGTCCTAAATAATACATCCCCATGTACAAGTACTCCGTTAGCATGTGGAATGTGAACTCGGCAGTTATTGTTAGGCTCCTAGGAGGCTCTCGTTAGGCCGCTTGATATATGAAAAAAACAATACGGCTCTTATTGTTTTTTTATTTTTATTGTCAGATGGATACACGCCACTGTGGCGTAGGTATTTTTCATTCATTCTCCAATAGTTATAAGTACTAAAAGCTTTCTTAAGGTTTTTGTATTACTAACCAAGAAATGGACTCAGTCTGAAATATAAGTTTTTTTTTTTATATTCTCTTGACTCTAGTCTAGGTCGCAGGTGACAGAGACAAAGTCGACGATGGAATGAGCTTACCCAGAAGAAGCCTGTTCACTCTAACTTTGAAGAGATCAGGGTTGAATGCGTTCGGAAACAGGTTTACGAGGTTTTTGTCTCTCTGACCGCCGGTAATTTGGACCCTTTTCCCGATATCGCTGGGCTACCATTTTTTTTATTTGATTTTATTCTTTGATTACAAGAAATTAGCCCTATGATATCGAAAAATTCTTCAACATCGCCGTCAGCGGGAAATGGCAATGCTGAATATTTGACCAAAGCATAGGGCAGTGAAATGTCACTTATCTAGAGCCTCTAATGCTGTACAAGTGACATTCTGTCAGCGGTGGCGTGGCGAAGGCGATTGTCAAAACTTCTAAAATGTATGGGATTGACAAACGATATCGGAATGTCACGTGACCAATCTCGGGTATTTTGGCATTTCGACTGGCACTTTGTATGTAAGCTCTGCTCTCTGGTCACGCTCACGACAAGTCCTCGAAAAACTACGATGATAATCTATACTAATATTATAAAGCTGAAGAGTTTATTTGTTTGTTTGTTTGAACGCGCTAATCTCAGGAACTACTGGTTCGAATTTATCGAGGAAGGCTTTAGGCTATATATCATGACGCTTAAGCCAATAGGAGCGGAGCAGTGATAAAGAATGTTTTAAAATCGGGGATTCCACGGGGACGAAGTCGCGGGCAGCAGCTAGTTCCCAATAAAGTACTAGTGTGCATTTTTGACAATATATCCTTCCTACTTAATATTATGAACGCGAAAGTTTGTAAGTATGGATGGATGTTTGTTGCTCTTTCACGCAAAAAATACTGAACGCATTTGGATGAAATTTGGCACACAGATGGTTTATAACCAGGATTAACATATGGGATAATTTTTACCCCGATATTCCCACGGAATCGAGACTTATGCGGGTAAAACCGCGGGGCGCCGCTGGTTTTAAATAAACAAGGTAATAATTGTCTCCCCCACAGGTGATTTCGGTGATATCCTACGCCAAGATGAGTTCTACCGCATGAGCTCGCCGAAGACGCTGTGGTACAGCTACCTCATCGAGACCAACAACCTTATGCTGTACTGGCTCCTGAGCTGGTTCCTGCACTACATCCCCGGGTACTTCCTCGATGCCGTGGTGACCTTGCTCGGCGTCCGGCCCAAGGGAGTGCCTTCGTAAGTCTGTCTAACCTTTATTATCATCATCTGCCTAGACGTTTCCGAATTTTATTGGGGTTGACTACCACTCAAAAGTGATTCAGCTGAATACAAGTATTTTACGAGGAGTGACTGATACCAGACCACCAGAGTCCATAAAAATTTTTATAATAAAATTTTCGTAAGAATATTTAATTTGTCAGTCAGTTCAATCACCAAAAAGTATAGGACGCTCGTTTCATTTTCAAAAAACAAAAAATAAAGACGATACTGGCATGACGGACTAAATCGAATTATTACTTTTCGTTTGAGTCTATTCAGTATTCAAGGACAATGACAAATACGTGCATGAAACGATGGTTTTCAACACACTTGAAAAAAAAAAACAAAAAGCCTAAAAACATAATATTCGTAGGAGGTCCTTAGTGTCCCCGATAACCAACATAATATTATTTAAAAAAAATTGAATAGTTCAGGCCTGGCTTTCTGCATAACTTTTCTGCATACGTGCGATATACATTTCATTATATGCCTAAAAGCTTTTGGGTTGAGTCAGTTTTCGGTAATTACGTTGTAAAATATATACCATGCGGTGTTTCGGAAGCTCCAAACGGGAGAAATTCTTTCAGCAAAAACGTGGCTGAGCGATCGTCAAAATGACAAAAAATCATCATCTGCCTTTTCACAACTATATCGGGGTCGGCTTCCAGTTAGACCGGATTCAGCTGAATAGACGTAAATAAAACGATAAAAAAATCATGGGATCGAAACACGCTGTCGATATGTCATGTGGCTAATCCCTTATCTGGCATTTCAGCAATCGCATTCGTTGCCCGAACCGAAGTATTTTTAAAGTCTATTTTTACAATGATTTCAGCAACATTCGCATTCACATCTGAAAATATAGGAGTTTTTGACAGAGCGACTGGCACTTAGAATGTCACTTTGTTTAGCGCCTCTGATAACCATCCATTTTCGTCCGTGCGTCACTGCGGGGTGCCAACTAAAAACCAGCGCTGGGTATCTGACGCCCAGCAAATGCTGAGTTGGTAACCCTTTCGGTTCGGACACGCTCGGCGCATTCTGTACTTTGTGTTTGTAACCGTTGAGCTGTGTCTGCATAAAAGTTTTTCTATTCTATTCTATTTTCCCCAGGCTAGTCAAGATCTACAGCCGCGTGTACAAGTTGACGATGGTGTACCGCTACTTCCTGTCCAACTACTGGAACTTCCGCGACGAGAACCTGCGTGCCATGCTCACGCGCCTGTCGCCCGCCGACCGCGCCATCTACAACTGCGACGTCAGCAGCTTACAGCTCAAGGACTTAATCAAAGCCAGTTGCGTCGGCATCCGAAGGTTGCTGCGTTGTTCTATCACTATCCCCACCATCATCATCATCTAAAAAAACTCAATACTCAAAGCATTTATTTCAATTAAACCCTTTACAGGCACTTTTGAATTGTCAAGTCGAAAGAGGTGAAGCTATCTGCACGTTCCAAAGCGTAGATCTCTATGGAGAAGAACGTGCAAGAAACTCCACGGACACTCTTTTAAATCATGTTCTGTATTACATAACCTTGGTTACATCCTTGGTGCTTCTATATGTGAGGACAATGCAAAGAAAAAAAGGAAACTATAAAACGATTCAAAGTATAAAGGTTAAAACAAGTCAGTGGTAGTTAAGAGGTGACCAGTCTCAACCGACGGCGCCCGTTCACGAACATGACGCGTGTATGATATATCCTTCTCCTAGGAGGAGCTAGTGGCTAAATAATAACAGCCGTATGAGTCCATCTTCAAAGTTAAGCTTTGCCGAGGTTGGTTTGTGGATGGATGACCATCTATTCCATACCGAGTTTGCCACTGCCACCAGCTAATGCTGCGACGTCAGCTGCATCGAGTTCAAGAACTTCGTCAAGTCAGTCAGTAGTCTCTTATATGTATATATTATGACGAACGGAAAGTTGAGCTACTTGACTACTGACAAAGGCTTGCACTGAATGTACGGACCCATTTAAGTCTGTTTGGTTCTTTCTTCAAAAGACAAAATGATAAATGATATTTATTTTGTAAGTAATTTGTAAAAAACACTTTTACACGTTAATCCTTTTTGGCCGTTATAAACTAGATGAGGCCGGTGTTTCCTAGCTGACTGAACCTGAGAAGAAACACCGAAACAAACTCTGAGGTCAAGGTCGAAAGGGTCGAAAAAGGTCAAAAGCACTTTCCTCAAAAGGCCACCTCAGACATTGACCTACATGGTTCTCATATGATTTGACCAGTACGGATTGTATGGACTTTAAAAGAGACTTTGACCTCTGAGTTTGTTTCGGTGTTTCTTCTCAGGGTAGTCGACTAGGAAACACCGATTTCATCTAGCTTAAAATGACCAGAAATATTGGACGTGTAAAAGTGTTATGTTTAACCTACTTACAAAATAAACATAATTATATCATTGATGGTTGCAGGTTCATTGTGAAGGACGGGCTGCAGGGCAGCGAAGTAGGATACCGCAAACAGCAGCTCCTGTACTACGCCAACATCGCGTTTATCTCGCTGTACGTCTACTGCGTGTGGCGCTTGCTCGCCATGCTGTATGCTGTGTTTGCGGGCTTGCTCACCCTCTAGTGTGTAGTTGTACTAGTTATTGTATGTATGTAGTTATCAATAAATTTTATTTTATAAGCATACCGATGGTATTTTTTACGTATCTTACATTTTCTAATGATGATGTGAGGATCATGATGGTGATAATGACACTGGCAATGCCGATGATGATGGAAGTGATGATGAGAGTGATGATTGTCATGATAACTGTATACAGAAGCTGTTGGTTTGCCTTTAATAAATAAATAAATAAAAATAGTTAAAAGATGGCGTCGAAAAATTCCTCCGCATCGCTGGCCACTGGTAATTGGTGAATTTCAACAAGTGATTTTTATATGTCATTTCGGTGGGATTTTTTAATTTCAATGCTATCTACATATTTTTAGTGACAAATAAAACTTTAGCCTATTTTATAACATTGTGCGTGAGTGGACATCAAATTTCATCAAAACTTACATAAATATTTAAGGATGAATTTTTAAGAGTCCACTGAAATGAAAAGTGTCTACCGAAATGATAAAAATGACCACCGAAATGATAAACTGTGCACCGGAATGAAATAAATCCACCGATATGATACAGCTAAGAACAACCGTGCCGGGCAGCCAGGGTTCCGTACTTTGTTAGGTTTGATTTCCACAAATTTTAGATAAACACTGAGACAGGACAGTAGACAGTTATTTTAATATCATCATTAATATATAGATATTACAATTACTATTACATATATCATTCTTTGAGGTTAAAATAATCTCAAAGAATGATATTATTGTAATATTTATTATGATATGAATGAATTGTTTCTTCACTTAAATAACCTTTGGTAATTTTTCTGGTTGTTGTTGTGTGAAAATGTTGGAAAACTTTATCGTAAATGCTGGTAACCATAAATACATATTTTTGTTTGTTTACTAATTTACTTGATATATTTTCAAAAGAGTGAACGAAGCGCGATAAGAAAGCTTAAAGTTTCTGATTAATATGATGGCTGCATTTGTAAGTTATGCCATTAATAGTAATACATAATGTGTACCCGTTGCACTAAGAGAAAAATGCTAGGTATAATTTAGTTAAATTGGTAACGAAACGAGAATAGTGTTTCTACAGGTATATAAGTAAAACTTCTAAAATTAAATCAACTCTTATATTTTATACTGGGAGCTACTACCCGATAATATCACCGTGGACTCGACAATATACTGTCATCAGCTTGACCGACTCCGTACAGAAATCAACAAAAAGCGCCGTGAACAAACAAAGATATACCTACTTCCTTCACGACAACGCTCGGCCGCACATAGCCAAAGTCGTTCGTCAGAGCTATTGGATTTTGAATGGGAGCTACTGCCACATCCACCTTACTCTCCCGATCTAGCGCCAACGGATTTTCATTTGTTACGCTCTCTCAGTAATCATATACAGGACAAAAAATTTGATGATAGAGCACAGTTAACAGATTTCCTCGAAAGCTTTTTTGCCTCACGGCTCCCAAGTTTTTACGCTGAGGGTATCCATGCTTTACCTAATCGCTGGAAATGGGTTGTAGATAACAACGGTGCCTACTATAAAGACAAGTAATTGTAAATTAAAAATATAATTTAAAATTGTTTTGTTTATTTGCAACGCTCATTACTTTCCTACCAACCCAATATATACATGTAGGTACTAGCTACATAGAAATGTGTGTATATTATATATCTTTACACAACAAATACACCCGAATAATCTAATCTACACTTACTTACATTACAAAACTATGACTTTATATTTGATAAAGGATCTCTAAAACTTTATGGTTTTATCATTTCGGAGATACATTTCATTCCGGTGGACTGTGACACCGAAATGAAACTATTTTTGTCCCCATGTTACTGAAATGATAAACTTACTTTTTTGCCGGAAAAACCGCAAGCTTTGGGACCGCTGCGTTCGCGCCGAGAGTTTGAGCCGGACTGATCCGAAGTGAGGAAAGGTGAGAGGGGCGTAACAACGCAATGTTGACATGGATAATCTACTAAAACTTACTGTCCTCTGAAATGATAACTTTTTTCCAGACAAAAGTTGACTGCCTGTCAAATCCATGAGAAAGAAGATAAACAAACAAAAATAGTTTTATTTGATCGAATATATTATAATTTAATGATAAGAGAATTGATTTAAATCCATATTATGAATGTATTGGCAGGGGAAGGTATTTAATGAGCGGAATTGGGTTCGGGACAGGCCACCGTGATGATAAAATAACACTTTGTAATTATTTTTTTTGGTATATTAGAGGGTAGAAATCAATGATTTTTTTTGCCAAGGTAGAGAAGTACTTACGTTGTTGAGAAAAAATATATAAAATAAAAAACCAGCACATTGCACTACCGTTCTCAGGTTTGCCGTGTATTTTTTTTGCTAGCGCAATTCACCCTAATGTACCCAAAAGGCTGGCAGCATTACCACGCTGTATGGCAATGCTTATCCTTTGTCCAAGGTAAAAGCCAGCCCTTGGGTCACGCGAAGTGTCAACTAAACGTTTAGACAAATCTTTATAGAAGTTGTGAGCACTAGGACCCCACGACCCGAGAGTTTCAACCCCAAACGGCTCGAAAATATAACTACCAATAAGGTTATTATATTTCCGCCGCTTGAGGTTCTCCGCAGCCGCAGCGGCAGCGCCAGCACAGCACGATGAGCTAGGAAGATGGGATGGCGCAAGAGTATCGACACAAGTAGCGTCCCACACTAAAGGCCTACCCATCTTCCAGTTCTTCAGTTCTTTTAGTTTTAGTTAGTTTAGTGTTTTTTTATTTTTTATTTAAATGTATATATAGTAGTTATTATTCTTATTAAATAAATTCAGATACTATTAAAAAAACGACGAAAATCATGATGATGATAGAATAGATAGACTTAAAATGCTGCTGATAGCTTAAAATGACCAGAATTATTTCACGTGTAAAAGTGTTATGTTTAACCTACTTACTATATAAATATCATTTATCCTTCATCTGGCTGTTACGTACGCAAACTGCGTGTGGCGTTTGCTCGCCATGCTGAGTGCTGGTCTCCCGGACTTGCTCGTGCGCGTAGGTGTTCTATGTGTGGCTTTTTATTTTATTTTAAACTAGCGACCCGCCCCGGCTTCGCACGGATGCAATGTAGATACTAATGTTTCCTCTACTATAATATGCATGTATTATACATAAAAACCTTCCCCTTCAATTACTCGTACCTATTAAAAAAAACCGCATCAAAATCCGTTGCGTAGTTTTATAGATTTAAACATACATAGGGACAGACAGCGGGAAGCGACTTTGTTTTATACTATGTAGTGACGTACCTTACAGTACTACCTTGAAAACTAAAATCGTATGATGATGCAATTGACGAACTTAATAGAATTATTATATTTCTATGTACCAAATAAGAGATTTAATTTTAAAACGCACACTGATACACATATATATATAGTATCATGTATATTATAGGTTTAGATTTACGCCAAGTGTCACCTCGATGTTTAGTAAATCAGACTGGATACCGCCTATCACACCAGAGGTCCTTCTAATCTTCTTTGGAATAGAGGTATCAAATAAATGGTACATTATAATATAAAAAGATCCAGTGAGCCCTCGCACATTCCGGTACAGTAAGCGCAGACAGACATAGCGGTCAGTAGGAGCGGGATCGTCAGGAACGCAAAAGGGCTTACTGAGTTTCATCACTTCGGGCACCAAAGTTACGGTTTGTCGCAAATATCCTTCTTTTCTTTTTTTTTCTGTATGGGAAATCATCAAATGACTTCTCCCGCTCTGGGCGGAGCGGAAGGGAGTGTCAGACTCTTACTGACTAAAACCCACCCGTGTTCCTCTTGTGCCCTTTGCGTTCCAGGGCCGCGGTTACTCTTTCGAACAAATTCCGCAACCCTAGGTCGCAAATATCCTATGCCCAATTTTCAGTAGCCATAAGTTGTTCTGCCAGTTCTAAGGGCACGCCCTGTTTGACGAAGGATGCGTATTTGCCACGAGGCAATTTAATGATCACGTACCAATCTATCAGATGTACCTTGCTTAAAATAGAAGAGGTGCAGGTATTTCCATCAGGCCCAGATCGACCGTCGGTGCGTGGTGTTCCACGCGCGCCTCAAAGGGATGTCAGCAAATAGGACGGGTTCCCATAGGGTCAGTGCTGTCCAGGGGATGCGGAATTTGTTCGAAAGAGTCTTCGCGGCCATGGGATGCGGCGGGCTTTAGGAGTGTGATGTTGTATGAAGGACTTACATACCTTCATAAGAATATTAATAAGTAATGTTAAGAATATGTGGGTAGGGCTACAAATGTAACTGAGTAATTCGTTCGATCATCATTCTGTCAGTCGCAATATACAATACATACGTGTAACCGGGAGCTGCTGTTTTATTCCCTGACTCCGTATCCTGGCATTCCGGTTTTCTGACTCCAATGAGGTTATCATTTCCCCTGTATAGTATTGTTACGAGCTTCGGGTTCGTTACAATAAAATCAGCCGATTAAATAAACAAGGATGACACTTTAATTTACACCACACTAATTACACAATAAACTCACTAATCACAAAACACAATCGCACTATTAATCACTTGGGTTCGCAGTCGAAGATCGCTCTCGAAGTTATCACTTGTATCGCAAATCCAATACTGACTCGGTCGGCACATGTGCCGGCCTTATATAGGGTGCCGAGTAGAACTCCAGAAAGTTCGCGTACATATCGGTCGCGACCGACCAAGGTCCGAGAATTCTAGCATAGAAAAATCTCGAAGGTCCCCGACTTCAATAGTTCTGCTACTCGATACTAGATGGCGCTAGTGGTACCGAATGCCGCTATCATCTTAACTTAATTCTGGCGCGCAACACTGCCCCCTCCTAAGACATGCTCGTCCCGAGCATTATCAGCGCCATAATAACGCGCCAGTCGATCAACATGAACGATCTTAGGAGCGCTTCTTGTACCTTTCTGTATACGGTAGGTCACGTCATTGATCTTCGTCACAATCCGGTACGGTCCGTCCCATTTAGCTTGAAGCTTAGGAGATTTCCCTTTGCTGCGAACTGGATTATGCAACCACACTAGTGAACCTTCCTCGAACCCTTTATTGTTCATTTTGCGGTCATAGCGGGTTTTCATCTTTTCAGACATTTGCTGGCCCGATTGTCTGACGTGCTCATGAATGTCGTTCATTTTATTCCGCAAGTCATTCGCATAATCGGTTATACTGCGTGGAGCATCAGGTGGTATTCCGGTAATCAGGTCTGCAGGTAGCCGCAATTCTCTTCCAAAGTTTGCGAAAGCTGGTGTCACTGACGTGCTTTCATGAACAGCACTTCGGTATGACAGCAAAAACGGTTGTATGTGCTTGTCCCAATCTCGTTGCCGGTTTTCCACAACTTTGGCCAGATATCTCTCCAATGTCTGATTAAATCGTTCCACCATTCCATCCGATTGTGGGTGGTAAGAAGTTGTCCTCGTTTTATGAGTACCCATAACTCGGCAAGTTTCCTGGAATATTTGGGACTCAAAATTCCTTCCTTGATCGCTGTGAATCTCTAAGGGTACTCCAAAACGACAGAAGACTTCATGAACTAGTTTATCCGCAACTGTTGAAGCTTCTTGGTTTGGAATGGCGAAGACTTCCGGCCACTTAGTGAAATAATCCATAACCACCATGAAATACTTGTTACCACTTTCACTTTCCGGAAAAGGTCCCGCAACGTCTAGGGCTATCCTTTCCCATGGTGCACCAACATTGTACAATTTCAATGCACCTCTGCTACGAGTCTGAGGTCCCTTTACAGCCGCACAACTTGTACACTTGCGACACCAGTCCTCAACATCGTCACGACAGTGGACCCAGTAAAACCGTTCCCGTATCTTCAGTAGAGTCCGTTTTACACCCATATGGCCTCCTGAACAACCATTATGGTACAGCTGTAGAACATCCGGTACTTTAGCTTTAGGGACAACCATTTGCAAATGACAGTTGTCTCCCCGAGCATTTTCCCATTTACGGCACAGGACTCCATCCTGAATCACTAAACTGTCCCATTGTGCCCAATAGCTTTTTGTGACGGAACTCATCGCTGAGACATCACTCCACGTTGGTTTAGGAGCATTGGCCTTCATCCATTCCAAAATTGGCTTGATGTCCGAGTCTTCCCGCTGTGCACATTGTATGCTTTCCTTCCACTCGTTGCTGAGATCTGTCTTGATCATCCTCACAGGTACGACTTCTTTACCCTCTTGCCGGGTACAATGCTTGCAGTCTTCTGGGCAACGTCCTCTTGACAATACATCTGCGTTGCCATGAGATCTCCCGCTACGACCGTCGACCACCAAGTCGTACTCTTCCAATCGCTGTCCGCGATTGTCAGCCGCTCTACCTGCTAGAGGTCGGCTATCTGCCCTTTGAGCAGTTCGCTTAGGGCAACTGGGCCTCAAGTGGCCTCTTTCACCACAGCCGTAGCATCTAGGGCTGCGCCCTTTATAATGGCCACGAACTGCAGCTGCTGCAACCTCCCTGCCATAGTGGGAACGATGGTTCTGTCGCACAGCTTACCCTTCTGAAGTTCACCTAGGGCAACTGGACCGTAGGTGGCCCCTTTCCCCACAACCATAGCATCTAGGGCTGTATCCTTTAGACCGGTCGCGAACAGTAGCCGCTGCAACCTCCCTGACGCGATGGGAACGATGATCCTGCCGCACAGCTTCCACTTCCAGAGCATGAGCCAAGGCGTCCTTGAGCGTCCCGTGATGACCGAGCCTCACAGCAGCTCTGACCTCAAGGTCCCGGATGCCGTCAATGAATGCCTGCACCAGGTTCCCTTGAATGAGCGCAGGTACAGACTGGTATGCTTTTCGGACCAGCTTCTCCACCTCAAGGGCCCACTGCTGCAGGTTTTCACCGCTGCGTTGCACGCGATCCTTTAGCTGCGCACGAAACACGTGTTCCAGATGAGCGTCGCCATACCTAGATTCCAACGCCTCAAGAAGCTGCTCGTAAGTCACTTCCTTGCCGAGAGCTTCCAGAACAGTTAAGGCCTGGTCCCGCAGACCTAGTGTGAGGGCAGTCATGGCCTGATTTTTATTCCACCCGTTCGCCTGCATAACGGCCTCAAATTGTATTTTGTAGGCCGACCAGGAAGATGTTCCATCGAACGGTGGCACTTTGAATCCCCGTGGCAAAGGTGTTGTAGCTGAGGCTGCAATTCCATTTCCAACTTTAAGGTTGTCCAGCGTTTTCCTCACGTCAACAATCACGTTGTCAACCCGATGATTAATTTGGTCGATTCGTGTTTCAGCTTCCGTCAGGCGGTTCTCGTGCTGAACCACCTTTTCCTTTACAACCTTAATTTCTTTGCCGAAAGTGGCATGCAGATCCTTCATGAGGAACATCTGCTCTTCCTGGCGGCGCGCCTGCTCCTCCTTGTCACGTTGGAGCTGTTCTTCCAACCGACGGGCCTGTTCCTCCTGGCGGCGAGCCTGTTCTTCCTGGCGGCGAGCCTGTTCTTCCTGGCGGCGGGCCTGTTCTTCCTGGCGGCGGGCTTGTTCCTCCTTATCACGCTGCAGCTGCTCTTCTAAACGACGGGCCTGTTCCTCTTGTCGGCGGGCCTGTTCCTCCTGGCGGCGGGCCTGCTCCTGCAGCATCAGCATCAGAGCAGCAAAGTCTGGTGCTGATGATGATGCTGGAGCGGCGGTGGACGGGCCGGCCTCTAAGGTCGCCAGCTGTCTCTCCATAGCCTGCGGCGTTGCGCTTCCAAAACGCCTCTGGTCCGTCTCTTGCTGGCGTTGACTACGGGTACGAATACCCTCAGTGTCGTCCTTCGGTAGAATCGGCATCTTTTAAATCCCCTCTTCTGACACCAATTGTTACGAGCTTCGGGTTCGTTACAATAAAATCAGCCGATTAAATAAACAAGGATGACACTTTAATTTACACCACACTAATTACACAATAAACTCACTAATCACAAAACACAATCGCACTATTAATCACTTGGGTTCGCAGTCGAAGATCGCTCTCGAAGTTATCACTTGTATCGCAAATCCAATACTGACTCGGTCGGCACATGTGCCGGCCTTATATAGGGTGCCGAGTAGAACTCCAGAAAGTTCGCGTACATATCGGTCGCGACCGACCAAGGTCCGAGAATTCTAGCATAGAAAAATCTCGAAGGTCCCCGACTTCAATAGTTCTGCTACTCGATACTAGATGGCGCTAGTGGTACCGAATGCCGCTATCATCCTAACTTAATTCTGGCGCGCAACAGTATCTTAGCGCAATATTACAAGGTTCAATCTGTAAATTGCCTAACAATCTCTTATATGTTTCATAGTTTATACAAGATATAGCACTTACCGTGTCGCATTCCATGTTTAAATCTCTGCCATGCACTTTTAAAATTAAATATATTGGTGGACACTGAGCTGATAAATTATTTAAGTCGACAGTCATTACCTCGCCGCTTCGCTCGTCGTCCGAGCAGCTGGCTTCATGAACTTCACGAAGATGGTGATGTCCTACTTCTAACGGGCATACGCGGCGCAAATGTCTTTGCTTGTTGGATACTCAACAAACGTATCGTGTGAATTTACACCAAGCCGTATCGTGCAACCCTCCACACGCGTTGCACGGTTGGTTCCGCCGAGGTCGCTCCCCCGGAGCAGCCGCTGCCGGTGCCTCCTCTATGAACATGGACGAATACGGATGTGGTTCGTAATTGATGATATCCAACGCATAAAAAAACAAAACCGGCTTGAATTAAACAACCACGAGAGGAGCGCATCGAACGTAAGTCATCAAAAAAGTTTTTAAGCAGCTTTCCGGTCAAGGTAGTAGCATTCAGTCGAGTAACTGCAGAGACTGCAGTTGTCAATCAGGAAAAAAGTGATAATTGTTGGTTTTTTTAATAATTCTTGATTGTAAGTTAGTGTGAGTTCGTATTCATTCCCCGTGGTTCGGTGTTAAGGATTTTTGGACAATAAGGTTAGTAAGAATAAAATTATGCAAAGGATTAATGTTTGTTAGGGCCAAACAAGACAGTAAAAAAATTGTTTAACTAACAATATACATATATACAATTATTCCTGGACCAAAAATATATGATTCTGTCCGTCAGTTACATTATAAAATATAATGAACATATAAAAAAAAATTCAACATATTTTCAGGGTTCCGTAGTAAAACAAGGAACCATTATACTCGTAGTTTCGCCATGTCCGTCCGTTTTTTTGCGGTTTTTCTCGGAGGCTATTGATGCTATGAAGCTGTAATTTAAAAAACTTTTTACAAAAAATACAACCGACTTCTAAACAAAAAAAAAAACAAAAAGTTCAAAATAAATTTAATTTCGAAACTCGTTGTTTTTGGTTGCTTTTTTGTTTTTGAACACACCGACTTCCGAAATTAAAGTTATTTAGTACTTTTTGTTTTTTTTTTTTTGTTTAGAAATCGTTTGTATTTTTTGTAAAAAACAAATATTTTTCTATTTTTAGTGGTTCACTCCTAGCTACACATACCCATCACAGCGTACGTGGTAAAATCGGTGTAAATAATAAACAAACATGCGATTTCAGCTATCCCGACAGATTTGCTATCATTTATTGAAATTAACAAAAAACCGCTTGTTCAATTTCGATAAAATTTTCATGGGACCATTCGGGAAGTAGGTATACCCTTTCCAACAAAAAAAGAATTTTTCAAATCGGTTGGCAAGCGACAGAGTTATGCGCGAACAAACATAAAAAAAAATACAAACATCCGAATTGAGAACCTCCTCCTTTTTTAGAAGTCAGTTAAAAAATAGATACTAATTAGTGATAGGTATATAGAGAAAATCTGTTTTTTTTATAAGGTACGTTAAAAAAGCAATAGTTTTTCCTGATTTCCATACCGTATACCATTATGACGGGTATCGTATCGTTTGGTTAAAACCATTTTTTGATATTTTGATATATTGTGCGTTTTTTGTTGGTCTTCTAAAAATAAACCATTATTTAACGATACTAATAGATAAAGCTGAAGAGTTTGTTTGTATGTTTGCTTGAACGCGATAATCTCAGGAACTACTGTGTGTTAGATAGCACATTTATCGAGGAAGGCTAGGCTATATATCATTACGCTAAGACCAATAGGAGCGGAGCAGTCAAGAAAAATGTGACACAAACGAAGTTGCGCGGATCTGCTAGTTGATAATAATTATTCAAGACAGTGGTATATAATAACGAAATTCAAAGAAAAACTATCACGGTTAACTAGGCTTAACAAGCTAATGAGGAATAGTCGACTAACTTATAATATACTAGCAGCGCCCCGTGGTTTCACCCGTGTTGTTCCCGTACGTCACGTCGCGGTCGTGGTAAAATTGTAGCACGCAGTGACGTCACACGAGTTTTCATCGTTCTATCGTCTTCATTTTTTTACATGAAAAAAGAAAATACGTGTCCAATATTTTTTGGAAATCTATCTGACGGACTAATTAGATTTTTTCACGACGTATACGACAGGTATTTTGTTTATTTTGTGACCCATAATGCATGTATCTGTAGATAAAGATACATTTTACAGCATGGGATGCCCAACTTATTAGGTGCTTGTGGAGCTGAAATTCGAGTACAAGAGTCAACAGTTCATACGCCGAGCCACAGAACATGCCGTGGTTGTTTTAATGTTCCCACTGCTGGGACTCAGGCCTCCTCTCTAGGAGAGGGAATGGGCCGTAATCCAGTACGCGGGCCCAGTGCGGGTTGGTGAATGTCATATGTCTTCGAATTTTTGTTTTGGTGATGAAAATAATTATACAAAGTAATGCGCCTGGCTGGCGGTTTGAACCCGCGCCCTCAGCAACGAAGACAGGGCCCCATAGGGTCAGTGCCTGCTAGGGTTGCGGAATTTGTTCGAAAGAGTCACCGCGGCCCTGGAATGTAAAGGGCACAAGAAGGATCACGAGTGGGTTTCAGTCAGCAAGAGTCTGACACTCCCTTCCGCTCTGCCCAGAGCGGGAGAAGTCATTTGATGATTTCCCATCCAAAAAAAAAAGAGGTCAAATTAATAAGTTTGAAACTTATAGACATAGTACTCACATATTTATAACATCCATGTGAAACAGTGACAAACATCCATCCATCAAACCATTCTCAACATATTTCACATTTATAATAATAATTGAATATTAGTAAGATACTAGGCCTATGGTTGACACCAGATAAATGTGCAATAAAGGTCACTGCCCTTTCCTTTATATCTCTTCGTAGGTACATGGACAAAAAAAATGAATCGTTTTCCATTACTAGTAAATATAAAGGATCGCGATGGATGTCGATTCAATATAGCATTCATTCATTATTTCTGTTTTAAGAATTAAGGTTGTCAATAAATGTAGGTGGGTCAATGACCGTTATTGCACATTTATTTGGTGTCGACTATAGGTACCTTCCACCCACACGCACTAAACGTTTTGGGAACACATACATTGTGCGTACAGCTAAGGAGTGGAACTCCCTGCCAGAGTCTGTGTCTCCTGATAGCTACAAGCTGGGAGCCTTTAAGTCAACAGTGAACAGATTACTTCTAGACAAGCGTGCTGCTGCATCGTCGACCACATGCCACTGTCCTTTAATAAACCTTATCAAAACGTATGAGAGTGAAAGAGACAGATAATGTTGTAACTCTGTCTAGGAGCGTGATATCGAAAATCCGAGATAGAAAGATAGATAGCGGTAAAACGAATTCATTTATTTGTATAACGCATTTTGGACTTAAGGCTGTACCCGGACCAAATAACCTTGAGCATTCGTTCCCTCTTCGCCGCACCCACAAGATTCGTAGCGATTACGCTCAGATTTTATAGTAAAATCTATATAAAATCAAATTTTCGAGTTAAATCTATCTATACTTATAATAAATCTGTAGAGAGGTCAATTCTGTACAAGGAATATATTTTCAAAATAACTATCAGGGGGTGATTAGTGATCGATACTGGTGCCAAAAATGCAATCAGTAAAATTTTTGTCTGTCTGTCTGTCTGTCTGTCTGTCTGTATGTTCTTTATAGAAACAAAAACTACTCGACCGATTTTAACGAAACTTGGTGCAATTATTCTTCATACTCCTGGGCAGGTTATAGTATACTTTTCATCACGCTACAATCAATAGGAGCAGAGCAGTGAAGGAAAATGTTGGGAAAACGGAAGAAGTTACTCCATTTTTTAAGCTTCCGTCGCGTGTGTAGCCTTAATGGTTAAAGTTACATAGAAATCATGTATTACGGAAATGTTCTACATAAAATTATCTAAAAAATATCCCGAAACAGCATGTCTATCTTTTGTCAATTTTAAACCGATCGGGCTGAGAGTTTCAAAATCGGGGGTAAAGTAACTATTCCACGCGGACGAAGTCGCTGGCAGAAGCTAGAAAAAAATAAAACTAGCAAAATGTTTATTATGAAATTACCTATCCATTACTTTAAGTAGCAAACCAAAATAATGGTTACTTTACGAGGAGATGCATGTTAAAAATAATTATTTCTCATTTCTGTCGTTTCGTTGCGACTCGATAATTAAACATAGCGACTTAAAAAAAAAACTACCATTTTGGAGTCAAGATTATGTAGAAATTTAATGTATTTTTTATTTGTTGATATTTTTAATGAATAATGAGAAGATGGCTCCTAAAAACTACACAAAAAACGGCTACCGCTGCGTTTTGCTCGGGGACGCGCCTTAAACCATAATCGGTCAGTTTATTACTGAGCGTGCGACGTCATCGCTTACCATCAGGTGAGATAGTGGTCAGACGTTATATAATGAACTCGAAAACGATGTCTTCGTACGATCCCGACGACAAACCAGTCAGGATCCTATATAAGGCTATAAAGAACTCATTTTAAATTGATTTTGTTGTTTCTCGCTTAAATTTCGGTCAAGTTCACATTGTCCACATACTGGTACATGACCTTACGAGTAAGTCATAATAATTCTGGTTATACTTTAAGGTCAAGGGCTAAGAAATTCACCGATATGAAAGCGTCAGTAAAGAACTGTGTCAATTGTTTGGGGCAAGCGAGTGTGAGTAGGTAAACTACAACAAGCGTTTTCCTAACCATGGTAGTTCCATCTTTTTAAGACTTCAAAAAAAATTGAAAAAGTCCCCGACACAAAATCCTAAGTTCCCTTTAAAAAGTCAAAAATAATAAAAAGAAACTCAATCTTAAAGTACCAAAGTATGTAATTTTTATTTGATACTTTTTATTTTGTGATTTACCTCATAACTTTTTACTGTGCATATATGGATTTTGATATGTGCATATGTCACCGTCAAATTGCAGATTCCGGAAGATTGTAATAGATCTGTATAGGTTATAATTTCTCGACATATTATGAAAATATAATTTATACCAAATTCCAAATGAGTCGGTCTGGTAGATTCGGAGAAAATCCGCTGTGACAAACGGAGAGACACATAAATACTCTCTTAGAAGGGTTCCCTTAAAGTCTGAAAACCGTTGATTTGTAGTTTTAACCGACTTCAAAAATGGAGGAGCTTCTCAATTCGAATCTATTTTTTTGTGTGTGTTACCTCATAACTTTGTACTGGGTCTACCGATTTTGATGATTATTTTTATATTCGAAAGCTGGTGCTTGTGAAAGAGACCTGACGACTAGTATTCGAGTTATCCCTAATAATGTGTGTGAACAAGAGAAGACGAGAAGGCCACCACAGACATTAACCTACATGATTCTCATATGACTTGACCAGTACGGATTGTATGGACTTCAAAAGAGACTTTGACCTCTGAGTTTGTTTCGGTGTTTCTTCTCAGGGCGGTCAGCTCTGAAACACCGGCCTCATCTAACTTGAAATTACAAAAAAAAAATATATTGGATGTGTGGAAGTATAATCAGCCTTTTAACGTCCCCACAGCTGGGACACAGGCCTCCTCTCTAGGAGAGGGAATGGGCCGTAATCCACCACGCGGGCCCAGTACGGGTTGGACGTGTAGAAATGTTATGTTTAACTTACTTACAAAACAAATATCATCATTTATGAGAATGTGAAGCCTTAAACCAAAGTAACAAATCAATATACGAGTATGATGTTTTTTTTTATGAATAAAGACTGTTATTAATCTTATGATTGAGTAGTAAACGCGTGACTGGAATCCCAGTACATGTTCACACGTGATGTTGATAGCATAATGCTGAGCAGTCAGAAAGTGCATTTTATATAGGGTTGCCATCCGTCCGGGTTTCCCTGGATTAGTCCTAGTTTGGAGGGTGTTCGGGGAGCGTCCGGGCGGGGTTTTCAAAGGTGTCCTGGTATTACACGGACATTTTTTCTGTTTAGGAATCCTCCATTGATTGAAAATTTGGAAGATAAGCAACTAATTAAAACAATACTTAGTTAGGTATGTAATAATAATTCATTCGTAATCGTAAGCGGGATACGATCTACTTGTAAATCAGCAAAATTGCTGGCGCTATAGTTTATATTGCAAATACGCTGTAATAGATTATATATTAATCAAGTTTATCCTTTTTTATATATTTATAAGGCTTTTTGTTTCGGGTCTGTTCGGGGAAAAAAATCAATTTCACTCAATTGTCCGGGGTTTTAAAGATTTTGTCCGGCGTCGGCAATTTCGATGATGGCAACCCTAATTTTATAAATAAAACAAACATTCTGCAAGCTTGCATATTTGGTATTACGCAGAAAATATTGTCGATGTTAATGTCACGGAGTGAGTTGTAAATGGAGTGATAACTTGACATTTCATCGTCACACGCCCGATTAACAAAGGTAAGCCAAGTGTTCCTGTCTGATCGTTTAAAATATCGCAGCGAAGTGTCATTTATGCATTGACAGCTCACTTCACGTAGGGATATTTTTAACCGACTTCTAAAAAAGGAGGAGGTTCTCAATTCGGATGTTTTTTTTTTTTATTTTTTTTTTTTTTATTGTTTGTTCGCGCATAACTCCGTCGTTTGTCAACCGATTTGAAAAATTCTTTTTTTATTGGAAAGGGTATACTTCCCAAATGGTCCCATGAAAATTTTATCGAAATCAACCAAGCGGTTTTCGAAAAATCAACAAAAATCTAAAAAAAATATGTACATTTTCTACATTGATGACCTCTTAGTTTACTCTGCGAAGGAGCAGTACGTTTTTTTTTACACCAATGTGATTGGTTCGTTTAGGTGGGGGAGGGGAGGGGGTGTAGGTACCACTAAAAAGTGAAAAATAAAAAAAAACTTTTTACAAAAAATAAAACCGACTTCTAAACAAAAAAAACCAAAAAGTATAAAATAACTTTAATTTCGGAAGTCGGTGTGTTCAACAACAAAAAAGCAACCAAAAACACCGAGTTCCGAAATTAAAGTTATTTTATACTTTTTGGTTTTTTTTGTTTAGAAGTCGGTTTTATTTTTTGTAAAAAGTTTTTTTTTTATAGAATATCATTGTTGTTTCCCGTATCTTCGTTCCTTTGGTCTATCTCATAGTAATCATGCATTATCCGGGATAAAAACGTATCCCCAAACCCCGACCCAATTTCGAGAAGTTATTACAGAACGAATGAACTAGTGATACTAAAGTTAAGAATGTTACCTAACTTAATATTATTAATGCGAAATTGAGTGTATTTGTTTTGCTTTCACGCGAAATCACTAAACCGATTTTGATGAATCGGTTAAAATAATTGGAAAAAATCGCAACGCGTTAAACTTCGATTCGACGTGTCACTAAACCACTCAAAGTTAAAGTCAAAACGTTTATTTTAATTAGGCCACTAAACAGCACTTTTGAACGTCCGCGTCATCATTAAAATGTATCATAATTAGACTAATTAGACTGTAGCGTCCATTCGAAAAGGTCTCCATAGTTACTCTTTTATAATATCTTTTTTTATATTTATATATATTTTTTATATAGGTATCTCTTTAATAAATGTTTTGCGACGATGAAAATGTTACCTACAAGATTAACATTTGATTCCATCTACGACTGACGTCACTTCGCTAAAATGCACGGCATGACTGGATCAAGTGGTTTGCCTTCCATTAGCTAGTCAATCTGTGTCAGTGAATATCGAAGGAGTGTATTCAGTCTTGTTCTGAGACACAAATATTCTTGTGGATATCTGTGTTGTACGTGGTTACAGAGTGTCCGTGACGTACTGATCAGTTTGTGCGGTGTAGATAGTGACCGGGTTATAACTTTAAGTAAGTACTTTATACTGTAACTAACTTTAGTCTATTACCGAGTGTAGGGTTCCAACTTGGGCACGCCACTGTCATGTCGATAAGTCCCCTCTTTGAGGAGTAGCCACTCCTCAGAGGCGCCACGACATCCTCACCTTCCGCATGAATCAGGTGCTCACAGAACACGGTTATTTCGGAAGTTACCTGTTTCTGATTCGGCGGAAAGACACGCCCGGGTGTTACCACTGTGTGGATCGATCGGAGGACATGGTAGAGGTCTACTTTGCATGGGTGGTGCATTGCAGTGTGCTCGCTGAGACGAGGCGGCGAGATCTCGCTTCTGGGCTCCTTCCTGGTTCAATCCATAGTGAGAGGAAAACCTCACGCCCCAACTGCTGCAACAGAAGAAGACGCCCCGGGCGTTGTGAGTCGCAGGGCGATTTGCAGCCACCGAAAGCGGACGCGAGCCACCTAAGGATCGCCGTCCGCAGGCCCGCGCCCTCCGTTGCGAATTTTTTTCAAAGAGTCTAGAGTCTCTAAAGTCACCGCGAATGCAAAGAGTATTAGGAGGAACACGGATGGGTTTAAGTCAGTAATAGTCTGATACTCCTTCCCGTTCCATCTAGGGCAGGTAAGTCATATTGTGTTAATTTCACACCAAAAAAAAAAGTACCTATTTTACCTATCTCTGTTCGACGTATTTGACGTAAACTTAACAAACAAACTCAGGGTCGTAGTAAAATATTGATATTCCTAAGTTTTTGACTCGCTGAACAACCGTACAAAATAAAAGTCGAATTAAGACCTCTTTTTTTGAACTCGGACAAAATACTTCTAGCTAACTAAATCTTAAAATATGGCGTCATAAAATTCCATCAAATCACTGTCAACTGGAAGAGTTCTCAAAAAAACTTTTTAAAAATCTATATTATACACGTTTTATTTCATTTCAAAAGATCGCTTATATTTTTTAATCAAAATAATTCCAAAAATTGTGTGAATTCTATGATAAAAGTGCGTGCACAGGGTGCGGGCGGCAAAGAGGGAACGAATGCTCAAGGTTATTTGGTCAGGGAAACGCTTTAAGATAAAAGCCAGCCCTTGGGTCACGTGATGGCCTATGCGTTTGGATAGATCGTTAAAAGAGTACGAGCACTTGAACTAGGGTTCGGTCCAAGAGTTTCAACCCCAACGAGCAACGGTTAGTAAATGTGACTACTGACTAGCTGTTGTTATATCTCTGCCCAGCGGGCGTACCATGACGTCTTAAAACGTGAGTCTTCCGAGCAAGAAAAAGGGATGGAGCTATATAGGGTGTATAACTCTATCCCTCTTTCTCGCTCGGAAGACTCATGTTTTAACACCTCATGGTACGCTCGCAGATCAGAGGGCTGAGGCGCTAGACAAGTGACATTCTGCCAGCGGTAGCGGGGGGCGAGGACGATTGTCAAAATATCTAAATGTATGGGGTTGACTAATGCTGTGGAAAGTTCCCGTGGTCGCCATCGTCAATAGAAAGGCTCTTTGTCTAGAGCCTCTGTTCAGTTTGATGTAGCTCGAAGACTTAAACTTCTGAATAATCTTGTGTCTTTCGGTTACAGGGACCCCTCGAAGCGGAGATAACCATGGACCCAGCGCTTGCAGTGGAGTTAGAGGCGCTGTCGCGACAGAAAGCCATGATCGAAGCCACGGAGCGAGGAGCTTCAGAAGTGCAGCAGTTCTACCGGAACGCCGCCGTGCTGGTGACGGGCGGCTCCGGCTTCCTCGGCAAGCAGCTCATCGAGAAACTCTTCAGGTGAGACTCTTCAACTGGTGGCACCTTTACCCTACTAATGACATACAGGTGGTGGTCGGTGATGGCCGAGAAGCAGTGGTGGCCGAGTGGTAACGGCTCCGACTTACGAATTGTAGTTCGCGGGTTCAAAACCAGCCAGGCGCATTACTTTGTGTAATTAATTTCATCGCCACTGCTCTCAAGTGAAGGAAAACATCGTGAGGAAACTGGCATGTCCTAGAACCAAAAATTCAAAGACATGTGACATTCACCAACCCGCACTGGGCCCGCGTGGTGGCCCATTCCCTCTAGGAGAGGGAATGGGCCGTAATCCGAGGAGAGAGGAGACTTTTGTCCCAGCAGTGGGAACATTAAAAGGCTGATTATGCTATGCTATGCTGAATAACATACAAAGCCTTTGAAGACATAACCTTCTACAGCTTTGTTAGTCGCTTCCTATTAGTTATTGAAG
This sequence comes from Hecatera dysodea, assembly GCA_905332915.2. NCBI lineage: Eukaryota > Metazoa > Arthropoda > Insecta > Lepidoptera > Noctuidae > Hecatera > Hecatera dysodea. The sequence continues at coordinate 11,423,114 of HG995315.1, forward strand.
AGTTCCGTTGCTTATCTCCGAAGCTCTTGATCCTAATCTATACTAATATTATAAAGCTGAAGAGTTTGTTTGTTTGTTTGAACGCGCTAATCTCAGGAACTACTGGTTCGAATTGAAAAATTCTTTTTGGGTTGAATAGACCATTTATCGAGGAAGGCTTTAGGCTATATATCATCACGCTTAAGCCAATAGAAGCGGAGCAGCGATAAAAAATGTTTTAAAATCGGGGATTCCACGGGGACGAAGTCACGGGCAGCAGCTAGTATTTTATATATGTACGTGAAATTCGTTTATTATGACGCCGCTTATATTGACCAACCGCTTAGTATGAAGTAAAACGGAGCTAATTTTGGTTTTCATATTAAATTCTTTAAAAAAAAGTAGGTACGGATATAATGACTTCGTTTATTGACATGTCGCTTATTATGACCTATTTTTCAGAAATCATGTTTGGTTATAGTGAGAGACATGACTTCTAATTTGTTTCTGACTCATTTTGTTTTGATTGATCTATGTCTATCAACATTTTCTTTTTGTGTTTCTCATTATTACACGATATAACTAACAAAGATGTGATTTTGTTTAATTCCTAAGATGACGCTTTTTATGACGTCCGCTTACGGCCGAACCCAATAACCGATCTATCACATACTGGAGATTGAAAAACAAATGAAACAACAGAAAAACTATATAATTTTTCGTGATTTTTCTGTTGTTTCATTTGTTTTTCTATCTCCAGTATGTGATAGATCGGTTATTGGGTTTGGCCGTTAGTATGACATATTTTTCACATCCCTTCGATGTCATTATAAGCGGATTCAACTGCAGTTAAATGCACCTATGAATTAAAATAACGAAACTCCAATTTAAAATCGAAATCTAGCGGCCACTAGTTTGTTTAACTTTTTTTATAATTCATTAGCAGCGCCCCGCGGTTTCACCCACGTAGTTCCCGTTCCTCAGGGCGAATGTGCATAGCTTTCTAATGGTGAAAGAATTTTTGAAATCGGTCCAGTAGTTTTTGAGTTCATTACATACAAAAACACAAATCTTTCCTTTTTATAATATTATTATAGATATAGCTTTTATCATTTCGGCAGTTAGACAAATCAGATGGAACCTCATTTGTTTAAATCTAACAGCCGAAACGTGTGGCAAATTAAAAGAAAAACAAACTCTCGAAAGTACCCTCCTAATGGAGCAGTCTGGTGAAAATAAAACTAATAAGAAATTTAAGCCAAAAAAAAAACTATAAAACACAAGTAAAATAATAAAAAAAAAACATAAATTTATAAAATATCTAGATATAATTTAAATCTATATAAGTAAGTACATTACATACAATAAATTCAGACCACATGAAATAAGCGTATAAAAAGATACTATAAAATATTATGTATATTATAAATGATCAGCGGTCTCCGAGACTATAATTGGCATAGAAAGAAAGAAAGAAAAGAATTTGATATTAAATTGTTATTAGATGTAACATACTTATTCTAAATCTGCATGCTTCGTCATTAGACGACGATAAATTTATGTTAAAATTTAAGTTTCATAAAAGTGAACTGTATCATATTCTTATGAGAATAAAGAATCTTTAAACCTAAGCCATCCATTTCCAAAACTGATTTAGTCAATGTAAACCTTCCAGAGCCTGCGATGTTGCGAAGGTCTTCATTCTGTTGCGGCCGAAGAAAGGGATGACCATCCAGGAGCGAGTGGAAGAGATGCTGCAGGACCCCGTGAGTAGAACATACTGTGTAATGTCATAAACCCCGTGAGTAGAACATACTGTGTAATGTCATAAACCCCGTGAGTAGAACATACTGTGTAATGTCATAAACCCCGTGAGTAGAACATACTGTGTAATGTCATAAACCCCGTGAGTAGAACATACTGTGTAATGTCATAAACCCCGTGAGTAGAACATACTGTGTAATGTCATAAACCCCGTGAGTAGAACATACTGTGTAATGTCATAAACCCCGTGAGTAGAACATACTGTGTAATATCATAAACCCCGTGAGTAGAACATACTGTGTAATGTCATAAACCCCGTGAGTAGAACATACTGTGTAATGTCATAAACCCCGTGAGTAGAACATACTGTGTAATGTCATAAACCCCGTGAGTAGAACATACTGTGTAATGTTATAAACCCCGTGAGTAGAACATACTGTGTAATGTCATAAACCCCGTGAGTAGAACATACTGTTTAATATCATAAACCCCGTGAGTAGAACATACTGTGTAATGTCATAAACCCCGTGAGTAGAACATACTGTTTAATATCATAAACCCCGTGAGTAGAACATACTGTGTAATATCATAACGCCGCGCCTGTATTCCCCGGAGCGATAAGCAGAGTTGTATCGTACAATCTCATTTCGACAGATCTATTCAAGATTCAAGATCGTTTATTGCAATCCATAATGTACACAAACAGATGGTAATTTATATGAGAAACTAGCTGCTGCCCGCGACTTCGTCCCCGTGGAATCCCCGATTTTAAAACATTCTTTATCACTGCTCCGCTCCTATTGCCTTAAGCGTGATGATATATAGCCTAAAGCCTTCCTCGATAAATGGTCTATTCAACCCAAAAACAATTTTTCAAATCGGACCAGTAGTTCCTGAGATTAGCGCGTTCAAACAAACAAACAAACTCTTCAGCTTTATAATATTAGTATAGATTCATTTATCAAGTACTGCATAAGGATAATGATCAAATTTGTATATCCAGGTGTACAGCATGGTCAGGAAAAAGAAGCCGAACTTTGCGGAACGGATAGTACCGATAGGAGGCGACGTGGCTGAACTGCGGCTGGGCCTCAGCGACCAGGACTGGGCTACCGTCACCACCCAGGTAACTAGCCATCCATCTACCTACCTTCTGAACCAACGCAAATATGTTGGGGTCAGCTTCCAGTCTACGCTACATGGTTCTCATTTGATTTGTCCAATATCGATTGTATGGACGTCAAAAGAAAGTGTTTATTATGGCGTTATTTCCATGGAAGATGGGTAGGCCTTTAGTGTGGGACGCTACTTGTGTCGATACTCTTGCGCCATCCCATCTTCCTAGCTCATCGTGCTGTGCTGGCGCTGCCGCTGCGGCTGCGGAGAACCTCAAGCGGCGGAAATATAATAACCTTGTTGGTAGTTATATTTTCGAGCCGTTTGAGATAGCCACACCGGCTAGTTAATTTTTTCATTCCCTTTCGAATGGTCTATTTAAGATCCTTGGGAAAAATCTCTAAGTGCCATTTCCGAAGACATGATAAAAACAAAAAAGACGGATCTTCTATTCATAAAATCTCTATGTCCAAGAAATCACTTAGTCCTAAACTTTTTTGGAAGAAATCACTAAGTCCACAAGATTTTTATTTAAGTCCTAATGGCAACACAGATGTCATTACGTCAAATTATATGACCATTTTTTCACAACGGTTTTATATTTTGCCGCGGTTTTATGATAAACAGTCTCTTACCCTATGCCAGGACATTCAATGATGCCCATTGATCGTGATTTTGCTCTTACTGAAAGAAAAAGGAAGAAGTATGACAAAATATATACACCAGAATATTATGTTCAGCTCATTAAAAATAGTAAAAACTTATACAGTATATATAATTCGAATGAAAGAAACACCACAAATCACAAATCTTCCATCCAAAAATGCGAACCTAACTTCAGCCGTTTGGGCTTTGGTTAGGTACCTTACAGGTCAAAGCCAGGGTGGGGCAAGCGTCCCACCCTGCCCCACCGCAGCTACGCCCATGCTAGCTAGTAACTTCTGTCCGATTTCAGGTAGACGTGATATTCCACATGGCAGCAACGACGCGGTTCGACGAGGCGCTCCGGATCGCCACGATGATAAACGTGCGAGGTACCAGGGAGGCAGTGCTCCTCGCCAGGGCTTGCCAGAAACTCAAGTTAGTACAGTTTTGTTGAAACGCCTGTCAACGGCTCAGACCCTAGTACATATTACAGATCAGTCCGTAATCGCTCTCTGTTCAGCATGGAATTTGAAACTCATTATTCAAGAACTATTCAAACACTTCAGCGGGTTTCTAAAGCTATCTCTTCCATTTACTTCCGAATTTTCAACTAAAATTGAACACTCACACACAATGAAATACATACGTGTTTTGAGGTTGAAGCATTCAGAGCCATTTGGCAGGTTTTCAGGCGTAGAGTTTCACATATCTGTATGTACATATTTCAATTTCGAATTAATAATCATCAATCATGACTTCTCTCGCTCTGGGGCGGAGCGGAAGGGAGTGTCAGACTCTTACTGACTAAAACCCACCCGTGATCGTTCTAGTGCCCGCTGCGTTTCAGATCCGCGGTGACTCTTTCGAACAAATTCTGCAACCCTAGCAGGCACTGACCCTATGGGGTCCCGTCTTCGTTGCTGACAGCTTTTTGTGGTGCGCGTGGAACACGACGCGCCTTCGACCAGGGCCTGGTTGCTATCAGATGGCGAGCCACCCATAGCTCGCCGTCCGCAGGCCCGCTCGGGGTACCCTTGGGTGTTCAATCTGCGTGCCTTTTCCCAACTATATTAATATTTATGTTGGGGTCAGCTTCTACTCTAACCGGACGCCGCTGTTTACCGAAATTTACGGGGAAATGGTATTGCTGATCTTTAATTTCGAATTTATTGTGCAAAGCACACAATCTGCTTTAGATAAAAGCAGAAATTGTTGAAGTTATAAAACAGCGTCTTTTAAAATTGAGAAAGCATAATTGTATAATACCTCCGTATGGTAAAACGGAACCCTTGTATGATCATTCGTGTGTCCGTCTGTGTTTTGATGCAGTTTTTTCGTCTGAATTTTCTCCACAATAACCTGGGTTGTTGCTCAATTGATGGCACAAGCCGAATTCATAAATCAGCCTTTTAATTTTCCCACTGCTGGGACACAGGCCTCCTCTCTAGAAGAGGGAATGGGCCGTAATCCACCACGCGGGCCCAGTGCAGGTTGGTGTGTGTGGGTGGCTGTATCAAATTATCAAACACAAATAGCCATATATGGCTGTACTACACGTATTATCTGCTTCTTCTTGATACAAATGTTCTTTATTTGAAACAGATCATTCGTGTACGTGTCAACGACATACGCGAACGCGACGGAGCGCTTTGTGGAGAAGGAAGTGCTGGAGAAGTTCTACGAGAGCCCGGTGGAGCCCGAGCTCATGATACGCATGGCGGAGACCTTCGACCAGGACCGGTTCGACGCTATAGCCCACGAGTGAGTGTCACGTCATTAACTGCTACCACAGCCTCTTGTAGCCCCCAGTAGCCCTGGCTCATGAACGGTACAGTACCACAGATACCTAAAGCTCTATATATACTCCATTCACGATAAGATTAGACATTGGAGCAAAATTGTTTACAGTCCGTTCAACCGATTTTTACTTCTATTCTGTAGACATAAGGATGACATTAAAAACAAAAACGTGATTATAATACCAACTGTTTACTGCAGCTACCATGTGTCATGCCACCAACGCAATAGAAGTCAAAATCGGTTGAACGGACTGTACAAAAAGATGTATTTCACTGTCTAATGTTATCGTGAATGGGGTATAGACAAGTAACATTCTGTACGAGGGACCGAAGGCAATGCAGAAACCCTAATAATTGCGGAAGTTTGTATGGATGGATGGATGGATGTTTGTTACTCAATTGGCAGAACAGCTAAGCGGGTCTGGGACACCAGTAGATCATGTCCTAGGATAGGATATAGGTTTACTTTTTATCCTGGGTGCATGTTCCCTTGGGTTGCCATCATCGAAATTTCCATCGCCGGACAAAATCTCAAAAACCCCAGACATTTGGGAGTAATTGACTTTTTCCCCGAACGGACCCGAAAATAAGGCCTTTTAGAAATAAAAAAAGACAACAGTTTCATTTTGTAATAATTTAGGTATAGCAGCTTGGTTACAATATAAACTAGTATAAAGTCAGCTATTTTGCAGGGCCGGATTTACGAATAAATTGTACCTATACCGACGATTATGAATGAAGTTTTAAATAATTTTTGTTTTAATTTGTTGCTTATCTTTCAAATTTTCAATCAATGGAAGACACAAAAAATGTCCGGGTTTTACCAGAACACCTCTGAAAACCCCGCCCGGACGCTCCCCGGACGCCCTCTAAACTAGGACAAATCCGGGGAAACCCGGACGGATGGCAACCCTACCTTGGGATAACTTCCGGAGTTCACACGGGAAAGTCGCTAGCAGAAGCTATAGTGTGTAATATTGTTAACTGTTGTTCCCAGCCTCATCAAGGGCTACCCGAACACGTACACGTTCGCGAAGGCCATCGCGGAGGAGGTGGTGCGGCGCGGGGCGGGGGACCTGCCCGTCAGCGTCGTCAGGCCGGCTGTTGGTAAGACTTGACGCTGTTCATCACATCATGGTAATAAAACGGTTGGAGCGTCTCGCAATGATTGCTGATACAGAGGTCCCTCATGACGAGAATTTCGTGAAAGCTGAGAAAGAAAAGCAAATCAACTATCTCAAATTGGCTCGCGAGGAAATGGTTGGTTGGAATTTATTGTATTGTGTTTCTGCAATAAAGTTTTGACTTTGGACTTTGACTTTTGACTTTGACTTTGACTTTGACTTTGACTTTTGACTTTGACTTTGACTTTTGACTTTGACTTTGAGGTTGTTTATATGTGGGATGTGGATACAGCAGTCCTTGTGCCGATGGTCGTGACGATTAGGGGTGTTTCCTGAGTAAAAAATATAATTATGATTATATTTAGTCCGTCAGTTAGATTATAGAAAAATATTGGACACGTATTTTTTCCTTTATCAAATCTATAAAAACTGACGAAGATACAAAGCATCAAAGATCAGGAGTGGGAGCGTGTGACGTCACTGCCCGGTAAAAATTGTAGCGGGTAGTGACGTCACACGAGTTTTCAACGCTCTGTATCGGCTTCATTTTTTGTTTACGTGAAAAAAGAAAAAATACGTGTCCAATATTTTTCTATTATCTAACTGACGGACTAATTAGATTTTTTTAGTCAACTACCCTATTGTACATGTATGAAACCTGTATGTATGTATGTTCGTCAGTCAGCGCCGTTGTACTTGTGATCGGTTACAGTCAGAATCTAGTACTGCACTCCACAGAAACAGTATTTTGTAATGTCTCCAAGGGTCGAAAATAAATCACCACTATGTATAAGGAGAATGTCCTCAAATTCAAAAGTAAATTGTATTTATTTCTAATAGGACGTATTACTCTATCGAAGAATTTTGAAATGTTATGATGTGACATTAATATACACTTTTAATATAATTAACCACTAGCATGCATATAAAAATAAATAATAATAGATTATTGACTTATTAATAATACATTAAATTGGCATTATTTATTTGAACTCGACTCTGAATTGTATAGATACAGAATAAATTTCCAAAAAAAAGTTGTACACCAAATTCATTGGTAGGACACAAGAGTTCGAATAAAATGTATACTTCACGAATAAAGATTTTGATTTGTCTTTTTTTTGTTTTTTTTTTTTTACTTTTCTTTTTAATTTTATTTTGCTTTTGTCGATACTTTATATAAAGTAGTGGTATACACTTATACAAACTACTTTCCATTCGCAGTGATCTCGTCGTACCGCGAGCCGATGCCGGGCTGGGCGGACTCGAGCTGCGCGTACGGCGCCAGCGGCGTGAGTAGCCACATCTATTTTATTGTGAAATGGATTTGCTCTTGACTCTAGTCTAGGTCACAGGTGACAGAGACAAAGTCGACGATGGAATGAGCTTGTCCAGAAGAAGCCTGTTCACTCTAACTTTGAAGAGATTAGGGTTGAATGCGTTCGGAAACACAGACGCAGGCAGAGAGTTCTACATCTATTAGCATTACTGCGGAAGTTCACGTGAATGAACTTATAATTATTATAATACTAGCTGACCCAGCAAACGTTGTTTTGCCATACTTATATAAAAAAATGAAAAAATATTTTCCCGCGTTTCTGTTCTTTTCTTTCTTTTCTTCTTTTCTTTTCTTTTCTTTGTTATAAACCTCACGGAGCCCGAGACCTTTCCAACGAATGCAAAACCGTGGAAATCGGTTCGTGCGTTCTGGAGTTATAGCGTCAGGAAGGAAAACCCGACTTATTTTTATATAGTAGAAATTTATCGCTGATAATATGATTTAATCAAACCACGTCCAAAATGAATTGACGGCATGAATGACATAACAACGTGCTTGTCCTGTCAACAAAACTTCAAAAAAGTTTCTGTGAAAAAAGTTTCTATTGAATTCATTTATTACAAAAAATGTGACAAATGAGGAACCGCTCGACCGATTTTGTGCAAACTTCACATAAACCATCTACTAAATATGCCGACCAAATCCTAAGCATTTGGTTTGGATAGGTGAGCCCGTTCTTGAGTTATGGAATTACAACGAAAAGTGGCATTGATTTTTATATATATAGATTAGTATAATTGAAATAGGATATGAGTTGGGCTGAGTGGCGACATCTAGTAGTGTAACTTTGAAACTTCACATGATTGAACTTATAATTATATATCTCTCTCTCTCTGGGGTCAGTCGTTGTTTGACGATCATGGTTAGCATCAGGGTTGCATCTGGAGTGGATGATCTGCCTCCCACTCTTCCATATTGTCCTCTCTGACCAAACCGTCATCCACGAGCTTCTGTTACATGAAACAGCATGTCTTCCAATTCTTTTCTTTTTTTTAATACCGACATTAACCACCTGGTTTTCCTCAATTCCAGCTCATCTTAGGTCCAGCCACGGGGCTCATCCACGCCACGTACGCCGGAGACAACGCGCGCTACAGCTTGGTGCCAGTAGACTACGTGAACAACGCCATCCTAGTGGCAGGCTGGCACACGGGCACTAAAACTGACAACGATATCAAGATCTACTCCGTGTCCAGTGCTAGGAATCTGTTCCATTGGCGTGAGTATGACAAATCTGACAGTAGCTATAAAAGAAGGGTCAGACCTGTGACCAAAAGTGACACCGTAACGTTAATATCGTTGAACTCCTGACTTAATTAGTGCAAGACTTTTAAACAACTGCATACTGCAACTGTATACGGCGATGCGTCCCTTCTCCATGCTGTACGCCCACATGCACAAAACGTTTGTCAACACTTTCATTGGCGCACCCAGCTAAGAAGTAGAACACCCTGCCAGAGTCTGTTTTACTTGATAGCTACATCCTAGGGGTTTTCAAGAGTGAACAGGTCACTAGACAAGCGTGCTGCATCGTCGACCTCATCGTCGCTTGCCATCTGGTGAGATCGTGGTCAAACGCGTGTCTATCAATTTAAAAAAGCTTATCTGTTAGAGATGGCGATAGGACCGCCCATTGAATGTGCGCATTGTGTTATGCGGTGTACAATAAAGTACTACTTTAAGTGCAAATAATCAGATTTTTAATGTTCCCACTGCTGGGACACAGGCCTCCTCTCTAGGAGAGGGAATGGGCCGTAATCCAGCACGCGGGCCCAGTGCGGGTTGGTGAATGTCACATTATGTCTTCGAATTTTTGTTTCTAGGACATGCCGGTTTCCTCACGATATTTTCCTTCACCGTTTGGAGAGGGGTGATGAAATGAATTACACAAAGTAATGCGCCTGGCTGGGTTTGAACCCACGACAATTCGCAAGTCGGGGCTGTTACCACTCGGCCTGTCGGCTGTTCACTGCACCATTTTAAGTGCGAAAGCTTGTTATTCAATCACGTTGAGTTCGCTGAACGGATATGGAATAATTTCCGAGATTCGCGAGACGCGGATGAAGCCGTTAATAAATAATATTATTGGTGAACCTCCTTCCCAGGCCACGTGTCCACAAAGATCTGCGAGATAGGCCGCGTGCTGCCCACGCCGCTGGCCGTGTGGTACATGTTCATCATCAGCACCGCCGACAAGCGGCTGTTCCTCGCGCTCACGTGGCTGCTGCACTACATCCCCGGCTACGTGCTCGACGGGGGCTGCGTGCTGCTGGGGAAGCCGCCTATGTGAGTAGCAGCCTCTTGTACATGTTCATCATCAGCACCGCCGACAAGCGGCTGTTCCTCGCGCTCACGTGGCTGCTGCACTACATCCCCGGCTACGTGCTCGACGGGGGCTGTGTGCTGCCGGGGAAGCAGCCTATGTGAGTAGCAGCCTCTTGTTCATCATCAGCACCGCCGACAAGCGGCTTTTCCTCGCGCTCACGTGGCTGCTGCACTACATCCCCGGCTACGTGCTCGACGGGGGCTGCGTGCTGCTGGGGAAGCCGCCTATGTGAGTAGCAGCCTCTTGTACATGTTCATCATCAGCACAGCAGTGTATGTATTGTTAATAAGCATAAAGCATAATCCGTCTTTTAACGTTTCCACTGCTGGGACACAGGCCTCCTCTCTAGGAGAGGGAATGGGCCGTAATCCAGCACGCGGGCCCAGTGCGGGTTGGTGAATGTCGCATGTCTTCGAATTTTTGGTTCTAGGACATGCCGGTTTCCTCACGATGTTTTCCTTCACCGTTTTGAGAGCATTAGATTAGTGATGAAATAAATTACACAAAGTAATGCGCCTGGCTGGGTTGGAACCCGCGACTTACAATTCGTAAGTCGGGTTACCACTCGGCTACCACTGCTATCGCATGTTATTATTAATGTTTTTATTTAATTGAATGTTATTGAGGACAGAGGACTATCTGGTAGCAATGAAAAACAGTACGAACAAAGCTTTACTGTCGGTATTCCACAGATTTTAATACTATTACATTCACTGGTTTAAATTCTTACATAGTTAAATAGTAATGGGTAGTTTTTTGAGTTCCCATAAACTAACTTCAAGACCTATACTGTATCGCCAAAAATCACAGTAATAAATACTTCGACTATGATAGTCTCCCACCCATGATCCAACCCGGTGTGTTGCCTTAAAATCAAGATTCAAAGCATTTATTTCAATTAAACCCTTTACAGGCACTTTTGAATTGTCAAGTCGAAAGTGGTGAATTTATCTGCACGTTCCAAAGCGTAGATCTCTATGGAGAAGAACGTGCAATAAACTCCACGGACACTCTTTTAAACCATGTTCTGTACTACATAGCCTGGGTTACATCCTTGGTCGCTTCTATATGTGAGGACAATGCAAAGAAAAAAAATGGAAACTATAAAAACAATTCAAAGTATTAAGATTAAAAAGTCATTAAAGCGTATTCCCAAACCCACAGGTTCATAAAACTGTACAAGCGCGTGTACCGAGCTTCGATGGCGCTCTCCTACTTCACAATCCACAGCTGGGTGTTCAAAGACGACAACACCGACAGCTTGTACCGCTCCCTGTCTCCCGACGACAGACTCATCTTCAACTTCGACACCACTGACATCAACATCGTGGAGTACGTGACGCTGTGGTGCGTGGGGCTTCGCAAGTACCTCATGAAGGACGGGATTAAGGACACGGAATATGCCAGGAGGAAGCAGTACTGGCTTCACAAGCTGCACTATCTCGTGGCGGGGCTGTATGTCTATGTGTTGTACAAGGTTGTTAGTTTTGTGTTGTATGTTCTTTTGTTTGTTTTCGGGTGGGTTTAATGTTTTGAAGTGTTTTTAAGTGTAATGTACCTAAGTGTTTAATAAATTATTTCAATTTTAGGTTCAGTTGTTTTATTTTTACTTTTTTATGTTTTGTTTTTTTTTTTTTTATATACTTGAATGTAATATGTTTGTATTGTGTACTGTTTTCTACGACCAGTGTTTTCAGGTTGTCTCAGTAATGTCAGGGGTCATTCTAATCATCATTATGTACAACCTTCACCACGGAATATCGCAAATAAAACAGCTGTTCCGTATATTTTGTCGATCGATGCGCACATAGAGATAGGGCGCAATCGATTTTTTTCGCGATTTCAGTGTTGATCCCATAGTAAAAGATTTTGATTCGAGTATTGCGTTTATTCTGTTTCACGTTGTATATATTGATGATTAACAGATTCTAAATTGTGAGTCAATATATCACTATGTAAATAAGCTTAAAGTTATTAAGAAAAACAAATGAGCCGAATACGATGAAAAAGAAAGACAACATACGCCTACTAAAAATGTCATAGCAAAAGTAAAAAACGAAGAAATTGAAACTATTGCTATACAAAATAGATGAGGCACGATAAAAACGCACGACTGCTTTAAAAATAGCTTAAAAATAGGCATAAGCATAGTATAATCAGCCTTTTAACGTTCCCACAGCTGGGATACAGGCCTCCTCTCTAGGAGAGGGAATGGGCCGTAATCCACCACGCGGGCCCAGTGCGGGTTGGTGAATGTCACGTCTTTGAATTTTTGGTTCTAGGACACGCCGGTTCCTCACGATCATTTCCTTCACCGTTTTGAGAGCAGTGGTGATGAAATAAATTAGACAAAGTAATGCGCCTGGCTGGGTTTGAACCCGTGACCTGCAATTCGATAGTCGGGGCCGTTACCACGCGGTCACCACCGCTCAATAAAAAAAAATAAGCAAACAGAATGAATACTAATTGGGTATTTATCAAACCATTTTATGAAGAAACCAATCACTAAATGTTGGGAAGGCACCGTTTAAGTTAACATCACTCAAAATAAGTAGTGCGTAACAACTAGGTTCTTGTTACACAACTTTCTTAATAATACTTGACGTAACGAAGTCAGTTTACTTAATATGAGTCAAGTGTGGCAGACGGAAATTTAACTATGTTGGTCTGACGTCTCGACTACATTCCTGTCTGTATATCTTGTAAACATCGTGTTTATATCGGAGCCAACTTGGTTTATCTGCCGTTTAATAATCAGTCTAAAGGACAATCAGCCAAAATCAAAAGTCATTTATTCAAACTAGGCTGAGAGACAGCACTTTTTGAACGTCAAGTTTTACATAAAGACGGTCCCCCAAAACGCCCACCCGTCACCACTTCCTATTGTTTTAGCTGGGAAGAAGAAGTGGCGCAACAAACTCCCCAGCAACACATCTTTCTGTTGCGTTTTAAGAACTTGAATTTATAAAATAGTATGTTAAGTCATTAATACATGCCACAGAGGGAAAAAATAATGTATCCAACATGGAAATCATAAATCAATTCACTATAAAACATTGAAAAGAATAGATTAATTCAATACAATAAAAACAGATTGACCTACATTGTCACCAACAATAAAATACAATATTGTATGAACTCATATAACCCGTCATAAGCTAACTTATAGAGAAAGAACATAATAAAATGAAATAGCGGCCAACTATTCTTATCGTCTAAATAGTCATTAATAGAATAATAGTATGCCTTCGAACAAAGGTTACATTTAACTTTAGCTTCAAATGAGTTAAAAGGCAGGTCAAGAAAAGAAAGTGGTAGTTTATGTAAAAACGGATATGTCGGAACGTCGAGCTCCACAAATTTTGTGGGGTTCGACTCATTTAATGAGTCATGGACCTTACGAAGGCGGTGGTTCGGGAACGGCCGATTCAATAAACGGGCAGATGCTTGGCCGTTCATAAAATATGGTAGCCGTGTGACGTATATATGAAATATTTCATTTTGGGAGTTCTACATGCAAAAAACAGAATCAATTTCAACATTTTAACCTCGACCATCCTATCTGTGTCTGCTGGATCTAAAAGAACCTGGCATCAATGACATAATATATCTGTGTAATGGAGGTGCGGTAGGTAGTTCTCCAAGTGTCTTAGATACTGGTACTCAGCTGCATTCTTCACGACTGGAAGCCCAACGTGGTGGGGAGAAGTTCTATCACAAACGGAAGATTACCCACAGACGTCAAATGGTAACTAAATTAGTTTATTGATAATTGAACTAGTCATCTAACCACAGGAGGTGAAACAAACACTTAGTTATAACGTAAACAATATTAAAAACTCATTAACTAAATCAGTCCTAGGTACTATCAATGTCATTTCGTAACACTAATCTATTTTAAAAGTTAGTAGCTTCCAGAAGTCTAGAGATTTAGAGAGAAAATAGGCATAAAGCATAATCAGCCTTTTTAATGTCCCCACTGCTGGGACACCGGCCTCCTCTCTAGGAGAGGGAATGGACCGTAATCCACTACGCGGGCCCAGTGCGGGTTGGTGAATGTCACATGTCTTCGAATTTTTGGTTCTGGGACATGCCGGATTCCTCACGATGTTTTCCTTCACCGTTTTGAGAGCAGTGGTGAAGAAATTAATTACACAAAGTAATGCGCCTGGCTGGGTTTGAACCCGCGACCCACAATTCGTAAGTCGGAGCCGTCACCACTCGGCCACCACTGCTCGTCGGATGAAATAGGAAATGTGTATAATTGGGTCGTCAAAGAATCTGCCTACCCAACTACAAACATTGGGATCGCTCGCCAGTGTAACTCCAGGAACCTTCAAACAGCGCTATGTGTTCGTATGTCGCAGAGGTGTATCTGTTAGTTTAAGCAGGCCTAAATATGCGCGCCTCAAAGAGCTTTCAGCAACGAAGACGGGGCCCATAGGGTCAGTGCCTGCTAGGGTGCAGGAATTGGCTCGAAAGGTTCACCGCGGCCCTGGAACGCAAAGGGCATTTAGAGGAACACGGGTGGGTTTCAGTCTGTAAGGGTCTGACACTCCCTTTGGCTCCGCCCAGAGTGGACGAAGTCATATTTAATTATTTCCCATCCATAAAATAATCCTATAATATGATAACTCCCTAGGCCACCAGTGGCGAAATCCTGGTCTGTTTCGTCTATGGTGACCAGAGACTCGTGGTAGTTGTGCCCGGTTCTGACATTGTTTTTAGTTTTAATTGATAGTTTTTTTTTTTTCTTTTTAATTAAGTTTGTTTTAGTTTATTTTTTTTTGTGCGTCATCTATGGCGGAATAAACGAGTTTTCTTTCTTTTTTCTTTCTTTCTTCTAATCAGTAGGGAGAATAGTCAAGGATTTGGTCAGTAAGGTGGCTAATTATTGTGGATACAATCAATTTATTGTAATTCACGTTGCAGAAACGTGACTAAGCCTCGTGGCGTTGTAAAAATATCAATTTTTTCAACACACTCGAAAACTGGATCCTACCCCACCGCTTTTAGGCAAGAAATTAAGTGTATTTCGCGCTAGTGCGGAAAGTGTGCAGGTCTGCCCCGGTCACCGGCTATCTGAACTCCACAACCCAGTAACTGGGTATCCTGGTAATTCTTGGCAATCGGCAAGCATGGTGTCAGATTTTCTGGCTTACGACAATCCGTAGACTGTTAAAGATTAATGACAGCTGGGACCAATGGCTTCAGTTGCTTTCCGAGGCACGCAGGAGTCGCGGTATGTTAAGATGGTCACCCATCCATAGACCGACTTTGGCAAGCCTTGCTTAACCTTGAACTGGACCCGTGCGGCTGTTATTATTAGCCACGAACTCCTATGCTTATCAATATATCGTTATGTTACTCAAAGATTATAAATATAAATATAACTACATAAGTAGCTATACCCCATTCGCGTTAAGATTACCTATACATTGAAATGCATCTTTTTTACAGTCCGTTCAACCGATTTTGACTTCTATTGAGTTGGTGGCATGACACATGGCAGCTGCAGTAAACAGTTGGTATTATAATCAGCTTTTAATGCCATCCTTATGCGTACGGAATAGAAGTAAAATCGATTGAACGGACTGTAGTCTGTAAACAATTTTGTTCCAATTTCTAATCTTATTGTGAATGGAGTATAGTGACGAATAATTATAAAATTAAAATAATTGGGTGGTATTTTAACAAAAAAACAACTGGCCGCCCGACATGTACCTTGCAAATGTATATTATTAGAACATCAACAGATCCAATACAATAACAAAAAGCCCAGCGAAGTATGGGTTTATCCGCAACCGGCCTGACGTACCTACATATACAGGTATATACAGTTGTTATATATTCATAATTGGTCGAGGCGAGGTTAAACCACATCGTGGAAAGTTACATAAATGAATTAAAGTGGAAATTTTGATGTCCTACTAGTTGTAAGTATGCTAAATCATAATAAATAGCACGCGCTCGATCTAAAGGAGGCTCAGCAACGCTTGTTGAGGTCGGGCTGTGGATGGGTGACCATTCTATACGTGTCGCGGCTCTAACGCGCTTCGTATATTTCGAGGTTAAGCAACGCCTGCTGAGATCGGTCTGTGGATGGGTGACCATTCTATACGTGCCGCGGCTCTAACGCGCTTCGGATACTTCGAGGTTAAGCAGCACTTGCTGAAGTGAGATAGGAGATGGGTGATTCTATACATGTTGAGTCTCTTACGCCTGCCACGCCAGTCTTGCCGAGGAGTATCAGGTTGTGTTACCCAGTTAGCCACTGGCTGCGGAGGTCACCAGGCCGTCGCTCCACGTCACCGACTGGTGCTCAGCTGCGTCCGGTCTGACAAGCTGGCGGAGTAAACTTGGGAAAAGGCAGACAGGTGACGTTCGCATTTTGTTTCATTTATTTTTATATGTCGTGCCTGACTGGGGCTGCCCCCCGTTCTATAATTATATAGTACTAGCTGCTGCCCTCAGCTTCGCCCGCGTGAATGTCGGAAATTATCCCAAGGGAACATAATCCCGGGATAAAAAGTATCCTATGTTACTTCTAATACCTCCAAGAATATATGTACAAAGTTTCATGATGATCGGTTGAGTAGTTTTCACGTGAAAGCGTAACAAACAAACTTACATTCACATTTATATATTAGTATAGATTGTAAGTAATTATATACTATACTAGCAGCGCCCCGCGGTTTCACCCGCGTAGTTCCCGTTCCCGTGGGAATACGGGGATAAAATATAGCCTATGTTACTCAGGGTGAATGTAGCTTTCTAATGGTGAAAGAATTTTTGAAATCGGTCCAGTAGTTTTTGAGTTTATTCGTTACATACAAAAATACACATCTTTCCTCTTTTTTTTAGTGTCAGATGGATATGCTCTTGACTCTAGTCTTTATAACATTAAGTAAAGATATATGTAGATTTTATTCAATTGTACTTGTAATATTATTAAAAAAAATATAGCACGCAAATACTAAATATTGAACGCTTCCTCAAGTTCTCAGCATAAATTTTATTAATGGCGAAATACATACATAATAAACTACCTAAAATGCTGATGGAAAGGTCGCTCTGGCATTTTTTTTTTTAGTTTTTTTAATACCTGAGCTAGCAGCTAGCCTGCTAAACGTAGTGCCCTGACTGCTTCGATCCGGTCGTTACAATTCGACGTCTTTGTTCATTATAAGACACTAGCTGCTGCCCGCGACTTCGTCCCCGTGGAATCCCCGATTTTAAAACATTCTTTATCGCTGCTCCGCTCCTATTGGCTTAAGCGTGATGATATACAGCTTAAAGCCTACCTCGATAAATGGTCTATTCAACCCAAAAATAATTTTTCAATTCGAACCAGTAGTTCCTGAGATTAGCGCGTTCAAACAAACAAACTCTTCAGCTTTATAATATTAGTATAGATATTATAGATTAAAAAATGGAACGTATGGCAAAAAAGAATACAGAAAAGAAATACCTACTTAGATATAGATGAGCACTATTTTTTTTGTAATTTTCCAAAACATCTATACTATTGCAATGATTTACGAAAAATACAATTTTTCTCCCAAAAAAGGTAGCAACCCTACAACTTTTCGTTATTTCTTTCAAGGACATATCTAACTGCGGCATTTTGAATTTGACTTTACTGAAAATAAACTAATTAGTCCGTCTGATAGATTTCCAAAAAATATTGGACACGTTTTTTTTTCTTTTTTGTACGTAAACAAAAAATGAAGACGATACAGTGCGTTGAAAACTCGTGTGACGTCACTACGTGCTACAATTTTTACCATCGACGTGACGTCACCAGCACACACTCTTGAACTTTGATGCGCTTTATCTTTACGTTTTTTTACGATTTTAAATGACAAAAAATACGTGTTCAATATTTTTTGAATATCCAACGGACGGATAAAATATAATAATGGTTTTTATAAGCGGTAAAATACCCAATTAGAGCGTTTTCTGTGGTTCAGGTGACGAGCGGCTTGCGTTGCGACTTTGTGATACACAATCAACTTCACACCTGCATCATTTTGTGATGACGTTGATCTGTGTAACCTTAATCAATGCAAATGATCTGCATTTTTATTTTTGGCGATGTTAACTTCTGGCCGCGCCTTGTTCAGCGTGGATTTGAGATCGAAATCAAGTCTTCTAATTTTATCTTTATATGGATTATCTTATTTCTTACTGTATTATACGCGGGTGCAGTGGCACAGTGAGTGGTATCGGCCCCGATTTACGAATTGTAGGTCACGGGTTCAAACCCAGCCAGGCGCATTACTTTGTGTAATTTATTTCATCACCACTGCTCTCAAAACGGTGAAGGAAATCATCGTGAGGAAACCGGCATGTCATAGAACCAAATATTCGAAGACATGTGACATTCACCAACCCGCACTGGGCCCGCGTGCTGGATTATGTTATGGTAGAGACTGGAGATTCTTTCCTTGCACAAAAGTGGTATAAAAATACATAATGATGCATTATGTTCATGTTATTATTACTTACCTACGTAAGTATAAGTGTATAAGTGCTGTATACTATGTTGTAAATCGGTTTACAATGATGAATGTTCAATAAAACTTGTGCACGTGGACAGTCTGAACCACGGTAACGTATGGTGGCGTTATTATGTGATAACTACTGACAATGTAACAACTATTTATGATCTACCAGCTTACGGCAGATGCATGCGATTCAGACAACAACTCTGGAACCAACCACTTGTCACTATATATATCAATACAATACAAACTTGTGGTTCTTTCTTTGTACTCCACAATAACAAAGTGATAGTGTACGGCGCCTACTACCATTGGCTCCTACATATACCAAACAGGACCGCTCCTGAAGATTCCCGAAACGTGCCGAGGTCGCTTGGGTCTAGTCGGGCCAAACTGGGCCACGGCATTGGCAGTGCCGCGCCAAGTCGAACAAAAAGGACGGATATCCTTTTCTCGAAACCATAACTAAATTTAGCTCGCTGGCGCTTGGTTTAATAAGGAGTAAGGACTATTAAAAATATTTATAAGATTATTTTTATATGATAACTAGCTTCTGCCCGCAACTTCGTCCGCGTGAAATAGTTACTTTACCCCCGATTTTGAAACACTCAGCCCGATTGGTTTAAAATTGACAAAGTTTCATCCCTTATTTTATCCCCTTGGAGGTAGAATTAATCAAAATCCTTTTTTAGCGTATGCCTACGTCATAACATCTACCTGCATGCCAAATTTCAGCCTGATCCGTTCAGTGGTTTGGGCTGTGCGTTGATAGATCTCTATGTCAGTCAGTCAGTCACTTTTGAGTTATATATATTTAGATATTTAGACCAGCAGTGCCCCGCGGTTTCAGCCGCGTAGTTCCCGTTCCCGTGGGAATACGGGGATAAAATATAGCCTATGTTACTCAGGGTCAATGTAGCTTTCTAATGGAGAAAAATTTTTGAAATGGGTCCAGTAGTTTTTGAGTTTATTCGTTACATACAAAAATACACATATTTCCTCTTTATAATATTAGTGTAGATATTGCCGTGCGATTAGTTTTATTTTATAAGAGGTCTTCGCCCGCGACTTCGCCCGTATAAAGTTCGTTCTGTTCAAATGCCACATCAAAACTTCAATAATAACGATATTCCATCATCGTGGCAAGTTTCAAGGGTGGCCCAAAGAACAAAAGACGAATGGCAGGCTTGTATGGGACCCCACCGAATGTGTCTCCACGTTGTCGTCGTGGTGGGGCTTGAGCGTCCCAATGATCTTGTGAGCTTTCCCGGTAGAGCCACTCATGCCGGAAGGTCGCAAGTGAGGGACCAGACCAAGAGAGACACACGCTTGCTCGCTGCTCTCTGGTACGCGTCTGATCATCAGACGTGACTGTGGGAGCAGCGAGCAGGTGGAGAGGTGAGATGAGGAGAGGGGGCCCTGAGAAGGGGCGGAGAAAACAGGGACCGCACCCTTCAAAGGAAAAAAACCCATGGATCAAGGCATTTGCAAAATGAGTCCCCAGGTGGGTCCCGACTGCTCAGCGGTCGGGGAATCCCACCCCGCTTCGGCGGGCTGCCCTCCGTACTCTGGGGTGGGCAACAAACGCCTTCCAATTGCCAGTGGCAACTTGAGCCGAGGAGGCTCCGAATCGACGTCATCCGGATCCGCTTCTTATAAGGAGCTGATGGCGTTCGATTTTGTTGAGGAGGGTTCGCCTGAGCGCCGGGGAGGTGCAGAATCGGATTCTGGTTCTGCACCTGACCTGGTAACGGTCAGCTCGGCGGGCTCTGAAGACGGAAGAGGGGGGGCTGCTGCGGAGAACGTAAAGTTCTTCCGCAAGCGGCCCAGACGGGAGGATACCGGGGGGTCGTCCTCCGAGGGCGAATTTACCTCCGCCCGCAAGATCCCCACCGCTAGGCGGGGCAGGGGCTGTGAGGCAGGGAGGGGGCTGGCTCCCTCTACCCGGGAGGTGGAGCGTCGGGCCGGGAGGGAGGTGGAGGAGGGGCGTCGCCCTGGGGGGAGCGGTCGTGGGGCTCCCTCTACTCTTCCGCCTCCTCTCGACTCTGACGACTCAGAGTGCCCGGGAGAGGAACCTCCCGCTGCCGAGGAGCAGAGGGCGAACTTCGAGGAGGTGGTGGAGGCCGCGATCCGCGCTGTGGCCTTCAAGAGGAAGCAGTCCTCGAAGAAGGAGGCCATCGGCGCGGCCAAAGCCTCCATCCTGGCGGCAGCGGCGGCCAACGCTGGCGGGCCTGCCTCAAAGGAGGCGTCGGAGTTGCGGGCGGAGGTCGCCCGCCTCGCGGTTCTTACGGAGCGACTCGTTCGGGAGAATGAGTCGCTCCGGAGGGACCTTGCGGGGATGGCCAGAGCGGCCTCTGTGGAGCCGCGAGGGGGACTGAGTCCGGCAGCGCCGGAGGGGGGCCGGGTGCTGAGCCAGGTGCGTGACCTGGTGCGGCAGGAGCTGGCTCCCTTCCGGAGGCAGTTCTCCGTGCTGGAGGACATGGTCCGGCGTCCCCCAACAGTGGCAACTCAGAAGGCCCCAGGCCAGCAGCAGAAGGCGGCTACGTACGCAGCCGCCGCCGTGGCTGCCAGCCCGGGAACGTCCGGCCAGGCGAAGGCCAAGGCGGGAGCCGCGCCGGCGCCCGCGACGCCAGCGACTACCAAGACGGCCCCGGCGAAGAGGGGAAGGAGGAAGGCTGGAGGGGGAGCGGCTAAGGCTGCTGCGCCAGTGGCGCCGCAGCCGCCCCCACCGCCACCCTCGGACCCTCCTGCGGCCGAGGCCGAGTGGCAGGTTGCCGGAGAGAAGCGGCGACAAAAAAAGGCGGCCAAGAGCAAGGCCAAGAGGCAGCGGCGGAAGGCCAACGCCATCGCGGCGAGGCTCCGCGCCCCGAAGTCCGCGGCTGTAGTTTTAACACTGCAGCCGGAAGCGGAACAGAGGGGCGTGACGTACCTCGCCCTGATGAAGCGGGCGAAGGAGGCGGTGAACCACCGGGAGCTGGGCATCACTGGGGGCCTCGGGATCAGGAGAACCCTGACCGGTGCCCGGAAGCTCGAGCTCGCCGGAGCGGAGAGTGGCCCGTTCGCGGACGCCCTGGCCGAAAGGCTGAAGGAGGTCCTCCCCGCGGACGAGGTTCGAGTGTCCAGGCCGACTAAGTGCATTGACATGCGCATAGTGGGCCTGGACGACTCCGTGACGGAGGAGGAGGTTGTGGCCGCCGTCGCCAGGACTGGGGGGTGCTCTGCCGAGCTCGTCAAGGCGGGCACCCTCCGGCCTGACAACACGGGCATGCAAACCCTTGTGGTGAGCTGCCCCGTGACGGCGGCCAGAACAGTGTCGGAGGGTCGAAGGCTCTTGGTGGGGTGGGTTTCTGCGCGGGTGAGGCTGCTGGAACCCAGACCTCTGAGGTGCTACCGCTGCCATGTGGGCAACCACACGGGAGCTATGTGCCCCTCGGAGGTGGACCGCAGTGGACTTTGTTTCCGCTGTGGTCAGCCCGGTCATCGGGCCGGCTCGTGCGAGGCCACGCCGCACTGCAGTGCATGTGCGGCTGTTGGCAAGCCGGCCGAGCACTGGGCTGGGGGAAGGGCCTGCGCGCCATCCGCCCCGACCAAGGGCAAGAGGTCCGCCGCCGCCGCCGCCTCTGCCGCCGCCGCGGCTTCCGTCGCCGCTTCTGCCGCTTCTGCTGTGGGTGCTGCGACTCCCGGTACTCGGGAGGGGGCTGAAATGGAGTGCCAGTAATGGTCCCATTTCGGCCTCCTCCAGAGACAAGTCGGCCGCTGTGCTATTGCGCAGTGGCTGATGCCTGTGGACGGTGAGCGTGGGTGGCTCGCCGTCCGATACCAGGCTGAGTCGACGACGCGTTGTGCTTCACGCGCGCCTCAAGGAGCCGTCAGCACCAGAGACGGGGCCCCATAGGGTCGGTGCCTGCTAGGGTTGCGGAATTTGTTCGAGAGAGTTGCCGCGGCCCTGGAACGCAAAGGGCACATGGAGGAGCACGGGTGGGTTTTAGTCAGTAAAAGTCTGACACTCCCTACCGCTCCACCCAGGGCGGGAGGGGTCATTTGATGATTTCCCATCCAAAAAAAAAAAAAAAAAAAAAAAAGGCTTGTATGGGAACTTCGTACAGCTAATAAATTTTCGTGTTTTGGGATACTTTTTGTTTTAATTGATAACTACTATGATAGGCAAGCCCTTTTCAACTTTTTAGATTTTTAGAACTTGGGATATAAAAGTTATAAGCAGTTTTATTTTTAGGTTATGTAGGTAGGTACAAGTTTTACAAATAAGTACTCATAAACATTGTTTTGATGATAAAATAAATGTTCTAGATTACTTGTCGCTACCTTTGTATTGTTTTACTTACCACTAAATAGGTATATTGTAATCGTATCTGCTCAGTGAGATGCATTAGGAGATACCTACATAATATGTTCAGTAGCGGACTGCAACAGTTTGATAATGATGAAGTTCTGATGGATGTCGAGTGTCGGTAAATAAAACAATACTTTGTTTTTGAAAATATGAACATTTATTATATTGTACTTGACAAGCGAACGTTGCAATTAACATATTGCAAACTCGTCATTTTAATAAAGCACTTATACACACACAGCACAGCTTAAAGCGTCCTTTCGCAAAACTACTATCAAGAGATAGAGAACGGAGGAGCAGATGCTCAACTCAACGTAAAAACAGCCAGATAATTCGCTAAATTGCTCAGATGCAGTCACAAACCACAATCCAAAACAACAGCAAAGAACTGAACTGAAATTGACAACAACAAAAAAAACGGATTTTCTTTACCTAAGTATCAATAATTAATTGCCATATGAAAACAAACATTATTGATTACAAAAATCATATCTTTCATTAAATCGTGAACTATTATGATTTTATACAACAAGAATGCACTCTCATATATAATATAGTGTTCAATTATATTTAATGCTATTTCTATTTCTAAATAATTAATTATCGTTTCGATATTTGTGTTATTTTACATATGGCAACCTAACAAAAAAAATAAGTGCGTTTAGTTTACCTTTTTTACGTTTATTTGTTCAAATCTTTTTATTGATATTATTCATGAATCCCAAGTTCTTAAAATGCTGCACCTACATGAAATAAGATGGTTTAATTGCCTTAATAAGTGGTACAAATTCTATAACAGAACAACAAAAAAAGTTAGTTGTACGAAATCTGCCGTTCACCTTTTACATACAAACCCCTTATTTCACCCTTTTTCGGGAGGAATTTCCAGAAATCCTTTTTTGGCGGACGTCTACTAACTGTAAACTAAATTCTTGCCAAAAAAAAAAATAAGTTATCGGCAGGAAATAATATCGATATTTCCTGATGAGTGAGTAAGTAAATTAGTGACCTTTTGCTTATAATTTAGAAATAATTATTTAGATTAGATTTTTAAAGAAATAACGATTTCTACTACTGTTACGGTCACTATAAAATTTCATTAACTACGAGTAATTAAGTAACAATTTATAAAAAAAGTTTTAGATATTATGCTCCCATAGATAAGTACTGAATAAATAAATCCACTTGGTTTTACACTTGCTCTCACAACTTTTTGCGGTACTAGAAGAAATTGACCAATCACCCATTGATCGCCACGATATCATCGCAAGGGTGTTCAATAGATGAGGTGCTACCGCTGCCATGTGGGCAACCACACGGGAGCTATGTGCCCCTCGAAGGTGGACCGCAGCGGACTTTGTTTCCGCTGTGGTCAGCCCGGTCATCGGGCCGGCTCGTGCGAGGCCACGCCGCACTGCACTGCATGTGCGGCTGTTGGCAAGCCGGCCGAGCACTGGGCTGGGGGAAGGGCCTGCGCGCCATCCGCCCCGACCAGGGGCAAGAGGTCCGCCGCCGCCGCCGCCTCTGCCGCCGCCGCGGCTTTCGTCGCCGCCACTGCCGCTGCTGCTGTGGATGCTGCGACTCCCGGTACTCGGGAGGGGGCTGAAATGGAGTGCCAGTAATGGTCCCATTGCGGCCTCCTCTAGAGACAAGTCGGCCGCTGTGCTATTGCGCAGTGGCTGATGCCTGTGGACGGTGAGCGTGGGTGGCTCGCCGTCCGATACCAGGCTGAGTCGACGACGCGTTGTGTTCCACGCGCGTCTCAAAGAGCCGTCAGCACCAGGGACGGGGCCCCATAGGGTCAGTGCCTGCTAGGGTTGTGGAATTTGTTCGAAAGAGTTACCGCGGCCCTGGAACGCAAAGGGCACAAGAGGAACACGGGTGGGTTTTAGTCAGTAAGAGTCTGACACTCCCTACCGCTCCGCCCAGGGCGGGAGGGGTCATTTGATGATTTCCCATCCAGAAAAAAAAAAAAAAAAAAGGGTGTTCAATAGAAACATAAATCACTAATGGTTTTCATTGTTAAGCATCGTGTATTCAGCCAAATGCGCGGTAAGATGTAATCAGTCGAACGGCAAAACCGCGGATTGTTACATGCACACATCCTCATTTGGTTGGTCGAGACGATAACACCGAATAAAATCGACGATGTGATATCTGCGGAAATGCCCGTTAATGATGAAGATCAATTGTAACATGAGATTGTTACAAAAAATATGATTCATGGTCCCTGTGGAATATTAAATCCAAATTCTCCGTGGATGAAAACAGGTCCTGGGTAGAAATGTTCAAAACGCTTTCCAAGACAATATGTAGCAGAAACTATTAGTGAAAATAATGGTTATCCACTTTATCGCCGGCGATCCACGGTTGACTACGGCGAAAATCACCTGGTATTGTGAACCTTCCACAATAGCAGGTGATTTTCGCCAAACACTACCAGCAATACCACGATCAACGCCAGCCGATCCATTTTATGAAAAATCGTTAAACCGCTCAAATTAAATATAAACATGCCTATCGAATTGCAGAACGACCAATCTGTAGAAGTTTTTTTCCAAACAATTGCTCGATATTGGTGACAGCAAAATACCTGTTGACTCATCGTCTGGATACATCACATTTCCTACCGATTTTTGTCACTTTACTGAAACAAAAACCAAACTCATCGAGAAGATTTTCCCAAACATCACTCAGAATGACAAAAATCACGTATGGTTGAGCGAAAGAATTATATTGAATGCAAAAAACGGTAATGTCAACGAAATTAAAATTTCAGATTCAAAATAAGATAGCTGACGAATTAATGACATACAAATCGATTGATTCTGTTACCAACCAAGACGATGTTGTCAACTATCCGACGGAGTTCTTAAATTCGCTGAAATAGACCATGTTACCACCTATAATCTGCAACTAAAAATCGGATCGATAATAGTTATTTGTTATACAAGAGTGCAAAGTTACTTTTTAACCGCGTGCTCAATTTTGATGACCGAGCAAGCGAAGGATTCTAGAATTGAATCACGAGAGCAACGAGTGATTCAAAAATTAGAATCCTGAGCGTTAGCGACGGAATCAAAAGAGCACAAGGTGAAAAATCTTTGCACTCGAGTGCAACACGTAACTTTTCATCCCACCTCAGCACGTTTGCGCATTGTTAACAGTTTCAATCAATTCTGTAGGCGTCAAATAAACTTCCTCGTCGCTTGAATCACTCATTTTAGGTTTTACACTGGTTTTCAAGTTTATTTTTAACTTGGTTTGTTTTAACAATAAAAGCAATAAATATGATCAACGTGAAAAGAAAAACGCGCGAAGCAATTTTTTTTTTAATTTCTGAATCAAATTCCGAACAATCGAGCACCATAGAGGTAGGAGTAAAAAGGTTTAATATATTTCGAATTCACAAACTTCGTGCACACGATGTTCTAAACTCAATTTACTTTATCCACTAGAGGATAAAAGCGGCTTGTACGCTCAGATATCGAAGAGAAAAAATAGTCTTTCCGAGATGGGGGGATGAAAATAATCATTATGTTGCGTAATATAAACCAGCCACTTCTTTGTAATGGCTCCCGAATTGCGGTGAAGAAATTAATGATCAACGTCATCAAAGCTACAATTTTGAAAGGGAAGTACAAAGGCGAAGACGTTTTGATTCCACGGATTACTTTGTTTCCGAACGATATGCCATTCGACTTTAAACGGATACAATTTCCAATGAGGTATTAGCATTTACAATGTAGATAAATAAATCTCAAGCGCATCACTAAGTGTTTGTGGTATTAATCTTGAAAATCCATATTTTTCACATGGCCAGTTATATTTCAATATTCATAATTAAGACAGGACAACGTCCGTCAGGTGAGCTAGTTTTTTATAAAACAAAGAAACATTTCCTGCTTTACATCAAAAAAACAAGATTTCCTGTTTTATATATAATTGATCATTAATGTATTCATAGATGAAGGAAACCCGCTAATCTTGTGTTGATTTGATTGGCATTTTTAAGCAATATAAACGTAAATTTCAGATTAAACTGGCACGCCGCATCAGTAATTTAGTCCTAAAAATTAAATTAATCAAAAAATAAGTAATATATTATTTAATATGTATTAGTATGATAATTATAAATTATCATACTAATACATAATGTTATATTTAAACTGATTTGTTTTCATTTTTCCTACTCAATACTTTTAAATACAATGTCTACAT
The DNA here is from genome assembly GCA_905332915.2 of Hecatera dysodea. Taxonomy (NCBI): domain Eukaryota; kingdom Metazoa; phylum Arthropoda; class Insecta; order Lepidoptera; family Noctuidae; genus Hecatera; species Hecatera dysodea. Next base: position 11,450,285 of record HG995315.1, read on the forward strand.
CTCTTTTTACTCGACTCTCTTATCGCAGGTATGCTGGAAGAGATTTCTATAGAAATAAGCATCACCTTTGTACCTATTTTTCTGTTTCCTTCTTCTTATCTTTTTATTAAATGTGTGTACATAAATTGTTAAATAAATAAGTAAAAACCTAGCAATTGGATTTAATTAGAAATCAATGGCCCGAGATATATAAATGTACTGTCAGCGTTAGCATATGAAGTACGGATGTTGTGTGATTGTTATCTTAAATATATACAATATCTTTATTTTCTCTCTTCACAAAGGTTCACATAGTTATAAATAAAATTCTTAGTTATTTTAACCAAAATTCATAATACAAGTATGATCCTTTGCGAGAGACTGGCGTCCATACTAGGATACCCTGTGTGACTGATCCCCAGGCTCTCACCTCGAATTACATGTAGTTAACATAAAAAAGATATTGTCAACCAATTAAGGGGAGGAGCGAGACAACCCCGACACAAGTGTTATTAACCACTTACTGGGGCTGTTTCATCCACATTTGTTATGTAAATCTTAGAGACTCAATAAACTTATTATTATTATTAAAAAAAAAAGATATGACTTAATTAACATAACAAAAATTAAAATTACGAATTGAATATTACATTTACTGGTTATATATTGTAACTAGCTTCTGCCCGCGACTTCGTCCGCGTGGAATAGTTACTTTACCCCCGGCTTTGAATCTCTCAGCCCGATCGGTTTAAAATTGACAAAGTTTCATACAAAGTTTCATCCCCTATTTTATCCCCTTGGGGGTAGAATTAATCAAAATCCTTTCTTAGCGGATGCCTACGTCATAACATCTACCTGCATGCCAAATTTTAACCCGATCCGTTCAGTGGTTTGGGCTGTGCGTAGATAGATCTCTATGTCAGTCAGTCAGTCACTTTTGAGCTAAATATATGTAGATATACTTAAGAAATATTATTCATAGTGATGTTCCGAGGATAGCTGTGCTCACATGGCGCCGTGGTCTATAAAGACACAACGATACCATTTGTTGAATTATAATAAGCAGTTTAGAAGTTATGAAGGGACAGTTGAGCATACAAACAAACCCACAGACAGATGCACATTGCCTTTTGGTCACATTACTAGTGGATAGCGATGTGGAGGAATTTTTTGACGCCATATTTGAAACTAGTTTAATTAGTCAACGAATGAGTTCGAGACGCGAAGTTTTAATATATTCATTAGGTGGTTTCGTATCTGCCGAAATAAAATAATCATACTTAACCATACATAGCTTCTCGTTTTTTTATGAAGTTAATATAAAACGATATAAATACAACTACCACTGTACGAACTAAAGATATATTCCATTATAAAGTTATTTATAACTGAAACGTATATAAAATAACTTCGAGAACGCTGGTCGACCTCATCAGGTGTGTTTGGACGTTCACCTTTGCGACCTAGTGTTCTCGATATTAAAACCGAAGATAAATAATATGATGCTATATCTAGACGAAAAAAAGCAACCTATCAAGTTTTCCAAAGTTCCATCTATCTACGTAACAAAATTTATCAAAATCGGGTCAGTGATTTTGACGTGAAAGCGTAATAAACAAACTCAATTTCGCCTGTAATAGTAGGATTCGTAGAATAGGAAGTAGCTCATAGCTAAGTTATAGCAGACCGTGCTTTGATCGTCGTGGTAAAGCAACGCTTGCCGATGGATGGGTGCCCATTCGTTACACACCGAGGCTTATCCATCATCTGCCTAGCCTTTTCCCAACTATATTGGGGTCGGCTCCCAGTCAAGCCGGATTCAGCTGAATACTAGTATTTTACATGAAGCGGCTGCCTACCAGACATCCACAACCCATAAACTGGGAAACACGGTACTTCTTGGCAAGACTGGTGTCAGATTTTTTGGCTTCTGACAATCCGTAACGACTGCCAAAGATCTCCAAATGACAGCCGGCACCAACGGCTTAACGTGCTTTCCGAGGCACGGAGGAGTCTTGTTATGTTAAGATGGTCACCCATCCACAGACCAACCTCGGCAAGCGTTGCTTAACCTTGAAGATCGACCCGTGCGGCTGTTATAATTTAGCCACGAGCTCCCTACACCGAGACTTATCCGCGCCTTGGAAAACCGTTGAAACACTGACAGCCGTTCACTAGGTCACCAGTTCATCTTATGGGTGGTCTTCCGACGCTGCGTCTTCCGGTATGAGGTCTCCATTCCAGAAGCTCTAAACAAAGTATCATTCTATTACCGATGGCGATTTGACAAAATATCTAACACGATATATTGTCATTTGTCATGTCATTCCGGCAGATGGATTTCCAATCCATAAAAAAGTGTTGCAAAAGTTTCACCCAAATCCGTACAGCCGTTAATACGCGAAGAGGTAACAAACTCACTCTCATATTACTAGTTAGGTTATTTTTTTGGAATGACTTCGAGATATTATAGACTACATAATTTTAATGCGTTAAAGGAATGCCAAATGTGGACTATTTAACGAGAATTTATAATCACACGAGATATTTTATAATCTATACTAATATTATGAAGAGGAAAGTTTTGATTGTTTTTTGGATTGAATAGGCTCCGAAACCACTGAATCGATTTGAAAAATTCTTTCACTGTTATGAAGTTACACTACCTATACTCTGGTGACATAGGCTATATTTTACCCCCAAATTCCCACGGGAACGGGAACTATGCGAGTGAAACCGCGGGGCGCTGCTCGTCCTAAATAATATACGAAATGACTTTGTCTTCACGTGTCAATAAATTAAGATGAAACTTGACGAGATGAGATGATTGAGATGAGACTTGACTATGTCCTGGAATATGATGTAGGAAACTATTTTTTCGAAATTGATGCAGGCTAAGCCATGGGCGGCAGCTAGTTTTAAAATAAAATTCAATCACAAGTTGATTAACAACAGTCTTTGTATCACTAAGAAGTCGAAAGATTCTCGCTCATAAATCGATCACGGGTCATTGAACCAAAAACATACATAAAACAAAAAACAAGATGGCGGCCGGGATGCCCAGTTTGTACGATGTCAGCTAAGGCCGTGTTCACAGGTCGAGCATAGAATACTTAGAATAGAATACTTACTCTTTATTATGTGCACCGGAGCCTCTGAGGCTCTGGACAAGTGACATTCTGCCAGCGGTGGCGTGGCGGAGGCGATAAATGATAAATGATTGTTATTTTGTAATTAGGTTGTAAAAAACACTTTTACACGTCAATCTTTTTTTTGGCTGTTATAAAAACTAGATGAGGCCGGTGTTTCCTAGCTGACTACCCTGAGAAACACCGAAACAAACTCAGAGGTCAAGGTCTCTTTTGAAGTCCATACAATTGTACTGGTCAAATATATTTATTATATGTTTCCCGTATATTTCGGCATGCGCTGATAAAATGGCACTTTGTCTAGCGCCCAATATAAGTTAAAGCTCTGGAGCCTGCCAGCCTGCCGGATTTGTATCGGTTACACTTCGGGAAAGAACAGAACGGAACAAAAGAATGTTCTTGTTGTATATATATTATACTAGCACTTCGCCCGCGACTTCGTCCGTGAGATTTTCTTTCTGACCCTTACGAACTTCGAACTTCCTTCATTCGTTTCTAAGGGTGCCTAGAACCGACTTCAAGATTTAAAAGATTTATAATAATGACGATTTTCCATAATCGTGGCAAGTTTCAAGGATATTGGCCCAAGGTATAAGATTTTACATGCAAACTTCCACCCCCTATTTCAGCGGGGGGAGCTTCCTGAAATCCTTTCTTCTAATTTATGTCTGTAACTACAAACTAACTCGCTGCCAAATTTAATATTTACACGTCAAGCGGTTTTTGATATTTCGTGATGAGGGAGTGAATAGGTGAGTGACCTTTGGCTTTTATATATTTAGATATCAGTAGTCGGGTTTTGGTTGAATCTGCTCTCTTCTTTAAAATTTCGAAATGGTACCAGTAGTCTTTCCCAGCAATGAGTCTCAATATAAGTAGACGCTGTCTGCACTCAGCCTAGTGTGTGGGCAACTCCCGTACCTCTGGGGACTGGTTACAGTAGAAATGGCGAATAAAAATAAAATGGCGTCGTTGAAAAACGACACTAATCATACTTGCTTGGCTATCTAAGGACTGGTGTCTCTCAGCTGAACTGAAATAAACTCTTAAGGCTTCCTTGAGCATGAACATCACACGTAGTTGATAAATGCGCATCAACGCGTGGCCTAATTGGTTTCTGAACAAAAGGATACCAACAGTAACATACCCTTTTTGGGTTCATTGAATCTCCAATATGGTGCTGAGAGCAATGCCCAGCATCCTTTATGATAAAATGATAAATGATAAATGATATTTATTTTGTAAGTAGGTTGTAAATAACACTTTTACACGTCAATATTTTTGGTCGTTATAAACTAGATGAGGCCGGTGTTTCCTAGCTGACTACCCTGAGAAGAAACACCGAAACAAACTCAGAGGTCAAGGTCTCTTTTAAAGTCCATACAATTGTACTGGTCAAATCATATGAGAACCATGTAGGTTGGTGTCTGAAGTGGTCTTTTGAGGAAAGTACCACACAGATTTGAGTTGACCTGTCCAGACAGTGCAAGCATTTGTCAGTTACCGAGTAGCTCAAACTTAGAACTTTAAGGAGCTCGTCGATTTGACGATCAATACTAAAGTAAGGACATTTGGGTAGGCCACATAAAGAACTCAAACCGCCAGACTAACAAGAAATGAACCCCTAACATAGCGATCTACATGGTCCTCACATTCACAATACGTTATATGAGGACCATGTCAGTGTCTGAAGTGGTCTTTTGAGGAAAGAACCACGCAGATTTGAGTGGACCTGTCCATTCATTGCAAGCCTTGGTCAGTAGTCGAGTAGCTCAACTTAGAACCAATAAGGAGCTCAACGACTCGACGAACAATGCCAATGAAAGGACATTTGGGTAGGCCACAAAAAAACTCAAACAGCCAGACAACGCTAAAAAAAAAAAGGAAAAAATAATAGTTGAAGAGGAAAAAGCAATAATAACCCATATAGTCCTCATATTCACAATAGTAAATAAATTAAAAAATATAATACTTTACAAAGTAAGCATTCATGTCAAAATAAGAAATTGTAATAAAATAAAAAGAATACTTTAAAAAGTAAACATTCATGTCAAAAGTAAACTAAACGAAAATTAAAACATGTCAAAGTGTAAAAATATAAAAGAAAAACACAGAAGCAAAACAACAACATAAAACATTGGGCCATGTACACAACTGAAGCAGCTCAATCCCAAGCCTTCTTGTCCTCCAGATAGTCTTTAACTGTGTAAAAAGCTTTCTGGCATAGCTTACGTTTTATAAATACTTTGAATTTATTTATGCTTAGTTCTTGAATGCGGCCAGGAAGTTTATTATAAAAATGTATACATTGGCATCGAAAGGAACCGCCTATTTTCTTGAGCCTGGTTTTAGGAACAACAAAATTGTGTTTGTTCCTAGTATTTATGCTATGGATATCACTGTATTTTTTAAACAGATTAATATTTTTATGTGCGTACAAGAGATTCTCATAGATATACTGAGAGGGCACAGTCATTATATTAATCTCTTTAAATTTTTCTCTGAGTGAGTGTCTGGGATTTAATTTATAAATCGCACGAATAGCCCTTTTTTGTTAAACAAATATTGTCTGCATATCGGCGGCATTTCCCCACAACAGAATTCCATATGACATCACGCTATGAAAGTAACTAAAGTACACTAAACGGGCCGTTTCTAAATCAGTTAAGCCACGAATTTTCCTAACGGCAAATGCTGCAGAACTGAGTTTTTTTGACAGTTTATCTATATGGGGGCCCCACTGAAGCTTCGCATCCAAAGTGATGCCTAAGAACACTGTGGTATCTTCGGGTTTCAACTCTTCACCCTTTATTGTTAGAACAGTATAATTCACTTGTCTTACATGAGGTAAAGTAAACTTTATGCATTTCGTCTTCTTCTCGTTAAGTAGAAGATTATTAACATTAAATCAGTTAACTACAGTCGCAAGGGCACTATTTATATTGTCAGTAACCATCTGCTGACGTTTTAGTTTGAACAAAAGCGACGTGTCGTCTGCAAACAACACTATATCATATTTATCTTTTATGAGGTACGGCAAGTCATTAAATATATATCAGAAACAGGAAGGGACCTAAAATTGAGCCTTGGGGGACCCCCATCCTGACTACCGATCCAGGAGACCTTTTACCATTGACATCAACTCTCTGAATCCTACCACTCAAGTATGAAGTAAGAAGATCCAGAGAGGCGTCCCGGATTCCGTAATAGTGCAATTTCCTGATTAACGTCTCATGGAGAACGCAATCGAACGCCTTGGACAAATCGCAAAAAATGCCCAAAGCATCGCATTTGTCCTCCCATGCATTGTAAATGTGTCCTAGAAGTTCAACACCGGCATCGGTTGTTGAACGACCCCTCGTAAAACCAAACTGTTTGTTATGTAAAAATTTATGTTTATTAAAATAACTTTGCATTTGATTTAAAATAAGTTTCTCAAAAATTTTACTAAAAGTAGGTAGCACTGATATTGGTCTATAATTGGAAGGGTCTGATGTACTCCCCGATTTAAATAACGGAATTATTTTACTATATTTCATTAGATCAGGAAACTCACCACGGTCTATACAATTATTAAAAATAACAGCTAAAGTAGAGGCTACAATGTGTATAATGGACTTAGCAAGGTCGACAGAATTACCCCATAGATCGGCAGTCTTTTTAACATTCAATGAGTTAAACGTTTTTACGATATCATTAGAAGTGACATGTTGGAATTTGAATTCGGCATCACAAACTGGAACGTTTTCTTTAAGTAATGCTTCTGCAGCCCTAGGTGATGAATCTAGAAACTTAGTTGTCGATACGGGAATCTCTGCAAAGAAATCTTCAAAAGCCGCGGCGACTTGCGAATCTAGTTTAATTATATTGTCATTAATAGCAAGGCTATAATCACTACTTCGATTGCAAGACCTTCCCGTTTCGCTATTAATAATATCCCAAGTCATTTTTATCACATTACTACTATTTTTAATTTTTGCACTCAAGTACCTAGACTTGGCTATATAACAAACCTTTTTAAATAGTTTAGTATAATTCTTAACATATAAATTAAACTCTACAGTATTAATATAAGTTCTTTCTTCGTACAGCTCATAAAGCCGTTCTCTACTTTTATAAATACCAATGGTGGCCCAGTCACTGAAGGAAGTGTTACTGTTAACCGAAATGGTTTTGGGAACAAATGTTGTATCAAACTCTGCACAATACATTTTGAAAAAATCATTGTAACATTGATTAGGGTCACCATTAGTTGACAGAGTTGGCATTTTATTTAAAAGTTTAGTTTTAAATATTTCTAAGCGAAATTTTGATTTTGGGTTAACAGTGATATCCTTTTTTGTTTTGGTTTTATTTATATTTGGTATAGATATAAATTGTCCACAGTGATCTGAATCTATTAAATTAATCATCTTTGTATGGGTAGGTACAACATCTGTATAGATATTATCTAGGCAAGTGGCACTAGTGGGAGTTATTCTAGTAGGCTCCATGAATAGGTTTGCAAGATTGTATGACTGAAACAGACTTGTAATTTTCGTACTTAAACTAGAATTTTCTAACAAATTAACATTAAAGTCACCACAGACAATGATAGACTTGCTTGAATTACAAATTTTGTGCAAAACTTCATCCATTACTGTTTCAAAACTATCATACAATCCTGAAGGTGGTCTGTACACACTTAATATAATATACTGCTCCAATTCAATACAGGCTATTTCAATAATCCGCTCAACAGAGAGGCTCACTATATCCTTACGGTCTTTAAACTTAAGATGATTATTTATTAATGAGCCACCATGTATAGCATTTTCTCTGCTGAACGAGCTACCGATTAATTGATTAATTCATTGATATTAGACAGCGTTGTGTAGCAGGACCGTTATGAAGGGACATAAGAAAAGCGGAAGTTCTAGAGTGTACAGCGGTGCCACAAGAAAATCTAACGAAGCAAATTTGCGGCAACAAAAAAAACCACTACGCCATCTATCCCGCGTCCCGCCAGTGACGAATTTCTAACGTAATCCTGCATCGCGCTATCAGAGTTTTCCGTGCGATTAGAACGTGTAAAAGCCCGAATATTAACTATCGGGCAGTTGAATATGTTCCCCGCTGGACAACAGCCATTCGGTCGAAGGATCCTCCGTTTTCAATACGAGACTTTACTCTTTGTACCGCATAGCTCGTAAGTCGATCAACTAGAGTTGATTTTAGTTTTACACTGACTTAAAAAAAAGTAGCCATTCTCAATTCGGCTGTATCTATCTAAATGTATAAAGGTGAAAGGTCACTCACTCATCACGAAATATCGAAAACTGCTTGAAGAACAAAGATGAAATTTGGGCAAGGTTTATAGTTAGTAGACGTCCACTAAAAGAACATAATCAATGTGGTCGCAGCCACGCATTATTAGGGATAACTCAAATACTAGTCGTTAATTCTCAATCAAATTTATATATGAGGAAACACATACAAAAAATACAGTCGATTTGAGAACCTACTCCTTTTGAAGTCAGTTAAGAAGGTCATCATTGAATTGTAATTTTTATTCTAAAAACCTGTTTTGCCACCCGTTTATCCTAATTTACTAAACATAACCTGTTATAGCGTGAATACCAGGTGAATACTTTATGTATGTAGGTAGACCAAAAGATGATCAAAGCACAAACAGTTACGGAATCGCAAACGTTAACGCGATCAAGATGTCCCTCGCAAGTTTTTTTATCTGTCACGTGTCTGCAACAGACATAACTATCAATCCTTCAAGCCCCTCTTACCTTAAAGAACGTTTCAAGTTCCTTCACGACACACATAATAGATATCTGAGGTCATCGGAAAACTTAAATAACTATTATATATACTTTAATAACTTAAAATCCCACCAGCTTTTACGACAAATCTTTTACGGTTCAAGCGATGCGGCTATGGAATGTCTTGCCCGTGTCGGTAAGGCGTGCTCAACCTTTGTCCATTTTTAAAACAATGGTCAAAAATCACTGCCTCTCTCTCTCTCTCTCTTTAATATGTATCTAATAAGTAATTATTGTATGTACAATTAGTACACCTAAGACTACCTACAGTATCTACTGTATTTCCTTTTCTCTTTAAAATTCATTCAAACGTTGTCTTGAGCGATAAGGCCACCCATTGTGTCACCCTATGTAATGTTTTCTTCATCTTTGTTTTCTGTAACTTATTTGATGTACATAATAAAGAGTATTCTATTCTATTCTTACTTAGGTTTAGTGTTATTTCAACAAGTAGAAGAGTTTGTAGCTCAATAGTAATGACGAGTAGCTCTGTGAATATGCGACCCTCTTAGCATACCGAGGCCTCTTCGTGCGTCGGAAAACACGCTGAGCCGTTGGTCGCGGATGGAACGGAAACCGACTCCAATATACATAGTTGGAAAATGGCAGGCAGATGATGACATCATCATCATCATCAGCAGCCTGTTACCCTCCAATTGCACGCCACTTAGATCTATTTTTGGCTTTTCGCATCCAGTTTCTGCCAGCCGCCCTGCGCAAATCGTCACTCCACCGTGCCTGAGGACGTCCTACACTACGTTTGCCGAGAAGCGGTCTCCACTCTAGAACTCGTTTACCCCAACGGTTGTCGATTCTACGACTAATTTATATTCGTGTAACGCATGTTCGTTGAATATGACCTTGGTTTTATCCAAGTTCATCCGTAGGCCGATGCGTACAGAAGAGTCAGCCAGGTCATTCAGCATCTGTTGTAGGTCCTGCAGCGTTTCTGCCATAATGACGATATCGTCTGCAAATCGCAAGTGAGAGATGTACTCGCCATTGATGTTAATGCCACGGTCTTTCCAGTTCAGCATCTTGAACATATCCTCCATTGCATTAGTGAACAATTTCGTGGAAATAACATCCCCTTGTCTCACTCCTCGATGCAACGGTATGGGACTTGTTTGCTGATTCTGTACTTGAACGGTCATGGTAGCGGCCTCGTAGAGACATCTCATCACTTGGATGTATCGCCAGTCTACTTGGCAGCGCTGCAGGGACTCCAGAACAGACCAGATTTCAACCGAGTCAAAGGCCTTTTTATAGTCCACAAATGCTAGACACAGGGGCTGATTATACTCTTCGGTCTTCTGTATAATCAGCCGCACTGTGTGGATGTGGTCTATGGTGGCGTATCCGCTCCGAAACCCAGCCTGTTCCGGTGATGACATACTACAGGCTTATTCATAAAACAAGCATAAGCAGACTCGCATATACATATGTTGTACAGGCAACCCAAAGTAACTATGTAACACTTATAAACAAATAGAATAATATAATCGCGAAATTATTAAGAATTCATTGGGCGTCATAATTCTGAAAATTCAATCACAAAGTCCACTTTTGCCATTAACAGCGATGTGGATTCGAACACTGGCAGCACTGCCGCGGTGAATGGCAATGCTTATTCTTTACCGAAGAAAAACCCAGCGCTCTGGTCACGTGAACAGTGGACAAGTTGTTTGTGAAAGACTCAATGAGCACTTGGACCCCACGGGCCTTATGTTTCAACCCCAAACGGCTCAAATTATAACTCCTAAGGTTGTTAAATTTCCGCCGTTTGAGATTATATGCAACAGCAGCAGCCGCCCCAGCGCAGCCAGCCGTCCTCGGAAGATAGGGTGGCGCAAGGGTGTCGGTGCCGGCGCCATATCATAGAATGGACCATCATGACGTGCCTGTGCTAGCCGGCGTCCTGTACGGTAGCCCAAACACAATGGCGAATGCGTATTAAATCGGTACGCTTTTTTTTTTATTCGACCACTCGCAGTTCAGCACGCTAAGGCTGGTTACTGCTTAACCGGACTATCCGGTGTGCCTGAAATGAATTTAAGGCTAAAACTACTCTTACAAGCTAAATGACCGCTTCGCTAAGGGCATCCCCTGTGGGATACGGGCCTCGGCTTAACGGGGTCATTGAGGGTAGCAAGGGATAGGCTGGGTCTGATTATAAATCGGTACGCGGCACATAGGTGACTTTTATAGCACAGAGGTAGATTAAACTCTAGGTACTTTTTCTCCCAACACAGGCATTACTTGCTTAAAGGGAGGCTCCAATCACCAACTAATTTAAAACTTCTTTGTCATTAATAAAGATTTGTTTGTTTGTTTTTGTTTTGTTTACTCCGGGAGGAAGTTCCCTTGGGATAATATCCAACATTCACGCGAGTGATGAAGCTGGCTGGACACTAACATACGGAACTCCAACACAACTGGCGATATGTGAGAGATATCTTTTGACCCAAATTAACCGTGACATCACCAGACGGTTCAGTGACCTCAGCTCCTCGTGACGTCACATCCAGCCTTCCTTGTATTGGGGTCGGCATCCAGTCTAACCGGATCCAGCTGAAAACCAGTATTTTACGTGGAGCGGCTGCCAATAACTGGATACCACGTTACACTTCTTGGCAAGACTGTTGGCAGATACAGGCTTATGACGATCCGTAACGACAAAACGACAGCCAGGACCAACGGCTTAACGTGCTTCCCGAGATACGGAGGAGTCTCGGTATGTTGAGATGGTAACCCATCCATAGACCGACCTCGGCAAGCGACGCTTACCGGGACCTCATACAGCAGTGGCCCTAGTCACCACTACACCAAAGAGGCTGCTCGAGCTACATTTAGTCCATAAGAAACAAAACAGAAGCGCACACAAATTGGATTGGGATTACCGAGCGACAGGAATACATATGTATGTTGGTGTCTCGGTACGACGGGTATTTATAGGCAACGGTACTATAGTTGAGTTAGACCTCAACTCTGAGGAGTTGAGGTCTAACTCAGTCGTGCGTCATGCGGACCCGTGTGACGACCTACGTACGTCTGTAGTGCAGCAGTCTGTAGGGCGGCTGGCACAGATTACAGATACCTTAGTGATCAGACTATGAATTTGTAAACAAAGACGTCAAATGACGAGGAGGTCCATCTTAAGGCGTTTCTCTGACCAAATGACCTTGAGCATTCGTTCCCTCTTTGCCGCCTGCAACCTGCGCACGCACTTTTATCATAGAATTCACACGAGTTTTGGAATTATTTTGATTAAAAAAGTTAAGGGATCTTTTGAAATGAAATAAAACGTGTATAACATAGATTTTTAAATTATCTATCCATTAGTGTAATCCTCAAATAGAGCGTTGCATTTAGCAACAGATGCATAAAATCAACAATTTTAGTCATTTTTTAAAAGTAGATTTCAAATTTACACATAAAAACAAAATATTAGAACGTGAATTAAGATGATAGACATCGAACATTAATAATGTGTTTTTACATGTAGATTATTTCTCATAACTAATGAGTTAAGTCTCTGAATAGCGAAGAAAAACGCACTATCGCAAGGTTTTGGTCGGGGTATCGCCTTAAGGGTCGAAAACCTAAACATGTAACATAATCCCGTATCAACTTCCATTGATCTACTAATGACAGCCGCGACCAACGGCTTCATGTGTTTACGAGGCACGAAGGAGTCTCGTTGTGTAATAGTTGGTCACCCATCCACGGACCGACCTCGAAGAGCGTTGCTAAATCTCAGCGGTAATAACCGCTGAGATTTAGCAGTTATTACCGTTTAGTCCTCTATCATATACTTTTACTAGCAAACCTGTTAGAGTTCTGAATGTCCATTCTAATAATGTTAAAATGAATAGTTTTCATGAAGTTATTCAAGAAATTAGATCAAGAATGACCAAGGTTGCGGAATTTGTTCGAAAGGGTCCCCGCAGCACTGGAACGCGGCGGGCACTAGGAGGAACACGGGTGGGTTTTAGTCAGTAAGAGTCGGACACTCCTTTCCGCTCCGCCCAGAGCGGGAGAAGTCATCTGATGATATTTTTTTATCTCTTTTTACTGAGCCTAAAATTTGTAATAAAATGCAGATTTCTAAGGTTTCTATCTACCTACAGATTATAACAGGAAAACCTATTAAAAGCCTGTGGTTTTAACCTCTATAACTTGTTACAAAAATGAGATTCGTTCGGAATCCTTAGCACGCACTTAGCAGTGACCGTTCTTTGAGAACAGCATTCATAAACTGCCCAGTGCCCTGCACACACACACAGTGCCCTGCACACACACACACAGTGCCCTGCACACCCACACACAGTGCCCTGCACACACACACACAGTGCCCTGCACACACATACACAGTGCCCTGCACACACACACAGTGCCCTGCACACACACACAGTGCCCTGCACACACACAGAGACAACAGACGACCCTTGTTGTCTCAAAAAGCCATTCTATTTGAATGTCAACCTCGGAAGATTCGCTGCGCCTCGTTCAGATGGCATCCTAGTTACTGCACTGACGTTCAAAATAACTGCATCAAAGTACAAGGTGAGTTTGAAACATAAAATAATGTCGTAAATTATAATTGCTTCAATAGTGGGAGCCAACTATAAAATACAAGCAACAAGCTTGTATTTACTAATTCAACAAAACACAAAAAGTATAAAATAACTTTCAAGTCAGTGTTTTTGGCTTTTTTTTTCGTTTTCTGACACCGATCACAGTTATTTTAAACTTTTGTTTTTTTGTTAATAAGAAGAAAAAAAAAACGCCCAATTTTTTTTATTTTTTTTACTTTTAAGGTAACTTTTTAGTGTATCACCACTAAAAAGTAACCCACAGCTGAACATACCCCATCACAGCGTACTATACACTGATATAAACAATAAACAGACACGTGATTTCAGCAATCCTGGAAGACTTGCTATCTTTTATTTATTGAACAGTTCCGTTTCCTATCTCTGGAGTTCTTCATCAGATCTTCACCAAAGTAGAAAGGGACCACCTCGAAATACTACGAGGCTCTTCAAAACCATCATTTTGAATTAAATACGCATTATTAGGGTAACACAAACATTAGTTATCAGATCTTACTCAAATTTAAATGAGACCACATGACAAGCACCAGCTTTCGAATATAAAAAGAATCATCGAAATCGGTACACCCAATAAAAAAATATAAAGTAAAACAATATAATTATATATTATATGCATGTACAATATTTACATGTACAACAACCTTAATTCACTGGTCAACGAGATTTTGTAACAAGGAATGTGATTATAACTATTTTTGTAATAAAATGTGTCTAAATTTGTGTTTCGCGGTGTGTCTCTGATTATTTCAGACTTGTTTATTTTTCAGATGACATATAAAATACCAACTTTTCAGAAACTATAAAGTTGTTAGTTTCCAAAAATATTAATATTTGTAAGTTTAATCGTTCTGGATTTTCCACGCATGTGATGAGGAGCTCGCGGCTAAATTGTAACAGGCGCACGGGTCGCACGGGTCGCACGGGTCGGGCTCCAAGGTTAAACAACACTTGCCAAGGTCAGTCTGTCCTCCTTGCCTTGGACAGCACGTTAAGCCCCTATCGTTTTTTATTTTGACCGGACCACTCGCAGTTTAAGGTGACTGCTGATGCGGAATTTGTTCGAAAGTGTCACCGCGGCCCTGGAACGCAAAGGGCACAAAAAGGATCTCGGGTGGGTTTTAGTCAGTAAGAGTCTGACACTCCCTTCCGCCCCGCCCAGAGCGGCAGAAGTCATTAAATTTGATGATTTCCCGTCCAGAAAAAATAGGCTTACTGCTTAACCGGAGCTTCCTGTGGTGACATCAAATTTGGCTAAAACTAAACTTACAAACTAAATGGCCGCTCGCTAAGAGCATCCCCTGTGGGACACGGGTCTCGGCTTAACGGCGTCACATTGGGAGACCAGCAAGGGCTAGGATGGGTCAGGTTTATTTAGGGGGGCTCGTTAGGCAAAAGTCGGGGAGGGTTTGGACGGGGGCGTCGCGGAATTCGTAACGCGGTCTTTGTTCATAAGCTTTTTTAAGTTTATAAGCGAGCTGGTTTCTCTGCAGGTTCCAGCTGTTATTTACTTATAAATGCTTGGCAGTCGTTGCGGATATTCAGAAACTAGTTTAAAATAATCGTTATGCAACACTCTGTTGCCTCTGATCTATACTAAAGTCAAGACCAAACCCATCTCAAATAAACATAATAAATAAAAATGATAAACCATCTAAAATGTTTTATTTTGTATTATTAATTTATTATAATACATACTGCTGCCATTTCCGTGGCCCAATGCTATAGTGCAGAAAATAAAAAAATAATAAAATGTATGAGATATTTTAGTAGGTAATCATTTAGAATTTAATATCTAAAGAAAAATCTTGCACCTTACTACATTTTATTTCTCCTATCGTGAGTGTATTTACAAACATACAAACTCACATAAACTAACAGCCAGACCCGGAACAACTATCTGTAGGCCATACAAATTTGTTCCGTGCGGGAATCGAACCCGCGGCACGCAGCGCAGCAGCCAATCGCTCAACCACTGCGCCAACCATGTCAGTTATTATAATGGGTCCACATGATACAGACTTGTCTGCTCGGACTATGAACTCTGAATAAAAAGATCTAACGACATTAGTGTGCACTGCGCGGTCGCACAGACAACATTCCGTAGAACAGCACAACACTGAATGACACAAGAGACGCTGACGATACATTATATATATATGTAAATGTCAACGTCGAAATACTTTTCCGTTGTCTCCTTGAAAGGGACAACTAGTTTATATCGTAACTTTTATTTCCTCAAGAGTTGGAGGACTTGCGAGAACAAAATTAAGGAAACTCGAGATGTAACCTTGAACGTCATCTCGTGCGGCACCTCCGGGCGATCGGCGCGGCGCGCGCGCCGAACATGGCGGCTATGGCTGTTTTATGTTGCACTGCTAAATAATTTAGTTCGCAGTTGGAACTTTAAATCAAGTAATTTTTATTATTTTAAAATTAATAGAACGGCCGAAGCCACTTACACTATTTTAAACATATAATTTACTAAACACATCATGCATTCTTCTCACAAAAATTCAAACATTCCGACAGTATCACCTTCCATTCATTCGCAAACACATCCAAATCTTTGTTTGCGTTCAGGAGAGCGTTAATAGCGGCTAATGTTCGAGGAATAGGTGACTTGGAGTGTGCAACAGTACGGCATGTTGGAACAGCCAGTGAGCGGTGTTTCCTGTTACGACAATAATTATCTGGGACAAATAGCTTGCAGATTTCAATATGCAGATCAGGAACATCAATAATCCCCCTGAGAATTTTAAATATTACCGTCATCTGATCGCGCGATCGTCTTACTTCTGAAGAATTGAAACCCAAGCAACCCAACAGGAATTTAGTGGGATACGGGAAAGGATAAAACCCGTACAAGTGCTTGTAGAGGTATCTGAGGAATGCTTTTTGAACCTATTTTTGTTATTGCAATATTATTATTTAATTATTTAATTTATTGTTATTTTACGAGAATGAGTTAAATAAGTAGTAACGTTTCTGGACATTTGCACGTCATCGTACTAATAATGTTGTTCTTATTACCATCTTGCATAATAATAATAATTTCTTTATTTGTATTGAATGCAGGTGTACAATTATGGTGTTCGATCATATAATTATATATATATATGAATGATGAATTGTAATTTTTGCTTACCTGTAACTCTGTATCTAGTTTTTTTATACTCTGTATATATATATAAAATCGGCAACAGAGTAATAACATTTCTCTGTCAGCAACGATGACAATAGTTTTTTAAATTTCATTAAAGGCTTATCTATACTAATATTATAAAGCTGAAGAGTTTGTTTGTTTGTTTGTTTGTTTGAACGCGCTAATCTCAGGAACTACTTGTTCGAATTGAAATATTATTTTTGGGTTGAATAGACCATTTATCGAGGAAGGCTTTAGGCTATATATCATCACGCTTAAGCCAATAGGAGCGGAGCAGCGATAAATAATGTTTTAAAATCGGGGATTCCACGGTTAAATATAGTAGGTGCCATACCAATAATGTTTTTTTTAACCTTCATAAGGTCTTTAATTTTACAAACGTTGCCGTGCTTCGGGTCAGATTTGACCCAGTAGTAGAATTAAACTGTAAAGTGAACAAAAAACAAAGATTTTGTATTTTTGTTTTTTGTTCATTTTTGTGTAATGGATTTATTTGTCATATTATATTTATTTTTACAGAATTACTATTCATTTTAATATAAAAAAAAAATTATCGACCGTAAGATTATGCCCTTTCAGGTCGCGAGTCAAATCAAGGACTACTCTCATACCTTGGTTGTTTTCAGGCACACCTCCTATTTATTTGCCCGACGGAATATTCAACCCTACAGGGTTGGCTATTACAAACATATCTTGTGGCTAGATCGCATAGAACCCAAAATTTGATTCCATATTCAGCTGGTTTCGATGGCATGTACTGTCAAAATGGACATCTCCCTCTGAATGCCACAAGCTGCTCATCTACAGTACCGTTTTCAGAAGGATTATAACAAGATTTCGAATTGGAGTAAACTTATCCAGTCCAGTCCAGTCGCCGTTTGGATCGAGTTTCTCTATTGCCAAACCTAATCAACGCTGATATATTTTTTGAAATATTTCAGTGGCATGACTGCCCTAAAAATAAGCCTAACTTTGTCACTATCCCACAAATTTTCGGTGCCTTCATTATTTGAACGAAATTCACCAGATAGTAATAGTAGCCCAATGTATGCAAGCAGATCAATATCGTGTATGTCATTCCAATCATCAGTGAAAACACGCTTACCTGCCAAATTCGTATATTTCAATATGATGTGTATCAAGGGTGGAGTGAAAAATAAATCAAAACTGATTTTTTCTACTGAAGTAATCCTTGAGCAAGAATAGCATGTCAATCCTGGTGTCAAGTTTATTATGTTTTCTCTGGAAGCTCAGGCACAAGACTGTGTGACAGGGTTTTTGGAATCTGTTGCGGAATTTGTTCGAAAGAGTTACTGCGGGCCTGGAACGCAAAGGGCACAAGAAGGAACACGGGTGGGTTTTAGTCAGTAAAAGTCTGACACTCCCTACCGCTCCGCCCAGGGCGGGAGGGGTCATTTGATGATTTCACATCCAAAAAAAAATGGTTTCTGGAATCTGCCAAATCTTTGACGTCATTGAAAGCACAATCACTGATTCACTGTCACTATCCGAGCTATGAGATGGTTCAGCTTCTTCGATATAATCTTCTGTTTCAGAACAACATTCATGACTATCCGAAATATAATCCAATAAATCCTGCTTCTATTCAAAAAGTTATGCAAAACATAAACAATTCGAACGATAACAGATGCACTGTGCATTTGTTATTAGTTGAGGTCAATTTTGACCCGAAGACCGTTAGAGTAAAAAAAATCATAGGTGGAATATTTTAATCATTTTTGATAAACTTATTTCAATAATGAGTAAATTGAAGCGAATAATTAAAAGTCATAGAATATCAAACTCCTTGAACACTTATTTTCTGAGAAAATTACGTTTTTATACCAAAATGGGTCAAAATTGACCCGAAGACCTTATGAAGGTTAAGTAATACAGTATTATAACTACCAGTACATAATAAACCCTGATATTTAGATCTCATAGTAGTAGTTCGCTTCCTCGTTTCATTCAATGCAGGAAATAGATGCATGTTAGTTTTAACAAAAATAGCTACTTCGAGAATGTATATACAAGGAAAAGTAAGCAATTTGTGTTACTTAAAAAATGGAATGCAACTATCTGTAACCTTGAGATTAAAAATAGATCTTATGCACCGTTTTTGGGCTTTAAATATAGACTCTTTTTCTGAACAATTACCCCAAAATACTATACCAAATCTTAGAACAGAAACCACCAGACCGTGATATGCGACCATTAAAGTATCAATGTTAACTTTCTTGGAAAGATTGTAGAGAGCATACGCAGACGTGCTTAATTTTCTGCAAACTTCGTCAGCCTGTGGTTTCCAGGTTAATTGACCATCAATCAATATACCCAAGAACTTTGCCTCGTTAACATTATCAATAGTTTGTCCCTTATTATTAATGTTTAGGTTCAAAGGGAGAATTTTTTGATAAAAATGCATTATATTTGTTTTTTTAAGGTTTATGATAAGATTATTATCGTTGAGCCAATTGATTATTAATTTTAGAGTATTATTTATTTCGTTTTCATAACGATCTTGGTTGAGGCAGTCAATTAGGACTGTACTATCATCGGCAAATAACACACAAGGGTACGGGATCTGTCGGGGCAGGTCATTAATATATAGTAAGAATAATAATGGCCCTAGAACGCTGCCCTGTGGAACGCCATATTTAATTTCCCTCGGACCAGATAAATATTTAACCTCACGTTTTGATTTGGCGCACAATTTAGAGATTTCTGTATATTGAACACGTCCACTTAGATACGATTTTATTAGACGTAGAGCATTTCCTCGTATACCGTAAGTTTCAAGTTTGCTCAAAAGCTTTTCATGACTCACATAATCAAACGCTTTGGTCATATCGGTAAAAATATACTATATAATAATATAGTAATACACTATAGATATAAAATAATGGTTAATGTATTACTATATAATACTATATAGTAATACATTAACCATTATTTTATTTATCAGATCGTATATGGCCATATTAATATTTTTATTTTTACGAAAACCTTTTTGTTCCTCACATAAAATATCATATTTTGTCAGGAACTAATAAAATGACTCATAAATTACTTTTTCCATGATCTTAGAGAAAACGGGGATTAACGCTATTGGTCTATAGTTAGTCATGTCCTCTTTATTGTTCTTCTTGAGGAGTGGTTTAACTATTGTGGTTTTAAGACTATCGTGAAATATTCCAGAGGATATGCTTGCGTTAATAATGTGGTTTAGAGGGTTAGCTATAGTAGTGCAGACAAATTTTATAACATTCGTTGATATGCATGCATGTATTTTATTTTATTGTATGTATGACACATGTTTAGTAAATAAAATATTATCTTATCTTGATAAAAACATTATTAAGGATGGGAAATCAGCAAATAATTTCTCCGAGGTTGTGTCAGACATTTACTGATTAAAAACCCACCCGTGTTCCTCCTAATGCCGTCGCCAGAACATCGCTACTTTACGTGTAGGGGATGTAGCCAACATTTTTTTATTTTATTATATTACCCCTTTATAGGCGTGTTAATATGTATACCCATACCAAATTCCAACTTTCTAGTGCTAAGCGTCTTAGAGCTAAACCGCGGACAGACAGACAGACAGAGGACCGTGGCTCCTTGTTGACTACAGAACCCTGAAAACGAAACTTTTGACTCCTAAGACACAGGCTTTTGGCCTAGTTTAGGAGGCATCAGTTCACCCTTTAATGTGACTCTGCTGTACAATATTTTCCTAATCCTTATATCCATATGTTTTTTTAAGTGTATAAATATGTATATTATTATATTATATTTAGACGTCATCGTGTTGCAGATGTTTATATTAAGTATATTTGAATTGTTAAAATATATAAGTTCCAGCCAAGTAAGAATGTTGCTCGGCGTGGACAGGATGTGTCGGAAGGTCGACTGGTCTGCGAGTGCGAGCATGTTTCACAAATAGAAGAAACAATTAGGAATCATGAAAATGCAGTCATTTGGCTAAATTGTTTGCCAGTTATTATTTTTATGACTAAATTGCTTGCAGCTCAAATGAAGGTTTTTAAAGTTTATAATTTTAAAATAACTTTAAATTATTATACGAACTAGTTTTTTACGTAAATATTATTATTATTTGGCTGATTTTTTTATTGAATAGATACATGCAATACTTAGCTATTTACAACCCCCAACAAAAAGAGGGGTGTTATAATATAGGTAAACATACAATACTTATATTTTGTTTCGTACAATATTATTGTAATCACTCACTCGTACACAATACATATGTACCTACATCTATGTATGAATAATCCATATTGTACCTACGATACTTAACTAAAAAAAAAAACAATTTTTCTCTGTCTGTGTGTCCGTTTATTCTCCAAAATGATTATAAGTAGTAACGAAGGCTACTTTTATATTAGAAAAAGGGTTCTGCGGACCGAAACAAAAACTCATAAAATTATACAAAAAAAAAAAAATAAGCGAATTCTAAAAAAAAATCATAAAATAACTTTAATTTCGGAACTCGGTGTTTTTGATTGTTTCTTCGTATTTTAAACACAGACTTCCGAAATTAAAGTTATTTTATACTTTTTTTTGTTTAGAAGTCGGTTATTTTTTATTATTAACAGTGGAAAAAGTCGCGGGCAATAGTTACTTTCCATTGTATCCCAACCACAGCACAACACAATGACGCACGATACACGAATGTTGATTTTAAAGAAATACACAGAAACGATTAAATTTATAATACCGGCCTAGTAGAAAAACCCATCTGGAGCGAACAACACGAGAAGTATGTTACTTTTGAGTACCTAAATAAATTAAACAAAAAAACCCACAACTCTGGATAGTTCTCAACAATTTGACCGTGGGAAGTGGACATTCTGATACATCTGACACAAATCATCAGCATCATTTCGGCCGCAATACATCCCCTGCAGTGCATAGGCTTCCCCCAAGAGTGGCCACCCACCGGTGTGGCGGATTCCAGTGGCGTGCAGTGGTTCGAGTTAGGGCAGGCCAAAGAAAGAAAGAAAGAAAGAAAGAAAGAAAGAAAGAAAAGAAAGAAAAATGTGTTTAATTGGCATTATTTAATAATACACCTTATAATTTAAAAAAAGAATAATAGAATAATTAATAAGAAAATTTCCAAAAAAAACACACCACATTATTCAGGGTTGAAATGTGGTGTTTTTTTTTTTTAAATAGGCTATTTTAAAAAAAAAACTCATTTCATTAAAAATCAACCCTGAATAATGTGGTTATTTTTTAAAATTTATTTGGACATTTTCTCTGGTCTACCCTAACTCGAACCACTGCACGCCACTGGGATTCCGGCGACCTCCACCGGTTGCGGAGTTATTTGGAAAAGTTACCGCGGGCCTGGAACGCAAAGGGCAGGGAAGTGTTTTAGTCAGTAAGAGCCTGACACTCCCTTCCGCTCCGTCCAGAGCGGGAGAGTCATTTGACAAATAGGTCGTCAGTCTATCTTCCGGTACACACTCGCTCTATCGACCATCTGCCCCCCTAGCCAAGTTACAACCGTTTCGTGTCGAATTCCGTTCTCCAATCGATAACGCCTCGCTTCATCAACTGTAGAAAACGATAAGTTGGTAGCCATGTTGACGCGCCTGAGTCGGCCGCTCGTTCTATGTACAATGTCTTTAGAAAAACGACCTATTCTTAAGTCTATGGCGAGCGTTCCTACAAACGTCAAGCACGTTAAAATTTAAAATCTTTTTGATAAATGATATGACATTTTAACAAAGGATGTAACATTGAACATTGTAGAAACGATAACAATTCATTCTATCATTTTGAACGATGTGAACTTGGCTACGAATTTTCTATTCGTTTGTTCTAACCAACCCGCACTGGGCCCGCGTGGTCCACCAAGCGGGCCCAGTGCGGGTTACGGCCCATTCCCTCTCCTAGAGAGGAGGCCTGTGTCCCAGCAGTGGGAACGTTAAAAGGCTGATTATGTTCTAACCACGTGACTTAACATTGAGACGATTTCATTCCCATACATTTGATTCGTTTTCGACTAGCGTTAACGATTGCAGATTATCAACTTGGCTAGGCGGGCAGTTCCGCGCGCGACGTGCGCTGCCCGCTGTCACTTCAGTTCGGGCTTTGTCGGTAACCTTGCTTCTCTTGCGGATGTCATCATTCCTGATTCGATGACGCAAGGATAATAAAGCTTAGTGCTTTCTAGTGCCCTTCGAGTGACATTAACGTTTAATATCATATGAAGTGGTCACTAATGTACGTCATTGCTGGTAACTGGCTTCACAGGAATCTTACTACTAGGTATAACTAGCAGCGTCCCGCGGATTCACCCGCGTAGTTCCCGTTGCCGTGGGAATACGTAGATGAAATGTAGTCTGTGTTACTTGCTGAATAATGTGATTAAAGTCGGTCCAGTAGTTTTGGAGCTTATTCGATACAAGCAAACAAAAAATATTAGTATAGATTAATGTGAAAGTTTGGATGGATGGATGTATAAACATCCATTACTGATAACCAGTGATCGGAATGGATAAGCCTTTTTCTCGGGATTTCATTTCAGTATTTACGGGATTTAATAAATATTTTTGACTAAATGGATTTTTAAACCACCACATACTCGTATGAAATAAATTTATTTTTTAAAAAGCTAATAAAACATTTTATTAATAGTGCTCGAATAACTATAACTCTACTTTTTCGAAATGCACGCGGGCGTAACCACGTGACATAGTGAGTGTCGATATGTCATCATCCTATATTCTACATGTTCTTCACAATTTTGAAATTCCGGAAAACTTTAAGATTCCAGAATCTCAGAGGTATGTCCATATTAACATCTGCGTTTCAGGTTATTGACCCCAAATTAATCTACCTATTCCGACCACTGCTGATAACAGTTAGTCACATCGTACCGGGCTAGCTCGGGGTACTCCGACGTACTCCCGTAGCCCCCTGTGCAGGCCTGCGCGGGGCGCGACCTGGGTTTAGTCAGTAGGCGTCTGACAGACCCCTCCGTGCGCCCTGACACTGACGAATTCCACCACGATACTAAAACAACTTGTGGGAGCTCCGAGCTCCTGATTTGTATGTCTAGCTCAGAGATAATCTGGAATAGCACGTTGGCTAAGTACCTACTCATCATCCCGGCAGTACGTTCCGTCGGAGTAGGTAAGTTCCGCCACTCACGCGGGCACAGCTGCCGGCACAAACTAGTATGTAGTAAACTGCTGTCCTTTTTGGCATTGTCTGTAGTTAAAGAAATCCAGACACTCATTGGTTTTTTATTTGAATCAAAGAAAAATAATACAAGAAACCAAATTGTTTGCTTTTTTATTAGGAAAAAAACACTGCATAGTATAAAATAACTCGTTATTGTAACTTGTATTTTAATGTTATTTGGAAGTCAGTTGTACTTTTATTTGTGAAAAGATTTTTATTTTTCACATTTTAGTGGTGATACAGTAGGCTACTATACTGGCGAAGACTAAATTGACATTATTCCCGTAAGGGGCCATCCGTAAATTACGTCACACAAATTTAATAATTTTTGACTCCCCCCCACATCTGTGAAACCCCCCTCCCTAGTGTGACGTCACATATTTTACAATTTTATTCGTGTACTAGCTTCTGCCAGCGACTTCGTCCGCGTGGAATAGTTACTTTACCCCCGATTTTGAAACTCTCAGCCCGATCGGTTTAAAATTGACAAAATTTCATACAAACGTTGATCCCCTATTTTATCCCCTTGGGAGTAGAATTAATTAAAATCATTTCTTAGTGGATGCCTACGTCATAACATCTACCTGCATGCCAAATTTCAGCCCGATCCGTTCAGTGGTTTGTGCTGTGCATTGATAGATCACTATGTGTGTGTGAAATATGTACAACTTATTATATACTATACCTATAACTACGTATAACTAATTAATAAAATAACTATAACTACTAATTAATAAAAGTATCGGAAGTTTAAAAAATGGAGTAACTTCTCCCGTTTTCCCAACATTTTCCTTCACTGCTCTGCTCCTATTGATTGTAGCGTGATGAAAAGTATACTATAACCTGCCCAGGAGTATGAAGAATAATTGCACCAAGTTTCGTTAAAATCGGTCGAGTAGTTTTTGTTTCTATAAAGAACATACAGACAGACAGACAGACAGACAGACAGACAGACAGAAAGACAGACAGACAGACAAAAATTTTACTGATTGCATTTTTGGCACCAGTATCGATCACTAATCACCCCCTGATAGTTATTTTGAAAATATATTCCTTGTACAGAATTGACCTCTCTACAGATTTATTATAAGTATAGACAAGTACTTACATGATAATAGATTTTGAAATGTGAAGTCACAAAATTGAGGAACCCTTCCACCCCCTTGTCATACAGTGTCACATTTCGTCGACCCCCTCCCTCCCCCTTAACGTGTGAGTGACGTAATGTATGGATGGCCCCTAAGGAGTGGCAGTGGCTGTGTGCCAGACGGATCATAATTAAATAACACACTTTACTTTTTATTGATTTTAGGAGGTCTTTGATTTGAAGTTCAACGTCCAATGCAAATTGAACACAGCTATAACATAACACAACGCAAAAAGAATAATCAAGATCGGTTCATAACCCACAAAAAACATGGAAATTTAACTTGATTGGTGAGGTGAGGTGTACCAAGCTGACGTGTAGGTACACATCCGCTTATCCCTTCCCAGCGAACCGGCGTGATGTTATGTCATGAACAGACACGGGATTCGCGATTTCAGCAATCCCCGGATATTTGCTATCGTTAATTGAAGAGTTCCGTTGCCTATCTCCGAAGTTCTTCATGAGATCTTCAGGAAATTGGAATAAGACCTGTCCAGAAAACAATTTTTTTAAACAAAAAAATATTATATATTCAAATAGGTTAACTATAGTTGAGTAAAAAATCTAATCAGTCCATCAAATAGATTTCAAATAAATATCGAAAACTATTTTTTTATTTTTCAGTAAATAAAAACGAAGACGATACAGTGCGTTGAATACTCGTGTGACGTCACTACTCGTAATTTTTTTTACCGCGACGTGACGTCACAAACATCACAATTTTTATAGATTTGATAAAGCAAAACATAGCTGACCAATATTTTTCGATCAACTGACGGACTAAATAGAATCAAATTGTCTTGTTTCCTGAATAAAAGTCAGGTGGGGTAAGAGGGACGCCGGGGAAAGAGAAACAGTAACTCATAAATAGAAAACTATTAAGCCCAGCTCTGTGGTTACTCCGTCAATAAAACAGTATTAAGTTTAGTTTCAATATTTTTAGATAGGTGACGCTACAACATAATAAGTACGTGAGTAAAAGAGAAAGAAAAAAAACAGTTGACAAACTATAAAATTGTGACCTAGCGGCGTTTTTTGTGTGCGATTTTTTAAGGATTAAAAACATCTGTGATACGGCAAATTTTGTTGATAAGTATAATTCTAATGTTGAATCTTTATTTTCCGCATGTTATATTGTTTGTAGCATGTGTTTTTAGTGCTTTTTCGGTGTCATCAAAAACATAACTTACAAAATACCAAGCTGGGAAAGAGGAACTACCATAGCCGGTTAAGAGAAACATTATGTTCCTCTTTCCCGGTTTTAGGGGTAACAAACATTTTGCAAGTTGAAATATCACCTATCTAGATTAGGTAGGTATTGATAGTTTAACTCATCTTGGCGCGCGGAGCTATGTGTGCAGTGTGCTAAGCACATTGCACACATAGCTCATATTTCACTAATTTTGAGAATATTTTGGTCATTATAATAAAGTATACTTGCACCGCACTGTATATCTGTTTATGAATAACGATCACAGTGAAAAAACGACAGAAAAGTGTTTTAAGTTTTTTTTTGTACGTTTGTAAGTACAACAAAGAGTTCCACAATTATTTGTATTTGTTTTTATTCAGTTGAGTTTCTCAAAGTTGAAAAAGTGATTTAAATACTTTTATTATTGATAATAATAAATAAACACTTACTTAGTGATATTCATCGTTTATTTTTCTTAAATTTTTATTAAAAACCAAATTTATATGTTTTTAACATTCGTAGTTCACCACCCCTGACCTTACTAATATGTTCCTCTTACCCCAAATTTTCTTTATTTCTTGGTAAAGCTAAATTAAACCATATTTTAACTATGGTATGGTTTCATTTCCATTAGCTCGAAAGGCAGTTCTCAAATTTCTAGAGATACATATAAAAATACGTGTTTTTACTCGTATGAATCGAAGCGTTTCTCTTACCCCAAATTTCGGGAAAGAGGAACAATTAGAAGACCTGGCTTCGTTGTCAAATTGTTCTGTTATTACTGGAAGAATCAATTTCTATGTTAAAATAATAGTTATCATGGTTCGTTAGCGAAACTTTGTTTGTATTGCTATTAGAATATATACATATTTTTACTAGCTGGAAGTCGTAATGTTCAAAAACCAGTAAACTATGTTCCTCTTACCCCACCTGACCTTAATATGATTTGAATAAAAATTGTCTAATTGAGAACCGCCTACATTATTTTTTTAAATCGATTTAATATCTTAAGAAAAACGACTTTGATTAAAAAAAAAAACATGTTTCTCAGATAAATCAGCGTAGTTGCCGAGTGACTTAGGCTACTTTTAATCCTGAAAAAAAAGCTTTAAAAAACTGCAAACAAGCGCTGCCATACATGACTGACGGCTGTCTTGTCAGACGACATATTCAGAAGTTGGTGTTCGAAAAACGAAGAAACACCGACTTTTTATACTTTTTGTGTTTTTTTGTTTAGAAGACGGTTGTTCTCTCTCTCTCTTTTTCTGCGCCTACTTTTCCTAACTGTTGCGGTCGGCTTCCAGTATAACTGCTGTAGCTGAGTACCAGTATTATACATCGAGCGACTGCCCACCTGACCTGCACTACCCAGTTACTGGCAACACGATACCCGTAGAGTAAGACAGGTGTCAGATTTTGTCTTCTGACCACGGTACGACTGTGAAAGATCTACGGATTCCAGCTGCGACCAACAGCTCAACATGTTTCCCAAGGCACGGAGGAATTTCGTTACCTATGTAAAGATGGTCACCCATCCTCGAACCGACCTCTGGCAAGCGTTGCTTAACCTGGACCAATGAAGCCACGAGCTCCTCATAACATGTCTATGGGACATCGAGAACGTTCAATGCAATATATTGTTAACACCAGGGAACCTCGCCCCTAGTGTTACTAACTATTCTAATAAATAAATCTCGGATTGGGATGTAACTTCGTACTTAATCACGGCATCTGCCTTATAAGAGCGCTACTACATAATATACGACTAATACATGACGGTCATATAAAACAGAGCATACTTTCCACATTCATAATTCAAAATATTCTTTATTCTTTGCCAGAAAATTCCAAAGTTCTATCGACAAACTTGTGCCAGTGACCCGCAGCCGAGGAGGCTACCAACGCCACAATAAATGTCGTAATATACATAACATATGTGTTTGCTTCGATATACGTACATATTTGTCAAATTAGCGTCAATTTGACAGGTGCTCGTGCACACGCAACATGAGTTAGCACGTTTGCAAGCGAGTCAGTCAGTCTGTCACGTAGACGTAGCTAATAGCTTATTATCTGTTTTAGCGATACATTGTCTCGTCTCACTTTTGTTACGTGAGTAGATAATGCGACAGAGACCCAACTTCAAACACAAGGTACGGTCATCTTGAGAGAGGGAAACCTCACGCTCCAGCCTTCGCAACAGAAGAAGACGCCCCGGGCGTCGGGAAACGCAGGACGGTTCCCGACCACCGTAGGCGTGGGCCGTCCGATAGCAACTAGGACGGTCAGCAACGAAGACGGGGCCCCATAGGGTCAGTGTCTGCTAGGGTTACGGAATTCGTTTGAAAGAGTCACCGCGGCTCTGGAACGCTAAGGGCACAAGAAGGATCACGGGTGGGTTTTAGTCAGTAAGAGTCTGACACAAAAAGAAGGTACGGCTTCGGACACGGGCTCCTATTTCTGACTGCAGGGTTTAATGAACGGCAAGACATAATGGTATCATACGATTCGACCCTAACCTATCCGTGTCGGAGGGTTCCCTGTGCCCTATGTTCCGCTACTAGGCTACGCGAGGAAATAGGTCGCCAATATGTCATCAATTTTTGTCGGTTCACAATTTCTCGAAATGACTTCGAGTGATTATAGATTATCAAATTATGATGTGTAAAACGTATTCCAAATGTTCAGTTGACAATTTATTGGGAGTTTATAATCTCTCAATATATTTTATTGTCTTACTCCTTTTACAATTATCCGGTATCATATAATTATATCATGTTTGTATAACTGTTATGAAATTCTAATGTCATTTCTTTGTTATTGACTGATTGTACCAACCCATTACGCAAATTGGCCTCATGTATTTATAAGTTATAATATTGTATTTTCTCTGTAAGTGATTGTAAATCTTTTGGGAAAATAAATGTTTAAAACCGTAAAACCGTATAACTCGACCCCAACAGCTACATTTTTCACGATTTCGGTGACATAATATTTAAATTATTTTTGAATAACTCGAGCCGAACACTTTCCGAGTTGTGTGTTCCATCATAAAAGCATGCTACTGCCTACCCAATAGGGGCGGAATGCAATGCAGGCTTGATGTTGTTAGTTGCACATCTTTCTGACGTGCAAGTACTCGTGAGTCGTGACGTATGAAGTTCGGTCTCTGCACACTACCTACTCCGTGGCTATCCTTCGTACAATTATAGTATTCGGTCAATTCCGTCGACCTTGAGTCAAAGACGAAATGTGACGCTTTTGGTCAAATCCGTGTTAGCTTATGTATTACTGAATCGAGTTTTTTTTTTTTTATAGTGAGAGACGAGTGTCTCTCATAAATCGTGGATAAATAATAATAGCCGCATGGTTCGATCTTCGAGGTTAAGCTATGCTTACCAAAGTCGGTCTGCTGATGGGTGCCCATCTTAACATACCGAGACTCTGCCGTGCGTCGGAAAGTACGCTAAATCGTTGGCTTCGGCGGTTTTTTGTAGCTCTTTGGCAGTCGTTACGAATTGTCAGAAGCCAGAAATCTCACTCCCACCAATTACCAATTCGCACCAAGCGTTTTCAATCATCTTTTGTAATGCGCACAGCAAAGGAGTGGAACTCTCTGCCTGCGTCTGTGTTTCCGAACGCATTCAACCCTGATCTCTTCAAAGTTAGAGTGAACAGGCTTCTTCTGGGTAAGCTCATTCCATCGTCGACTTTGTGTCTGTCACCTGCGACCTGGACTAGAGTCAAGAGCAAATCCATTTCACTATAAAAAAAATATTCATGCTAGCTCTACAATACATGTTGACTTAGTTCTGGACGGGACAGTCGTTACGTCTCGATTTAGGCGAAAACTTTCTCCAATGCATTACAATGTACGGCAGCCTCAGGTTCAATGGTCACGTAACAATTCGGCTTGGACAATAAGCCAGCGTCATTGTTTTGTTCGTAATAAAATAAAAAACGAATCAATAGTCATTTATTCTAATGGCGGCGAGTGCTGACGTTCACAAAGTACTGGCGCACTATCTGAACATCCACGTTTACTAAGACTGTCCCCAGAAGTTTCAGTACTAATTATCTTTCGAGTGACGTCACCAGCGCGAACACCTGCATATCAGCCTTTTACGTTCCCACTGCTGGGACACAGGCCTCCTCTCCAGGAGAGGGAATGGGCCGTCATCCACCACGCGGGCCCAGTGCGGGTTGGTGAATGTCACATGTCTTCGAATTTTTGGTTCTAGGACATGCCGGTTTCCTTACTATGTTTTCTTTCACCGTTTTGAGAGCAGTGGTGATGAAGTTAATTACACAAAGTAATGCGCCAGGCTGGGGTTGAACCCGCGACCTACAATTCGTAAGTCGGGGCCGTTACCACTGGGCCACCTCTGCCTCTAACTCCTACACTTTGATATCATAGAAGAGCGCAAAATTCATCTTCCCTGTGTATAATATGAGAAATATAAAAGGTTTGTATTTTTGCAAGATTGTAACGAATAAACTCAATAACTACTGGACCCATTTCAAAAATCCATTCATCATTACATTGCTTCGATAAGATTGAGTAAAATAGGCTATACTAAAATAAATTAATATGCACCGTGGGTGTCCAATATACATATGTGTCTTATATATTTTTTATCTTACTGGCGGACTCAACATAATTATTATTTTTCTTCTTACAAAAAAAACCTAATAAAACATGCTTCTAAAGTCAGAATCGTAAATATTAAGTTAAATGTTAATTACAGTGAACCAAACACAGACGTCACAGATGACGCGATGACGCACCACTTAAACTCGATCCATTTAATCAATAAAAATATCGATCCACTTAAATCATAAAACTGAAGTGTCAGCTAGTTAGGTGGATATAACAGTTTTTTATTTAATTCATACATGACAGTATTATAAGATACTTAAAACCTTTTCAATTTGTTTGCCTGTCTGCGTGGTAGTTCCTGCTAATGCCGAAACTGTTGGACCGACTTTGACGGAACTCTTTCTGGCAGATACATGAGTTTATAAGGGGTTACTTAAGCTACTTTTACTAAAAAAGGATTAAGATTCCGTGTTAAATTCAAACTTTGGACAACCTATAGTTAATAATATGCACACTTGTTTTTCCAATTTACAAAAAAAAAACAGCTGATCCCTACATTTATGTTCGTATTTAACTCATCAAAATGTAGGGAATAGCTGACTTTTTTTTTCGCCATTTCAGGTTTGGTCCCATAGTAAAAGTTGTTCATAATGATGAGTACAATGACCTCTTAAGAGGTTGTTAGTGTTTTACAAATAACCCTGTATAAAAGCGAAATACCACTCACTGATAAATCACGAAATCTCAGAAACGATAACACCTACAAACTTAAAATTTGGCAGATTCCTTATAGGGTGTAGACATCCGCTAAGAACGGGTTTTATGAAACTCCACCCCTTTTTTTTTTCTGGATGGGAAATCATCAAATGACTTCTCCCGCTCTGGGCGGAGCGGAAGGGAGTGTCAGACTTTTACTGACTAAAACCCACCCGTGATCCTTCTTGTGCCCTTTGCGTTCCAGGGCTGCGGTGACTCTTTCGAACAAATTCCGCAACCCTAGCAGGCACTGACCCTATGGGGCCCCGTCTACGTTGCTGACAGCTCTTTGAGGCGCGCGTGGAACACGACGCGCCGTCGACTTGGGCCTGGTTGCTATTGGACGGCGAGCCACCCATAGCTCGCCGTCCGCAGGCCCGCGCCTACGGTGGCCGGGAATCGCCCTGCGTTTCCCGACGCCCGGGGCGTCTTCTTCTGTTGCGGCGGCTGGAGCGAGGGGCTTCCCTCTCTCGCACGCGCTCCGCCTCCTCCTTCGCTAGCATTACTGCTTCGCAGAAGGAGGCGACCGCTTCCCATGCCTCCTCGCTCCGGACCATGGCCCGAACCAGGGCCGGACGCGAGAGGTCGCCGCCGCCGATCGCCTCGACGAGGACACGGCGGTGCTCCGCCCAAGCAGGGCAGACCTCCACCGTATGCTCCACCGTGTCCTCCGGGCGATCCACACAGTGATGACACCCGGACGCGTCCTCCCGCTGGATCCGACACAGGTACCTCCCGAAACAGCCGTGTCCGGTGAGCACCTGCGTCAGGTGGAAGGTGAGAACGCCGTCTCTCCAGCCACGCCTCAAAGAGGGGACTTATCACCACAATAGTGGCGTGCCCAGCACTGGGTTGCGATAGTCGCTGTCTCCAAACGTCCGTGAGATCCTGCCGGAGCTCCGTCCGCTGCGCAGCAATTTGCCGCGGCAGCAGAGTTTCACCCCAGCTTAGCGCCTCCACGCGCAACGCGTAAACGTGCGCGAGGGCTCTCGCCTCCAGATCCCACGGCAAGGAGATTCGCCGCCTCGCCAGAGACCGTGCGGTATCCACGGGCCAGCCGAATGGCCATGACCCTCTGGGCCGAGACCAGGTGGCGCGCTGGCAGTCGCCTTAGCGTCAGCGCCCACACTGGGGCCCCGTAAAGGGCCATGGACCGCTCGATCCCCGCGTACAGCCTCCGGCAGGAGGCGTTTGGTCCCCCCAGATTGGGCAAGAGCCGCTTGAAGGCAGCCCCGGCCCGCCCCAGTTTGGGGGCCAAACGTCGGAAATGCTCCGCGAAGTTCCACCGGCTATCGAGGACGAGGCCCAGGTACCTCATCGTTGACCCGACGCCGATGTGAACCCCTCCTACCGTTACCTGAGTTCCCGGTGGTGGCCGGTTCCGAGAGCCATGAAAGCACATGGCCTCGGACTTGTGCAGGGCCACCTCGAGACCCAGTTGCCGGATTCTGTCAACGACTATCGCAATGAAACTCCACCCCTAAGGGGGTAAAACGAGGGTGGAAATTATTTGTACTAAATCTTTGCGAAGTGCTTTATTGATATAAAAATCAGCGAAAGCATGCCACATGATGAGTTAGTGGTGACGATTTACAACCGGATTTATAAATTACACGTATCTCAAATTTATTTTCTCTAAATATCGTACGATATGCTAATGCGTTCTACGTTAGCTAAATGATTATTCTAACATTCCAACACGATAATACACGGATGCCAACAATATCAATGACTAGCACTTCGCTCGCGACTTCGTCTACGCAGATTTAGTACAAACAATTTCCACTCCCGGTTTAACTCCTTAGGGGTGGAGTTTCGTAAAATCCGTTCTTAGCGGATGTCTACACCCTATAAGGAACCTAACTGCCAAATTTTAAGATTGTAGGTTTGTAGTTATAGTTTCTGAGATTTCGTGATTAATCAGTGAGTGGTATTTCGCTTTTATTTATATACTAGCAGTGCCCCGCGGTTTCACCCGCGTTGATCCGTTCCCGTGGGAATACGGGAATAAAATATAGCCTATGTTACTCAGGGTGAATGTTCTAATGGTGAAATAATTTTTGAAATCGGTCTAGTACTTTTTGAGTTTATTCGTTACATACAAATCTTTCCACTTTATAATATTAGCACAGTATTACAATATTTCTACTGTGATATTAGTATAGATATATCGCACCTCCGCTGCAACACTGCACTTTTGCAATATTTTGATAAATGAACAAAATATAACAAAAGTGACCCCTTAGGTCACTTTTGTTTGGGCACGCCGCCATTGCGGCGATAAGTCCCCTCTTTGAGGAGTGGCTAGAGAGACGCCACAGTATTACAATATTCCCTACAGTACGGCAACGAATGTACTTGCGCAGAGCAACGGAGGGGAACTCGCGGGGTGTCGGGCGGCGCGGGCCGCGTACCGCAAACACGCTTAGTTTGCGGTACCGAGCGCGAAGGGCAGACGCGGGCGTGTTTTTTGTGTACCTAATAATTTTCTTATACCTACATTCTATAATGGTGCACACAAACTTTTCTGTTAGGTTTTTTCATTTGTGTACCATAGACTTATGGAATATTACAGACGCCCCGCCGCCGCCGCTAAGACAAAACTGACTTGTGCACACAATTTTGGCCACTTTTCCTTATATTTTTATTTCTGATAAAATTGTAAAGGTATGTGTTTGTTTATTGAATTTATAGGTACCTACTTACTTTCCAGGCGCGAGTTATGGATAGAAGCTTGTCAAAGACGGTAATTGAAAAGTAAAACAGTTGTACAATAAGGTAGTTGACTAAAAAAATCTGATAACTCCGTCGGATAGATTTCCATAAAATATTGGACACGTATTTTTTTCTTTTTTCATATAATAAGAAAAAAAACGAAGACGATACAGTGCGTTGAAAACTCGTGTGACGTCACTACTCGCTACAATTTTTACCTAGCCGCGACGTAACAAGCCACTCCTGATCTTTGATGCTTTTTATCTTCGTCAGTTTTTATAGATTTAATAAAGGAAAAAATACGTGACCAATATTTTTCTATAATCTTACTGACGTACTAAACATAATCAGATATTTTTACTCAGGAAACATCCTTATTACCTATATAACATGTAGACCGTACGTATGTGGTTTACACTTTTAATAAATAATTATATTAGATTTAATAATCACAATTATTTTGGATGTAAATATGAATAAATGATTACATCATAATAGTAATAATCATAATTGTTTTATTTCCCATTTGGTGACAACCCTTCCATACTTGCATGTGGCAGCGTAAGTGCCTACACTGGCGGCGGCATCGCGCGACATCAAAGGCGTTTCCCTACTGTAATATTGTAATACTGTGGAGACGCCACGGCGTCCTCACCTTCCGCCTGACGCAGGTGCTCACCGGACACGGCTGTTTCGGGAGGTACCTGTGTCGGATCCAGCGGGAGGACACGTCCGGGTGTCATCACTGTGTGGATCGCCCGGAGGACACGGTGGAGCACACGGTGGAGGTCTGCCCTACCTGGGCGGAGCACCGCCGTGTCCTCATCGAGGCGATCGGCGGCGGCGACCTCTCACGTCCGGCCCTGGTTCAAGCCATGGTCGGGAGTGAGGAGGCATGGGAGGCGGCCGCCTCCTTCTGCGAAGCAGTAATGCTAGCGAAGGAGGAGGCGGAGCGCGTGCGAGAGAGGGATGCCCCTCTCTCCAGCCGCCGCAACAGGAGAAGACGCCCCGGGCGTCGGGAAACGCAGGGCGATTCCCGGCCACCGTAGGCGTGGGCCTGCGGATGGCGAGCTATGGGTGGCTCGCCGTCCGATAGCAACCAGGCCCGAGTCGACGGCGCCGAGTGTTCCACGCGCGCCTCAAAGAGCCGTCAGCAAAGAAGACGGGGCCCCATAGGGTCAGTGCCTGCTAGGGTTGCGGAATTTGTTCGAAAGAGTCACCGCAGCCCTGGAACGCAAAGGGCACAAGCAGGAACACGGATGGGTTTTAGTCAGTAAGAGTCTGACTCTCCCTTCCGCTCCGCCCAGAGCGGGAGAAGTCATTTGATGATTTCCCATCCAGAAAAAAAAAGGGTGCCACAAGCGACTCCAAATCTTTAAATACTTCTCCTGAAAAATTGCGTTGTTGCAAAAGTGACAGTGTGCACCGGAGCCGGAGGTGCGATGATGATTTAAATCGTATTTAATATT
The DNA here is from genome assembly GCA_905332915.2 of Hecatera dysodea. Lineage (NCBI taxonomy): Eukaryota > Metazoa > Arthropoda > Insecta > Lepidoptera > Noctuidae > Hecatera > Hecatera dysodea. The sequence goes on from HG995315.1 coordinate 11,486,102, forward strand.
AATGGAACAAAGATTGTACTGTAATGATTTAGTTCATTAGTTACATTGGTACCTACCTTTTTCCGGATTTGGAGAACCTTTATCTGTGGCCGTACTACGAAGTGCCAATGCTAGCATGATTCAGTGTGAGGGAAAGGGATAGTGCTATTCGTCTTGTGTAACTGCGTCTCTCTCTGACACAGGAATTATGATGGATTTAAGACAAACCATATTGAAGTGTTACTTTTAACATGTTTGCAAAATAGATCCGATAATAGCTATCATTAACCAAAAAAAGGCGGAGAAAATCAAGGACATTCACATAAATATATGTACTCGTATTTATTTTCATTTAGATTCTTATTAAAAAAAAAAAAAGGCCAAGTCGAGTCGCACTGGCGTTTTGAGAGTTCCGTACTATACAGTTAAAATAAAATCCGATTCAAGTTATGTTGTAAAACAGTACAATTTTGCTTGATTTTATATGTACATAGGTCATATGTATATTTGAAAATGGAAATAATATATCTAGTTTTAATTTCCGCGAATATTAGTGGGTTGCAGGTATGCACCTCCCTCCCGCCCGCTATATTATGCACATGCAAGATTACAAGGCAAATGCAAGGATTTTATGCACATGCAGGAAGGCAAAGCAAAACCCAACACCGTTACCGACACGTGTTTCGCCTCTCCACGAGGCATCCTCAGGGGGGTCAACACGTCGTGTATACCTGCAACTGATATATTATTTTCATTTTCAAATTTAAAATGGATTTCCGCAAAGTAACGCCTGACTCAATCAATTTTACATATGTATATGTCAAGTTCCTTGTGTTGTAAAAATCTAGGAATTATCTCCTACAAACATGGACCTAGTTCGCCTGAACTATATTAATATTTTTATTTAAGAACTCAAAAAGCTGTAGCAAACAATATTTTTTTTTTTTCTTCAATAGCGGTAGTTAAAAAGCTTCCAATTTGACTATACACTCTGACGTCAAAGTTGCCATTATTATTATTTTATATCTTGTTTGTTTGGCTAAATTATAACAGCCGCACGGGTCGATCTTCTAGGTTAAGCAACGCTTGCCGAGGTTGGTCTGTGGATGGTTTACCATCTTAACATAACGAGACTTCTCCGTGCCTCGGAGAGCACGTTAAGCCGTTGGTCCCGGCTGTCATTTGGAGATCTTTGGCAGTCGTTACGGATTGTCAGAAGCCAGAAAAATCTGACACCAGTCTTGCCAAGAAGTACCGTGTTCCCCAGTTAATGGGTTGTGGAGGTCTGGTAAGCAGTCGCTCCACGTAAAATACTGGTATTCAGCTGAATCCGGCTTGACTGGGAGCCGACCCCAATGCAGTTAGGAAAAGGCTTGGCAGATGATGATCTTGTTTGTTTTTCGTTCAATTTTAATTCCATTTTCACTGCTTGTATTTATTTTTCAATAAACTGATTATATAATTAAAACGTTTTGATGAATATTCCCTAAAGTAGCAATTGAGTACAGGGCCCTCAAAACTATAGGTTTTAAACGTTTATCCTTCATAAAATGAAGTGCAAGAACATTTCTTTGTGAATTATATTCAAGGAATTTGTTCGAAAGAGTCACCGCAGCCCTGGAACGCAAAGGGCACAAGAAGGATCATGGGTGGGTTTTAGTCAGTAAGAGTCTGACACTCCCTTCCGCTCCGCCCAGAGCGGGAGAAGTCATTTGATGATTTCCCATCCGGAAAAAAAAAAAAAAAAAAAAAAAAAAGGGTTCTAATTAGCATGCAACCTTTGAGATCGATAACCCGCCATTTTGATTGTTTTAAAGTCGGGTCAAAGATGCAATGTTAATTTATTATGAGTACGCGTGAAAACAAGTTTTTAACAAAATTAACACTTGCTCTGTATGCATTCTCTTATTTCATGCTATTTTATTATAACTTAGTAAAGTATTAATGATGAACTAGCACTTCGCCCGCGACTTCGTCTGCGCAGATTTAGCACAGTATTACAATATTTTTTAATATTGTGGATTTAGTATATAGGATTTTATCCCTTTATAAAAGGAAGCCTGGTGTAAAATTTGTAAAGTAGACCTGACGTGTACAAGTTTAAAATACTCTTAATAATACTGCCTCACTCAGGAATCAAACCTAGGAACGAGCCACTCAACGGACTCAACCTTTCTCATTAAGAAACCTTCAATTTGATTTATGTTTGCAAAACAAATATGTCACATTAATCTACACCAGTATCTTGTCTAAAAATAATAGCCTATACAGTTAATTCAGAAAAATATTTTATACAAAATCCCGATTCTCAAGAGTTATTTTAAGTGTAGCCTGAATACATACATGATGTAAAGTTATTGACATTGAATCAATATAAAAAAATCTATATACAGTATGTTAAATAACAGAGGGCGCGCGGGCGTTCCCTTAAACTCGTTAATCTATGTCATTAATAGATTAAAATAGAAATATCAGCATAGAAAAATAAGCATAACATAATCCAAATAAAAAAAAACTGACAATAAATTCGAAACATCCTGTTTAAAATCAAAATAGTAGCGCGAAATAGTACTCGTAGTAGCAATGCCCAAACCGGCAAGTACGCGTGTACAGAGTGTTTCTTTAACGTATAAATTTAACATTTTTAGTGAATATTTAAAAAAAAACATTTTGTTTTCGAATTGTAATATTTTTTTAATCATATATGGATACTATACTATAGGTACTATTGCGGGTTAACGGGAACGCCCTCTGTTAGTTAACATACTGTATATACATATGTATGTATATTATTGGAGACTTGCCTCTCAAGTATTTTGCGGTCGGCTTCCAATCTATCCGGACGCAGCTGAATACCAGTATTTTACATGCAGCTGCCACCTGTCTGACCACCACAACCCAGTAACCGGGTGATAATATAATCCATTTCAAGACTGCTGTCAAATGTTCTGGCTCCAAACCATCCGTAACTACTGACAGGTATATAATATTGATAGGGTGATCAACCACTTAACGTGTTTTTCAGCGCACGGATGTAACTCGGTCAGTAAGTTAAGATGGTCACCCATCCACTGTAAGGCCTCAGCAATGGGCCTCGTTGATCAATCCGTGCGGCTGTTATAATTTAGCGTCGAGCTCTACTTACTTACGGCTGTCCATACTTGGTAGCTCCAGCTGACGGACCAGAAACCAGTTCTCTTTATAATATGTAAATGCTCGATAATAGGTCACTGAATTAATACAACCTATATTTGTTAACAATTCCTCTTTTAACGAACAACTTGCGTGACTTGAACTTAACGCAAACATTCGGTCTAGTTATTGCTGATTTCCGTATTAATTCGATTGTATTCGTTAAGGTTCCTGATAACAAGCTGGGAGTGTTTAAGTCAACAGTGAACAGGTTACTTCTAGACAAGCGTGCTGCATCGTCGACCACGTCATCGCTTACCGTCAGGTGAGATAGTGGTCAGATGCGAGCCTATAATCAATAAAAAAAGGTTCCAAAATCATTTTGCCAACAGGACCCTAAAAGACCAATGTCTGTGAGTTTGTTTTTATTTTATTGTATGTGCCTGTCTGTGTGTACTGTGTATGTGTTTAGAGCCGTTACAGACAACAGACCTTTAGTGCCACAGAATTTGCGGGAAACGAAGTCTGGTGCAGTCTGTAGATAATTGTTTTTTTTTTTTTACAGTTATAAAACAAGTCATGCCAAACTAGCTGAATGACGATAGATCGTTATCATTATTATAATAGACTAGCTTTTTCCCGCGACTTCGTCCGCGTGGAATAGTTACTTTACTCCCGATTTTGAAACTCTCAGCCCGATTGGTTTAAAATTGACAAAGTTTCATACAAACTTTCATGCCCTATTTTATTCCCTTGGGGGTAGAATTAATCAAAATCCTTTTTTAGCGGGTGCCTACGTCATAATATCTACCTGCATGCCAAATTTCAGCCCGATCTGTTCAGTGGTGTGGGCTGTGCGTTGTTAGATCACTATGTCAGTCAGTCACTTTTGAGTTATATATTATTGTATATTTAGATTATATTCTGCGAACATTATACGTGTATTAAAGGTTAAAAAAAATCAAAAATGCATAACATAATTGAAATTGTTCAAATACTTGTAATGCACTGATACCGATAGCGGAATTGTTCGAAACAGCGGCCCTGGTACGCAAAGGGACTATGAAGGTACGATAACTTTAATTTCGGAAGTTGGTGTTATTGATTATTTCTACGTGTTTTTTTTTTACCCCGACTTCCAAAATTAAAGTACAAATTTGCATTTTAGTATTTTTTTTTTAATTGGATATCGGTTTTATACATAACTAGCTGCTGCCCGCGACTTCGTCCCCGTGGAATCCCCGATTTTAAGACATTATTTATCGCTGCTCCGCTCCTATTGGCTTAAGCGTGATGATATATAGCCTAAAGCCTTCCTCGATAAATGGTCTATTCAACCCAAAAAGAATTTTTCAATTCGAACCAGTAGTTCCTGAGATTAGCGCGTTCAAACAAACAAACAAACAAACTCTTCAGCTTTATAATATTAGTATAGATTATGTATACTTATATTTTTTTGTTTTTATTTTACGGTTTAGGTATATTATTTCGGAATTTGTAAACACCACTGGAAAGTCACAGGAAAACAGAACACCTACGCAGTTTCGTTTATTGGAATGATATTTTTCCAGCTATTTTGATATAAAAACCAAAGTAGGTACTGAACCGGTTTTGATAACATTCCTATGGAACCAATTGGAAGAAAAGTACTATCATATCCTATAGTTCAAGTCCAGACCAGTTCATAGTTAAATATCTACTTTGCTTTGTGATCACCATAACTTCACTTTTCTAAGTTTTATTGGTTAACCAGTGATCGCAAATAAAACATAAGTCTGTGTGTCTGTCTGTGTGCTTGTTACCTCCTCATGGCCCAACTAAAAAGAGGACAAACCAGTGACCTCCTCGGTCACTGATTTATTCTGTTTTGTTCGCTCAACGTTCAGTGTAAATTAAATATATTTAGCTAAAACCAAAGCAAAAAGGATCATCAAGACCGGTTCATAAATAACTAGCAGCGCCTCGCGGTTTCACCCGCGTTGTTCCTGTCCCCGTGGCAATACGGGGATAAAATTGAGTTAGCTCTTGCTTGTCGAAGCGGACAGACGTGTTACTTATCGTGCTGTGAACATTTAATAGTTTTTGAATCCCAGTACTGTGATTGGCGCGCGGTCGAATTTTCAATTCCTTGTCGCACCTGCAGTATTTCTATCGGTGGTTCACGCCCAGTGGGAGGAGTTGGAGCAGGATAGCAGATTTTTGTGAGTCCACACTTCAAATAGAGTCTAAAAACTTCTAAAAACTTTTAAAAGTATATTGACACTTGCTTGGGTTCGAACCTGCGACGCGTGGATTGCGAGTGCCACAGCCCTGGGCGCTTGCGCACTCGACCAAACGACCGGCAGCCGTGCGGCCCGAAATTGCTGTTCTTAATCAATTGCATACAGTGTCTCTGGCTTATTATCTGTTTGCTTGCTTTGCTGTATCACTGGTCCACGATGCCTCGTACAGTACGTTCACCTCCAATCAGATCTGCGTACACCGAGCCCGTTTTGGATACGCAATCAGAACCGGATCTCTCTGCTGCCATACCAACTTCACTAGTGACTACTGATCAATCAGTTAAGATTGCAGCAAGACCAGGCAAACGTTTTCGGGGCAATGAAAGTTTTGAGGAGCAGGATAAATTTGAGGAGTTGAAGAATATGCTGCTGTCTTGGAAGGACGACCAAGATGTTATGCTCAATAAATTAATGGCAGAGGTGGCTGAGCTGAAACAACAAAATCGTGATATCCAAAAGTCTAATACAGATATAGAAAAATCGATTCAGTTCATTAACACAGTTTACGAGGACATGAAAACCCGGCTTGAAACCTTGGAACGGGAGCGAAAAGGGCTTGAGGAGCGGATTTGTGACCTGGAAAGTCGTAGCAGTGTACAGGCTATGGCTGTGTTGGAAGCCAAAATCGACTCAATGGAGCAGCAAGCTCGCCAATGCAATATTGAAATATGTAATTTGCCAGACAAGCGGAATGAAAACCTGATAACTATTATGGAATCAATTGGAGCGGCTATCAGTTATCCGGTGTCTCAGAATGACATACTGTCTATACATAGAGTTCCACATGCGCTGCAACAAGACAAAAAACCAAAAAACATAATAGTTAAATTGAAATCTCGAATAATTCGTGATAACTTCCTTAGCGCCTACCGTAAAATGAAGAGCATCAAGTCGGATGAACTAGGAATATCGGGTACTACACATCCAGTATTTATCAATGAGCATCTCACACTTAAAAATAAAGCGTTATTTCGTAAGTGTAAAGAAGTTGCCAGAAAACACGGTTTCAAATATGTTTGGGTTAAGAATGGCACGATACTGGTTCGTGAACGAGATGGAACCTCGGCCTTTGTTATACGCTCCGAATATGATCTCAAAAAGATCACTGAAACCGAGAAAAATAGTGCCTAGGCCACTTTTTTGTATCTCAGTCAAATATTATAATTTAATCTTTTTGGTGTCTGCGCTCTATATTTGCGTGGTTTTACTTATTGTGATTGTGTTATTTATCTGTGTTTGTATGTTATTACTTTTAGAAGCTTATGTTTTTGGTGTGATTTTAAGTCAGCAGTTGGGATTAGGTAGTATTATTCATAAATGTCTGAGTTGTCCATTAAAAAAATTGTGTATCCAATCTAAACTAAAACTACAAAAACGGTTATTACGGATTGCAATAGGTAAAATATTTCGATGCGCTTCTGTATGTGTACAACAGGATTTTGTTATTTACTTAGCCAGTCAATTTTATATATCAGAATTTTTTTCACTATTAATTCACTTCACTATATTAAGTTGTTGTTGTAAATTTACCAATGGCCACTAGCAATATTATGCTATATTATCAGAATTGTAGAGGAATTCGTACAAAGCTGCATACCCTGTACATGAACATTATGTCGTGTTCTTATGACGTCATCATACTTACGGAGACCTGGCTCATTCCTAGCGTTCACGATAGTGAGTTTATTGACGACCGCTATACAGTTTTTAGATGCGATCGCGATCGTTCGGCAACAAATAAGCGTGAAGGAGGAGGAGTTTTATTGGCCGTGCGTCGTGAGTTGAGTCCCACTGGGATGTCGACACAATTTACCCATGCTTACATTGAGCAGGTCGTAGTTCAGATACCAGCATCTCAGTCAAATAAGCGCCATATCATCAGTGTAGCGTATATTCCACCGCGATCTTCTGATGACATATACAATCACTACTTAGACATGCTACAATGCATTGCTAATGACCCTGCTACCGACTCATTCTATATTGCTGGAGATTTTAACTTACCTGATATCAATTGGTCGGACCAGGGTAATCACTCAGTGGTGAATTCTGCAACCTCCAGTGGTCAACTTCTTTTAAACTTTATGTCTTCTATTAACGGTCTACAATATAACAAGTGTAAAAACAATCTTGGGCGAACACTTGACTTGTTTATATCCAACGCAGACTGTCAGACTATACCTTGTAGCTCGTTACTGCAGCCAGACACCTACCACCCTGTTTTTTCCATAGCGACTACTCTCAATATGCAATTCATCCCTATGAAATTTCGCTCAGTTCCTAGGTATAACTATCATAAGGCTAACTATACTAACATTAATGAGCAAATTACTACGGTAGACTGGGAGAAAGAACTCTCATACCTGCCCGCTGAACAGGCCGTCAACACGTTTTACGATATTCTATACGGAATAATCAGACTAAACGTTCCATTGACTAGAGTTAAAAATTCACAATTTCCTGTCTGGTTCTCACCATCCTTAATCCGTATTCATAAAAATAAAGAACGTGCATGGATGAATTGGAAAAAATATCATAATCTTTCCGACTATGAACACTTCTCTAACTATCGGAAATTATTCCGAAGAGAGTGTGACACTTGTTTCGGTAATTACATTGATTCGGTTGAAGATAGCATCCCGAAAAATATAAAGCATTTTTGGAGTTACATATCGAATAGGAAAACTAAGGCTGGTTTCCCAGCCAATATGCGCCTCAAAGATACCTCTTCAAATATTCCTACAGATATATGTAACATGTTTTCGAACTTCTTTGTTTCTGTTTACGAACCATCTACCTTTGACCCTGAGAAATGGCAACCTTCGAACAACTATGGAGATAACTCATCTTGTATTTGTGATATTTATCTTTCTAAAAATGATATACTTAGGTCACTCAAATCACTAGATCCATCGAAGGGGGCTGGTCCAGATGGATTGCCACCCGCCTTTTTCATCAAAACTGCCGACAGCATTCATGGTGTTCTGTGTTTAATTTTTAATAAATGTTTATGTCAGGGTGTTTTCCCGGCTGCTTGGAAACAAGCGTTCATTACGCCTATTTATAAAAATGGAGACAAGGAAAACATTGAAAATTACCGTCCTATTTCAATCCTCTCCACCTTGTCCAAGCTTTTTGAGAAGCTTGTGCACGGAGTTTTATATCCTCAATTTCATCGATTGATTATACCCGAACAGCATGGTTTTGTTAAACGGCGTTCTACAAGTACAAACCTTATGGTATTTACCAACTTCCTATTTGAAAACATGGATCACCGTGTCCAAGTTGACGCCGTGTACACTGATTTTCAAAAGGCTTTTGACAAGGTGGATCATACGCTTCTTTTGGAAAAGCTGGCGTTTAATGGAATTCGTGGGAACTTACTGCGCTGGTTTGTTTCTTATATTTTTAACAGGACTCAAAAAGTCGTTATCAATGGCTACGAATCCGAGACCGTTACTGTTAATTCTGGAGTGCCTCAAGGGTCTATTCTAGGACCTTTTCTCTTCATTATATACATAAATGACATTAAAACATGTTTCCTTAACGCTCGTTTCTTAATGTATGCAGATGATATAAAAATATATAAATCCATCAAAAGTATTCAAGACTGCCGGCTCCTCCAAGATGATCTCAGCCGACTTAATAACTATTGCAAAGAGAACAAGCTCGTTCTTAGTCTCCCTAAGTGTCATAGTGTATCTTTCACAAAGAATAAAAATAAAATTAATTTCATTTACTCCATCAATAATCAACACTTAAATGTAGTTGACTCGGTCCGCGACCTAGGTGTTATTATTGACTCGTGTTTGCACTTCAACTTGCACATTGACAGTATAATTAATAAGGCTCTTCAAATGTATGGCTTTGTCATGAGATCCTCAAAGGACTTTGTGCGATCCTCTACTTTTTTGATGTTGTATAGGTCTTTAATACGCTCGCAACTGGAATACGCCGTACCTATTTGGAATCCATTTTACCTCAAATATAATAGCAAAATAGAAATGATACAGAAGAAATTCTTGCGTGGCATGAACTACAAATGTTATCATTCGAAGATGCCCTACACACATTTATTACGCAAGTACAACATTCTTAGCCTTCAATCTAGACGACTACTTTTGGATGGAATGATGCTGCATGGTTTGTGCCACAATAGATTTGACTGCACTGAAATCACAAATAAAATATGTTACACTGTACCCAGAAATGTAATCAGGCGTGGGACTCGCGTGCCTCGCCTATTCCACGTTAACTCGTGTAAGACCAATGCCGGGGTACGAGTACCTCTTCGACGCCTTGTTGAAACGTACAACACACACTTTATGGACATAGACATCTTATTTTATTCTAACAAAAAATTTAAAACTCTCGCTATAGCTTCATTAGCTTCCAAATTTTAATTAGCACTTAATTCTTAACTTAAATTCTCAAAATCAGCTTCCGTTTTTCACTTATTTGATTAATCTGTGGACAATAGTGTGGGTTATATGTTTACCTATTTATCTTAAGAACCTAATTGTATTGCCTTAACATGTAACTGTTTTTTGTCCCTAATAAATAAAATAAAATAAAAATAAAAAAATAGTATATTAACGTAGCTTTGTAGTGGTGAAATAATTTTGAAAATCGGTTCAGTAGATCCAGAGATTATTACAACGTCACAAACTCACAAACGTTACCTCTTTATAATATTAGTACAGATAATGTTATGGCCGAATGGATAATGTCAAAAACATGGTCGACTTGTACACCTGCATACCCCTACACAGCGTAGCGGCGCGCGGCGTAATGTTATCTTATAAACTGGTGTCAACAATAAACAAACATGCGATTTCAGCAATCCTTGAAGACTTGCTATCATTTATTGAAGAGTTCCGTTGCCGATCTCCGAAATTCTTCATCAGATCTTCAGCGAATTAAAATTCAACCAGTTCGGTAAAATACTCATGAACAAAAAAAAAACATCAAAATTGGATAAATATACAAAAAAAAAAACTTTTTACAAAAAATAAAACCGACTTCTAAACAAAAAAAAAAAACAAAAAGTACAAAATTATTTTTTGTAAAAAGTTTTTTTATTTTTCCCTTTTTAGTGGTTCACTCCCAGCTAAACATACCCATCACAGCGTACGTGGTATAAATTGGTGTAAACAATAAACAAACATGCTATATCAGCTATCCCGACAGATTTGCTATCATTTATTGAAATTAACAAAAAACCGCTTGTTCGATTTCGATAAAATTTTCATGGGACCATTTGGGAAGTATACCCTTTCCAACAAAAAAAGAATTTTTCAAATCGGTTGGCAAGCGACGGAGTTATGCGCGAACAAACATTAAAAAAAAACATACAAACATCCGAAGTGAGAACCTCCCCCTTTTTTAGAAGTCGGTTAAAAACAAAACTGTCGAATTGTAAACCTCCCGCTTTTTATGTAAGTAGTCGGTATAAAGATTCAACCGAATTGAGAACCTACTCCTTTTTTTGAAGTCGGTTAAAAAGACATTGTTTTGTACGATGCAATGTACAAAGTCTAGTTCCGTTCTAAGCTAAATGGCCTGAATAAGTACGAAATATAATTCAAACAGAATTTATTCATTTGTTAAACTACATAATATGTAATTAAACCGACCGTGGGGATCCGCACAAATCTGTCAGCTGCATAATTATTAAGCCCCTAACTAGTTCTACATGGCTCTCAAAACAGGGTCCTGCCGCGCCCGGAAATGGCCGAAAATCGCCGAACGGGCTTCCCGAAGGCGTGACGTCGACGCATGCGCGAATCTCACGTACTCTACGCGTTGTGAAATGCTCAGTCAGCATTCAGTCGGTCTCGCGCAGTTGACGCAACACGCCGCGTGCTCAACTATAAAGAAAATTATTGTTGACTTATATTTGCGTAATTTTTTTTTTAGTAAATTTCGTTTTTAATATTAGTTAGTGGTGCTTCTAAGTGAGAGTAAGGATTTTTTGTGGACTCTTTTTTTTTTGGTGTCTTCCTTTTTTGAGTAAAAAGGTGAGTCTATTTTTTTAATTGTTACAAATTAACATATTTTATTTAAACTGATTTTAATGAAACTTTACACACATAAGCAAGATACATAGATCTAAAAAGTTAGTTGAAAACATTCAGACAATGCTGGTAAGATATTTTTATTTATTTAACTTTTTTTTTCTTAAAAATGAAAAGCGTTTTGTGTTCATAATAATTTTCATATATATGTACCTACAGTGCGGCAACTTGTCAATATAGATTTAACATAGTTGTGTACGAACCATGGCGTCTGTTAACTCATAAAAGTCGTAATTTCAAGTTATGGACGGTTTATTATGTTTTTATGTGCCTTTATGTACTTACTTACTTAAAATACTTAAATTAAACATTTCATAGTTCCTAGAAAAACCCAGCTCCAGCGCAAACGTTTTATCTATATCTCATGTATATTATAGAAAATCTAACGACACGGTTGGCGCAGTGGTTGAGCGATTGACTGCTGCACTGCGTGACGTGGGTTCGATTCCCGCTTCGATTCTCGCACTGAACAAATATTTGTATGGCCTACAGATAGTTGTTCCGGGTCTGGCTGTTTGTGTATGTGACTTTATATGTTTGTCAACGTACCCACGATACAGGAAATTCCTAGTGTGGGGCAACGTTTTTTTTAAATAAATAATAAATAAAGCACCTAAGATTAGTAAAATTATATTCCATCGCACTATGTGGTGGCTACATTTTTTTTGCTGAGTAACATATAAACAGGAGGCAGTAAAAAAAATCGGATAACTGGAATGAGGCAATTCGCCTTCAGACACTGAGTGACACAGGTTATAAGGATTTTGAAAAAAAAAATAAACAAGGTTTTTTAACTCGTTCACGTGAGGTATCAAAACAAAAGGATCGATGAGACAATTTTTAAAATTGTCACATAATTGCTGAAAAAAGAAGTGGTATCATTATTCTTAATCAAAATATTTGAGGATTTATTTTTATCTAATTATAATGCAACGTTGAATTGTATTTGACATTAAGTTCAAGTAATAAGCTTGTATGTACGCAGTTACTACAGCTAATCTAACTAATTTCATGAAGAGGAATGATTTGATTGTTTGTTTGTTTGCTCCCAACTCCAAAATACTGAACCGATTTCAAAAATTTTGGGAACGGGAACCACACGGGTCATGAATGTTTGGAAGCGAAATGAGGTTTATTGAAGATCGCCTAGCAAACTTCTTCGGATAAAAAATATATTAGCCAAACGATAGAGAGAGATAGTGGTAGTATCATAGAAATAAAAAATATAAATTGTTTTTGGTATCTATGGGCAGCATAATTATTCGTATCACTACTGTTCCATTAGCGCCGGAGCTGGCTTCATTTTACATATTATAGTCCTTTAAAAAAATATAATGGCTTGCTTGACCACCCAGAAAAAAAAATCGCTTCAAATTAAAAACGGGTTTTGTATCAATCTGCATATACTTTTCCGCATTTTTTAATTTATTTTGTGTGTCGAGCTACTTAATATTTTTGCCTCACCTAACGAATTGTAGTTCGCGGGTTCAAACACAGCCAGGCGCACTACTTTGTGTAATTAATTTCATCACCACTGCTCTCAAAACGGAGAAGGAAAACATCTTGAGGAAACCTCAACTCGCACTGTGCCCGCGTGCTGGATTACGGCCCATTCCCTCTCCTAGAGAGTTGGCCTGTGTCTCAGCAGTGGGAACGTTAAAAGGCTGAATATGCTAAACAACAACAACAACAGATTCCGCCACCTAGCTGACTCCCCTGAGAACAAACACCCAAACTGTACTGGCCAAATCATATGAGAACCATCTGGGTTTATGTCTGAAGTGGTATTTCGAAGAAAACAGCACAAAGATTTGAGTGGAGCTGAGGAGGCAGTGAGATAGCTGCAGGGCAGGCTTTAATTGTATGGACGTCAACACAGACTTTAACCTCTGCGTAGCTAGGAAACACCGGCCCCATCTAATTTAATTTGACAAAAAATATTGACGTATCAAAGAGTTATTTTAAACCTATTAGCAATATAATTATACTAGCTTCCGCCCGCGACTTCGTCCGCGTGGAATAGTTACTTTACCCCCGATTTTGAAACTCTCAGCCCGATCGGTTTAAAATTGACAAAGTTTCATACAAACTTTCATTCCCTATTTTATCCCCTTGGGGGTAGAATTAATCAAAATCCTTTCTTAGCAGATGCCTACGTCATAACATCTACCTGCATGTCAAATTCAGCCCGATCCGTTCAGTGGTTTGGGCTGTGCGTTGATAGATCACTAGGTATGTCGTCAGTCAGTCACTTTTGAGTTATATATATTTAGACTAGCTTCTACCAGAGCCTTCGTCCGCTAGAGTGGCGGAAATAATGCCAAGTGAACACACTGGCTAACTCCCGGCTGAGTGCGAGTCGGACTCGCGCACGAAGGGTTCCGTACCATAATATATAACAAGTAGAGCAACGTGGACGTCATGTCTCACAAGCATCACTCACAATGCCGTAGTAAAGGCCTACGCCTTACTAAGCATTCACACCGCGGGAAAAAAATTTTATCTCCTAAAATATTAGCCGTAGAATGCTCACTGTGGACTTATTTTTTTCAATTTAATCGGTCTAGTAGATTCGACGGACGGACAGACGGACACACGAGTGATACTATAAGGGATCCGTATTTTTTTCGAACGTAAGGAACCCTAAAAATAATCTTATTTGCAATCCCAGACTATAATTTATATTTCTACCAAATTTCATTAAGATCCGTTCAGCAGTTCTGTCGTGATTGCGTAACAAACATCCATCCACCCAACCTTACTTTCAGATTATACTAGTAATACTCGTAGGTAATGTAATTTTCTGAGCTCATTAGTGTGGGTCTTTCCAGCAAGTTTCAATACACGGAAATGCGGAATAATTGACTTTATCTTATTGTGAACTATAGGTACAGATTATGCAATCCTACTAAATGTGCTTATGAATAAATTATGCAAAGTCGAGTTCTTAACAAGTGTGCGTAGGTACAGTGGACCACCGGTCAGTGCATTGTGGATGCATGTGATCTATGAGAACTCAAACTGGTACCATGGTGTTTCTGTTAACTGTACTTAACAGGATGTGGTTTTGTACTTAACAAGCATTTAAACTTAAGTTGCAATATCATATTTGCGATAATCAACATTCACTTCTTCGGGGACAGCGCCTCGCCAGTCTCACTCATCCAACACTATTAATAACCCGGGGGTGATGCGGAATTTGTTCGGAAGAGTCACTGCGGCCCTGGAACGCGGCGGGCACTAGGAGGATCACGGGTGGGTTTTAGTCAGTAAGAGTCTGACACTCCCTTCCGCTCCGCCCAGAGCGGGAGAAGTTATTTGATAACTTCCCATGTTAAAGGTGTGCCGGATTATTGGAATGTTTAGTATCACTGGATTGTTTAAAAAAAAACAGGACAAGTGCAAGTTGGACTAGCCCTCCGAGGGTTCCGTACAAATTCGTCGCAGTTTATTCTCAGCTTTGATTACGTACCTACATTAAAATAAGCCTATATTTTGAATGATTTAATTAAAAATGTAAGTATTCAGATTTTTCCTTGTACTTGTAGTATAAGACGATGTGACTTGCCGAATTACATAGTTTAGGTCGTATCTTTTTTGTGGTTAATTTAGATGTTTGGCTTTGAGTTTTTTAGTATAGAATAGAATACTCTTTCACTGCTCCTGGAGCCGGAAACCGTAGTATTTGGTTTTAATGTCAACTCGATAGCTTTAAGCGTTTCCGAGATATAGGGTCTTGACAGACAGACTGACGAGACGGACGGACCTATAAGGGTTCCGTATTTTCCTTTTGAGGTACGGAACCCTAAATGTCGTAACATAGCAGCCACACCATCAACGTTTGGGCAAGGCGGCCTCCCTCAGTACAGTCCAGGTGTACATGCCGCTGCGACCACCCGCCGCGCAGTGTATGTGACTTATCGCCCGCTCTCACAGTACGGACACTACAACTATCTGGCGCATGGCGGTATCTCTCGTCTATCGGCAATCGACAGGCTTACTTCATACGATTGCACTTGCGAACGATTACAAGAGCGGCGAGATTATCGCGATAGCGAGACCTGTCTGTCTAGTGTGGTGTCATAGAGCTTCGACTATAGTGCATTCCGTTTTTAAATACCATTCTTATATTAATACCTACAGCGCCCCGTGGTTTCACCCGTTTAGTTGCCGTTTCTGTAGGAATACTGGGATAAAATATAGCCTATGTTACTCAGGGTGAATGTAGCTTTCTAATGGTGAAAGAATTTTTGAAATCGCTCCAGTAGTTTTTGTGTTTATTCGTTACATACAAAAATACAAATCTTTCCTCTTTATAATATTAATATAGATAAACTTGTCTCTTGAAAGTGACCTCATACTCCCATTTTCTGAAGTGCTCCAGTACCTACCTATATATGAAGCAAGTTGGCTATGACAAACAGACAGACGAACCCACGAATCGTCCAAAAAGTTGAACAAGACAGACTAGTAATACGAGTAATGAACATGACGCGCTGAACCAGGAAATGGATCGAAATGTCATTTTTTTAATATTATGTCAAAATCTGGATTATAATAACATTTCGTTAAATAATCTCACATCTACATGCGTAGGTATAGGCTTTTGATTGTCAAGCTCATACATAATTCATTTTACATTAGCAATTCAAAAATTATAGGTCTATCTGTAATTATAGATTTTATAAATAGCATTTTCAGATTTAATTATCTCTGGATTGGCGCGCAATTCGAAATTCAAATAAAATTTATTCGAATGCCGTGTTATTTTAATTTCAAATTCAATCATTTTGTTTTAGATAGATAGTGTTTTGTTTTTATGAAGTTGTGGTAGTTTTTGGCGCCATGGATAAACTGAAAATTCGTACAATTTTCGAATATGAGTTCCCACGTGGAAATACCGCTGCGCAAACAACGCGAAACATTCCTGACGTGTACAGGCCCAACACTGCTTGCATAAACACGGTCCATTACTGGTTCAATCGTTGTAAACCTGATATGATGTCAATACACCTGGAGAGCCCCAGGTCAGCTCTGTGAAGGTCACACGGCCAGTCGCCCCATATAAAATACTAGAAGCGCCCCGCGGATTCACCCGCGTAGTTCCTGTTCCCGTGGGAATACGGGGATAAAATATAACCTACGACACTCCACAATAAAGTAGCTTTCTATTGTTGAAATAATTTTGAAAATCAGTTCAGTAGATCGAAGTAAGTAAGATCGCAGGACAAACAGTTAAACAAAAAAGGCTCTCGGTACAAATATGTACATCACGGTTACTTATTTAACTGCAAATAACTTCTATTTGCAGTTGAAGAAGTGACGTAATAGTGAACATTGTTTTTTTTTATGAGATGAAACTAAAAATTAACAATTTTCCGTTACTTGTGCTGTAAAACCTTACTCCTTGCCAAATTTCATGATTGTAGGTCAACGAGAAATGTTCTATGGCATTTGTATTACTCGCATAATCATAATCATAATCAGCCTTTTAATGTTCCCACTGCTGGGACACAGGCCTCCTCTCTAGGAGAGGGAATGGGCCGTAATCCAGCACGCGGGCCCAGTGCGGGTTGGTGAATGTCACATGTCTTTGAATTTTTGGTTCTAGGACATGCCGTTTCCTCACGATGTTTTCCTTCACCGTTTTGAATAATTCGCGATTATCAAAATATGTGGCAAAAATTATGCAATAATAGCTGTAGGTATCTTTAACGTAAGAAGAAAATACAGAGAGAGGTGTTTCGATTTCCAGTCGATACCTCCACGCCTTCCCGATATACAGGGTCTGCAACTATCAACAAAGTGATCCTACTAAGGTTTCCATGTTTTTTTTTTTGAAGTACGGAACCCTAAAAACCAGCTAATGTCATAACAGAGTTTCTTGTTTCATGTTAAGTAGTTTCGAAGCCTTGTAGCTATTCCACCAATTCGCACCAAGCGTTTTCAATCATCTTTTGTAATGCGCACAGCAAAGGAGTGGAACTCTGCCTGCGTCTGTGTTTCCGAACGCATTCAACCCTGATCTCTTCAAAGTTAGAGCGAACAGGCTTCTTCTGGGTAAGCTCATTCCATCGTCGACTTTGTCTCTGTCACCTGCGACCTAGACGAGAGTCAAGAGCAAATCCATTTTACAATAAAAAAAAGCTGGTGGTGTTAACATGAGTTCAGACTACAAACAAATACAGACTAAAAACTTGTGCGAATCCTTACTAACCATTAAAGTGCAAACGTGAGTTTGTTTGTTACGATTTTACGTGTAAATGGCTGAAACGATTTTGATGAAATTTTGGCCCGGGGTAGGTAGGACCGTGACACAAGGTTAAAAGCTACTTACAAAAAAATAAGAACAATATTCATCGTTGGAAAACTAGTTAGGAAACTCTTTATTCAATTTTGGCACGGAGAATTTGAATTTAAAACTAATCTATGTATTCAAAATCTAGAAATATTCGGGCTTACATAATTTAATTATTACTGATAGGCTGATTCATGCAAAAATCTCTATAGATTTCAATAAAAATGTGCTAAACAGAATTTTAAGCTAAGCATGTTGTTATTTAATTTGTTTATGAATAATTCATCGTAAGAATATAATTATATTGGCACGCAATGCGCCTGGTTCAGTGGTTACCACTATCGTTTAGGTTTTAGTGCAAAATCCACTAATGTATGTCGTTTTGTAGCAATTCAATACTTTTTCTTTCTTTCTTTGTCAAGTAACTCGGAGTTAAAAGTTAACTCTGGTTAGTGCAAGTCTTAGTGAGTTAAGAACTTTTTGTCAATATCAACATGTAGGTATATGTCACGGTGTCACCGGAAAATGGAATATTCCGTAAGATCATAAAATATCTCGAAAGATTGTAAACTGACGATAAATTGTCAACTGAACATTTGGAACACTTTCGAAGCCATTCCGTCCCATTGTAGATCAGCAAGTAACGAAACGTTAGGTAGGTATTACAATTTCAACATTCTAATCTGCCTCAATAATATTGTCACCAAGAGCGAAAATCATTAAAAAAAAACGGAAATCATGGTACCTAATTGGTTTTGTGTTCATATTTATTCAAGAAAAACTGGTTGATCCAAAGTATTCGTCTTCAAATAGTTAATACATACCTACTGGACAAATATTCTAAGATGGCCGACCTTGGACTGCGCGGCCACAGCTCGCGACCTCTCCGAGATCCTCATGACTCGCTGTTTACACGCGGTAAGTAGGTCTTGCGCAAGTTTACTGTGCTGACGTGGCTTCACGTACAGTTCCGTCCTCTTCGTCATACAGCTGCGATGTTCAAGCGACTGCTGGGCTCGACTGCTTGAGGTCCTGGGTCCGATGTCCAGGTCATCTAATCTAAATATATATAACTCAAAAGTGACTGACTGACGACATACCTAGTGATCTATCAACGCACAGCCCAAACCACTGAACAGATCGGGCTGAAATTTGGCATGCAGGTAGATGTTATGACGTAGGCATCCGCTAAGAGAGGATTTTGATTAATTCTACCCCCAAGGGGATAAAATAGGGGATGAAAGTTTGTATGAAACTTTGTCAATTTTAAACCGATCGGGCTGAGAGTTTCAAAATCGGGGGTAAAGTAACTATATCACGCGGACGAAGTCGCGGGCAGAAGCTAGTTATAGGAATATCACTGTGACAACCATTTGGAAGTTGGCGAGGTTACACCCTCGTGCCCCTGTGTGCACGTGGAGTCGTTGTTTGTAGGATATTATACCCTTCATGATTTCCGACTTTCACGCGGGCGAAGCTCTTATCAAGAGCTGTTTTTATCTACATCTAGATTATCTTCTGGTCTCACGCGTAACGTGTCGGTTTACGGCCGATTCTGTGTCACAGAGGTGAGGAGGCTTCCGAGCTGTGTGTGGGAACCTCACAGGCTGAATATGCTTATATCTAGGTATACTATAACTTAACAGAGCGTTGTGTTGCTGGGGAGTGAGTTGCGCCACGTCTTCAATACTAGGAAGTGGTGACGTTTTGGGGTACTTAGCGTGATGATATATAGCCTATAGCATTCCTCGATAAATGGGCTATCTAGAACTAAAATAATTTCTCAAATCGGACTGAGAGTTCCTGCGATTAGCGCGTTCAAGCAAACAAACTCTTCAGCTTTGTATATTCGTATAGATAACGTTACAAAAGTGCTGGTTTTCAGCCTAATCTTAATTAATTACTTTTTTAATAATATGCGACAGAAGAGCCCGAGTTCCGCACGTGTTTCTGAGCACACCTGCTACGATCATAATCAGCCTTGTAAACAAACCAACCCGCACTGGGCCCTCGTGGTGGATTACGGCCCATTCCCTCTCCTAGAGAGGAGGCCTGAGTCCCAGCAGTGGGAACATTAAAAGGCTGATTCGATCGATTAGTTGATATCATTATAATCTGTAGATTGTGTGCGGCCCCTAATGACCGCTCTGTACAAGGAGCGCGGTATGTAAGTGATAGACTATTGTTACTGAATCACAGCGCTAGCTAGAATTATGTTCGCAGGATGTTTCCTGCTACTTCAGTAGCGGTTGGTTTTCCTATTGCAAATGAATGATTTTGGATTTTCTTTGCGGCATTGCTCAAATGATTTTCGGAGCAGTGGTGGCCGAGTGGTAACTGCCCCGACTTACGATAGGTCACGGATTCAAACCCAGCCAGGCGCATTACTTTGTGTATTTTATTTCATCACCACAACTCTCAAAACGGTGAAGGAAAACATCGTGAGGAAACCGGCATGTCCTAGAACCAAAAAATCGAAGACATGTGACATTCCCCAACCCGCACTGGGCCCGCGTGCTGGATTACGGCCCATTCCCTCTCCTAGAGAGGAGGCCTGTGTCCCAGCAGTGGGGACGTTAAAAGACTGATTATGCTTATGCGATGCTTATTCCTCAAATATTTAAGTCATTTGAAAAAAATATCCCCTTCGTGTTCCAATTCTACCTTTGGACTGCATCTGCTTTTTAGTCATCTCTGAAAATGTCTTCTAAATAACTGATACCGTGATACGAAATGTATATACGGCCGGGATATGTTGCAGTTTTGGAGTAATACTTGTGGTTTTTCATCAGTAAGAGTCTGACACTTTCTAGCGCCATTGTGCCAGAGCGGGAAAAGTCAATTGATGATTTCCCATCCAAAAAAAGGGTTATGTCTTGAAAAACACTAAGTATGTAGTCCGTCAGTCGAATTGCCAAAACATGTCTGACTCGTAGATCACTATTTTTTCTTGTCTCGCGTAGATGAACAAAAACTGAAGAGGAATCAGTGTGCGTTGAAAACTCGCGTGACGTCAGTTTTTACCAACAAATGACGTCACAAGCCCCTGAACTGTATTTCTGATGCGTTTTCACTTCAAACATATTGGTTGACTAGCTGCTGACCGCGACTTCGTCCCCGTGGAATCCCCGATTTTAAAACATTCTTTATCGCTGCTCCGCTCCTATTGGGTTAAGCGTGATGATATATAGCCTAAAGCCTTTCTCGATAAATGGTCTATTCAACCCAAAAAGAATTTGTCAATTCGAACCAGTAGTTCCTGAGATTAGCGCGTTCAAACAAACAAACAAACAAACAAACAAACAAACAAACAAACTCTTCAGCTTTATAATATTAGTATAGATAGTATAGATTTGACAAGGTAAACAAAAGTCAGACGAATTAAATAGAACTATTATTTTACTATCCAGTGTATGCAGTAAAGAACTCTATTGTAATTGTAACTGAGTACTTATTCATGAATATGTGATTGTAAAAATGCTGAATCAATGTTTTGTATAACTTTATATGTTGATGAATTAAAATTCCTATTAACGACGAGTAAATAACTTTTATGTTTGTAAGTGAATTTGCCAAATAATAGCAGTTGCGCAGGTCAAACTTCAGGGTTAAGCAACACTAGCCAAGGTCGTTCCGTGGATGGGTAACCCCAACATAAGTAGAGAAAATGCTTGACAAACATTAATAATTGAATTTAAATACCTAATTATAGTTAAACCTACACGTTTACTGACTACCGTGACTTCATCGGTCACGTGTGCCGTTAATAAAATCTATACCTACTTATCTATACTAATATTATAAAGCTGAAGAGTTTGTTTGTTTGTTTGAACGCGCTAATCTCAGGAACTACTGGTTCGAATTGAAAAATTATTTTTGGGTTGATTATACCATTTATCGAGGAAGGCTTTAGGCTATATATCATCACGCTTAAGCCAATAGGAGCGGAGCAGCGATAAATAATGTTTTAAAATCGGGGATTCCACGGGGACGAAGTCGCGGGCAGCAGCTAGTAATAAATAAATCCGACTCGAGCATCACCAATCGAACTGTTTCCCTTGTGTTCACTGCATTTATAATTATTAACTAGCAGCGCCCCGCGGTTTTACCCGCGTAGTTCCCGTTCCTGTGGGAATATGGGAATAAAATATAGCCTATTTTCACTGGAGATAGTGTAGCTTCCCAACAGTGAAAGAATTTTTCAAATAGGTCAAGTCGTTTCGGAGCCTATTCAATGCAAACAAACAAAAACGATCAAATCGAAAAGATTTCTTTATAATATTAGTGTAGATTCCACTTTTTCTGGTTCGCCTTCGTCGAACCTATAGTCTCCATCAATCTGTCTAGAATAATTAATCAAAATCAGTTCAGAGATTCAGACCATTAAACAAATAAGCTATATTTATACCTACTCATCAATATAGATGACGCAGCTGTGCTGGCTCTAGGCCCACGCGGACCAGGACGGCATGGCACGGGATGTTGCCGTCAGTCAGCGCACACTAGCTGCTTGCATACCGCGGCATTCCAGCGCCTTGCCATGGCAAGACCAATATGAAAGAAAGAAAGAAAATAAATTCATAATTTAAAACAATAACATTGTGGGCCCCGCGGCTGCGCCAAATAGGTCCAGTTCAGCAAAATGCCAGACAACTAGGAGCTGCCTGACGCTGGTTTTCTACTGAAACTAACGGTGAAGTGTACGGATGTAAATCAGTTTGTAAGGTGTTAAATATACAGGTAAATAGATACCTACATAATAGTTACATACGTACATGTAAATGTACGTATGTAACTATTCTCGTCTTCAGTTGGTGTGCCTCGGTTTTAAAATAGTAGATTGGGATTCGGTGTTGATAGCTATTATTGCAGAAGAAGAAGGTGCACAGGCTAATAAGAGGGATCAGAAGAAGATGTCCACTCCGTGGTATGTCACAGAGCTCCAGAGTCGTTGCCTATAGCCTACCGCAGTGCGCCACAGGCGTCCCGCCGCGGGAGTCCGTGGCGCGTCCTTCAGTGCCGTGCAGTGAAATCCCTTTCGATGCCACGGCATCATTTTAGAGCATAGCAATTAATGTCGTATTTCTATGTCGATACTTTTGAATGTCCATTAATAAAAAAAAATATCCCTTGCCATGCCGTCCCGGTGTGCGTAGGCCTTCTTTGGAGGATTACCAGCGTCGTGTGATCATCATTCACGTGATGTCAATAAAATTATTTAGCCCGACACGAGCATCGACAAAAATCTTCTTATAACTATGGAAACGAGCATTAACCGTAATCGTTTTAAATAACTGCTTCTACACATTAGTCCGCATGGCGGCTCAACGCGTATCTGATTCAATAATAAACTCCATAGCGATAAATAAATTGGAATCTGTTATTTATAATGACTATATAATAGCGAAGACATTAACATAAACAACAATATAATCCGACTAAGTAGATGTTATAACTTTAACATGTTTTTTCATTCAAAATAATTATGATCTGTCACGTCTGACATCATAATTATTTTCATTAAAAAAAAACTCTGCGATCTTTTAATATGTATAAGTCTCCTATAGACTAGACATGTCCAAAAACGAAGATACGAAGAGTTATGGTGATGAAGGTCATAGAATTGGTTTACGACACCACGTAAAAAGGTTAGGTACTCTTGCCCTGACTCTTCAGCCAATAGGGAACGTGCAGAAACTACAGGTGGCAGCACAGACGCGTCAATGTCAAGTATATTTTACTTATAAGTTTCAAATTTGCAACGCTAGATGGCACTGTCTACTTCGTGCACGTTCCCCTAAACGGAGGGTGCAGGAAGTATAGGTAGCAGCACAGGGCAAATATTTACAACGTAATAGTTTCAGATTTGCAACACTAGATGGCATAGTCTCCGCCGTGCACGTTCCCTATAGGGATACATCACACTGTGTTTACTGGGTTCCTATTGGTTAGCAGTTTGGGCCACAGTTATAGCCCAGGGCCAAGGTAAGTAGCCCGCCTTTCTGTATCGCTAAATCGTGTTGTATGATTGCCATTGATCCGGGGGGCAAAAAGTTTTTTATTTTTGTAAACAATCAACGTGATTCATATTCCGAACCTTATTTATCTTTGTCCAATACTAATAGACCTACTTACAAAATAGATATCATGCATTATGCGAGTGACGTCACAAGAAATTAGTGCTGTCTCTATCTGCCATCGATTTTTAAACGCTCACTACGCCTTTTTGAGATTTTAAAAACATTGTTTTTTTGCTAACGTCGGCTATGAGACTCTTTATAGAGAAGTTCAGTCATTTACTCTAGTTTAAATATCTTAGTACAGTAAGACAAAGGAATGACAATCCCTTTGGCATTCCTTTGTATAACTTTATTTATTTATTTAAACTTTATGTGCAATAGTGGTACATGGGCGGACTTAATGCAACAAGGCAATCTCTACCAGTCAACCTTTGGGTAAACTTTAAGCTATAGTAGTAGTTCTCGTAACGGAACTTTATCGAGAAGCTTAGAAATGTTTGCCGATGCACGCTCTGTCACCTTTAAGGCGTTGTATGGTAGTGTAAACTATCTGCCTCGCTACTCTGCAGGCGGCGCGCGGCGCGGCTAGTGTTGCAAAAAACTCGAGTCCTCGAGTCGTAATTTTAAAGACTCGACTCAAAAAAGCAAGACTCGGTGTGCTAAAAAGGTTCGGAGTCTAGAGCAAGCCGAGTCCGAGTCATTTAACAACCACTTGTGTCTTACAAAAGGACTCGAGTCTTAAAATGAACTCGAGTCTTCAAGAAAAACTCGAACCATGAAGGTGAGACTTGAAACTCATCATTCAAAAAGACTCGAATAGGTGATAAGTCTATATTAGTGGTTATGTAATTTTGCACTAAAAAAACTGATAAAAACTCACTACTATGAAAATGGAAATGTGAAGGTAAACTGGCTTTATATTTCGAGATACTACCCTCTAAGTTGTTAATATTTTAGATAATTGAGTAAACGTGTTTACCAGTTAGCATATTGCATTAGATCGTCCGCTATAAACTATATTTATATCTTATTGCCTAGAATAGTGGTTTTCCTGCGTGTATTAATTATTTTACGGAATCAAAACACGGAATACTTCTGTTTGATAATGGAGCCAATAGAAGACGTCAATGTAATAGATTCTTTTTCTAGTAATGATGGTTCAGTGTCTGAATATGTGAATACTGTTGATTCAGAAGATAAATCGTTACAATGGGGGAAAAAAATCAAGAGTGCACATTACCATAAAACTACAACACATTATGTATGTAAAAAATGCGAGAAACATTTTTCACTTAAAACATCACATACTATTTTAAAAAGACATGTTGTTAATCACGCACCAGACGATAAAGAAAGAAAAATTAAAAAAAAAACCAAATCAAGTAAGTACTCCACAATCCACATATGATAACCTAATAGTAAATTTCATTATACGCGGTGCACATTCTTTTAAAACAGTAGAAGAAGAACATTTTATTAAAATGATAAAAGGATTGAACCCTAATTACCCGGGATTGAGTCGTCATGGTTTGGACTTGAATATTCAAACACTTTTTGAAAACAATAAAACTAAACTAATAGAATGCATCAAGTCCATAGATAAATTGTATGTTACATTTTTGATTTTTGGACATCGGTGACGAACAAGCCGTATATTGTTGTGAAGTATTTAATATTAGAATGGGAAAAAGTAAAACTTTTGATCGATTTTTTAAAACCATTTTATGATGCTACACTCTTACTATCCACATCAAAGTACCCAAGTTTAATATACGAGATACCTATAATTGATGTGTTACTGGAGCAAATCTCACAACATTTCAACGACGAAGATTTTTTGAAGGATTGTGCATGTGCTATGTCTGCAAAATTAAATCAATACACATCAGCTTTTGCGTACCAACTATGCAAAATTTGCAGTTATTTTGGACCCTCGTCTAAAAAACAATTATTTTTCTGAAAAAAATGAACATTAGCCACTGAAAATGTATTTAATTGCTACAAAACGACATACATTTGATTGTTAGACTCATATACGAAAAGAACTTGAGTACGACTCGCCGCATAAAAAGGACTCGAGCGCACAGAGACTCGAGCTCTCATGTCACATACAAGGGCTCGTAGAGAACTTAGTTCTCTAGTCTTGGAGTCCTGTTGTAATGAGTCGAGTCTTGTTATTCATCATCCGAGTCCGTTTATATAGGACTCGAAGACTCGAGTTTTTTGCAACACTAGGCGCGGCAGGCCCAACACTATCCTCATATCCTGCAATCGATAGCCGCCCGGGCGGACAACCCGCTCGTGTGGCCGCCAATTGTCGTCGTTAAGTACTAACATAGTCTATCTATACTAATATTATAAAGAGGAAAGATTTGTATTTTTGTATGTAACGATTAAACTCAAAAACTATTGGACCGATTTCAAAAATTCTTTCACCATTAGAAAGCCTTGAGTAACTATATTTTATCTTCGTATTCCCACGGGAACGGGAACTACGCGGGTGAAACCGCGGGGCGCTGCTAGTCAGTTATATTGTTACTAACACTGTGGGCCTACCTGTAGTCTAATAATTAATATAGTCGGCAGGTAAATAAATAATTATTATGATAACTAGCAGTTCTCCGCGGCTTCATTTGCGTTCCATAGATTCCTTCTTAGCGCTAGCCTACATCATAAAAGCGAGCCTGCTGCAAAATGTCTCGTCCCTAGTCCCAGTCGTTTCGGCCGTCAACATGCCAATCAGTTCCTCTTTACATAATTAAATATACATAACTAATTCAAAATCGACTTGAGCAAGTAAACACAGAGTGCGTACATATCGAGTGTCGTTTGTTTTAACTGATTGACGCAAGTCGCGTTAATGTAGTCGCCAGAGCTCACACTTGATAGAACACGCTCAATATTAGTGGACGCTCCGACACGTTTGTAGTTATAGAAGCTGCCTTATTGGCGCAGCGGCCGCGAGGCGTGCCTGCTGAGGTCACTGGTTCGATTCCCAGGTCAGGTAAAAAGTTATTTTCGGAAACCCTTATTGTTACTATTAGTAACTGTTATGCAATCACTAAATTAACAAGTTAATGTTCGTGTATGTAGTATTAGAATAGAATAGAATACTCTCTATTATTTGTATTGTGTGTATTGTTGTGTTATTTGTGTGTGGTGTGTGTGTCTGTGTGTGTGTGTGTGTTATGAGTGTGTGTTGTGTGTGTGTGTATTACTGTATGTTAGCTGTACCGCGATCTGTAGGTATATGCAAGAGCAAGAGACCGGAAGATATTCTGCTTGTAGCTCATTCGTTCGTTCATTGTTACATTAATAACCTTACGACTAAAACATAATTATAGTATCAGTAACTAACTATATATTAGTATCTTGTGGACGTTGGCCCCAAACTAGGTAGAACCTGTATCTTGGTTGGTTGGTTGGTCCTCAGTTGTGATTCCATTAAAAATATAAGTAACAATAGTGTGGACATGTCTTGAGTCGGTTAATTAATGAGTAGGTAGCTAGTTGTAAACAATGGTACATAAAAAGTTTTAAAATAAGAAAGAAAATATAATAAAAGCTAACTATAGTAATTGCAATTACAATATAACTTGGGATATTATTTCTTATTTAATATTTAGATTAAATTGTACTTACATAAGTATACGTTAACTAATTAAGGTTGCTGGAAATATGAGGCTTTTATTTGCAAAAGATTTAATCAAACTGCTATAGTAATAGGTTGATGGCACCTTCTACACACCGTGTAACTAAATAAACACAATATCTGGACAGGGGTCATTGTACTCACTCAACAAAGATTACTATGTGAGCACGGAAATCGCGAGAAAATAGTCAGCTGTCCAGTACATTTGTTTTATTTATTAATGAAAACAAACAATTACACACGATACATGGGCAACAATAGCTTATAATCTGTGCGTAACGAACTGCGTTACCCACAGGTGACATATTGGTAATTAAATTTGGAAGAGCACGAGTACAATATTACTGCTAAATACCAATTAATAAAATCTCATTCTTATAAACCTAGAAGAACCCAGAGCAGTGGTGGCTGAGTGGTACCGGCCCCGACTTACGAATTGTATGTTATGTTGCGGATTCAAACCCAGACATGCGCATTACTTTGTGTAATTAACTTCATCAGCACTGCTCACAAAACGGTGAAGGAAAACATCGTGACGATACATCAATTTAAGGGGGTCAATGCGAATTTTGTTAGCTGATGAAGAAAATATAGTAAAGCGATGCGCACACTCGTGGATGGGGCGGTCGTTCAGCTCGTATGTATGTGGTTGTCCACTTGTTCTGTCGCTAGCGGCCGCCCGTGCCTTTACTGCTCTCGTGTCTCGTGTGCAACTGCGAAATTATCTTAAACAAAACATACTCCCAGGACAAATATGTCCCCGGCCCTGGTTCAAGCCATGGTCCGGAGCGAGGGGGCATGGGAAGCGGGCGTCTTCTTATGCGAAGCAGTAATGCTAGCGAAGGAGGAGGCGGAACGCGAGAGAGGGAAACCTCACGCCCCAGCCGCCGCAACAGAAGAATACGCCCCGGGGCGTCGGGAAACACAGCAAAGAAGACGGGGCCCCATAGGGTCAATGCCTGCTAGGGTTGCGGAATTTGTTCAAAAGAGTAACCGCGGCCCTGGAATGCAAAGGGCACAAGAAGTATCACGGGTGGGTTTTAATCAGTCAAAAGAAAAGAAAAAAAAAACGCCGTTGCGATTGCGATGGTTAAAAATTGACTGAAAAATATAACGACAACTGCTTTATCTATGTTACCGCTATAAGAAAAAGGACGTATGTACACAATACAAAGTAATCGATTTCTGACCTAACTGACATTCGTTTAATTTCGAAATCGGTTACTTCGTTACGTGTAGATACGTCCTTTGTTCTTGTAACGGCAGTATGCAGAACTAACAAATTATTCTTTCTTTGTTCACAACCTAATGATCGAATTGTAATATTCTAACGTTTCGACGTATTTAATGACTGATAACGCGCTGGCAAACAAAATCAAGTCTTAACCTCCACCATTTAAAGCAGGAAACAACAATAAGCATGACATCCAAGTAATAAGCTTTAAAGCGCACTAAGCCAGATTTGTTTGTAAATTGCTTGTTTATGTAAATGCGTTAAGCAATTGGATATTTCTACTAAACTTGTTGTTTGGCGCGGTACGGCCCGTCGACCGTGATTAGAGCCGCTACCGTAACCTAACTGATATTGTAAATGCTAATTTGAGTTTGTTTGTCTAACTTACTGACACGATTCTGATGAACTTCGCTACAGAGATAGATGGGATAAAGACGCGATAAAGCAATAGCCTGCGCGCGGCGCTTGAAGATAAGTTTGCTTACTTAGTATACGTTTTTACTCAACTTAATGACTTCGTTTTAAGCGCCGAAGTGACATACGCTATAATTAATGTTTTCGTGCTACAGTCATGTGGTGGCGTAGCAAAAGGGCCTGGGGTAGACCCGAGACCCAAGAAAACCAGACCGCTAATAAAAGCTAAAACGGCTAAAAAGTTTCAAACAGGTCAAGTTTCAAGTAGCCTGATGCTATTGGTGGCATTAAATCTGAAACTAAACAAAAACGACATTTTTTTGTGTGAAGAAGTCCAAATGTCCAGATTTACGCAACAAAGTAGCTGACGAGGGCCAGTAGCTTGTACTGGCTCTATCGCAGCTCCTATCTAGCTGAAGTGACGAAACGTGTGAGTTCACCGCTCGTGAGCAGAATACCCGAGCGCCGGAGGGACGCCCGCCGGCTGTCCCCGCGCTGCTGCGATACACAGAACTAACGGTCCTGCTGACACGGAATGTGCGATACACGTTATGTGCGATAGCACAGACGTTTGAGGATAACTCCAGTTTTAGCACAACAGGCTTCGTCGGTTGTGGAGGTCAGGCAGCTAGTTTTTCCCAGCGGTTTCGCCCGCGTGAATGTCGGAAATTATTCAATGCGAATATACTCTCGGGATAAGAAAGTAGTACCTTATGTGCTTTTCTAAACTATACAATAATCTATATCTGTAACTTTCGTTCAGATTCGTTCACAAGTTCAGGCGTGATTGAGCAACAAACACTCATCCATCTAAAATTTCTTATTCATATTATACCAGCAGCGCTCCGCGGTTTAACCCACGTAGTTCCCGTTCCCGTGGGAATACGGGGATAAAATATAGCCTATGTTACTCAGGGTGAATGTAGCTTTCTAATGATGAAAGAATTTTTGAAATTGGTCCAGTAGTTTTTGAGTTTCAAACTCAAAACTCAAAACGTTTATTTCAATTAGGCCATTAACGGCACTTTTAAACGTCATCAATAAAAAATATCATAAATTAAGTGACTCTAGCGTCCATTCGCAAAGGTAGATTCTTATGGAGAAGAACGGACAAGAAACTCCATAGTTACTCTTTTGAAATCAATGTTTTACAATATTTGGTAATACAATA
Source organism: Hecatera dysodea (assembly GCA_905332915.2). Lineage (NCBI taxonomy): Eukaryota > Metazoa > Arthropoda > Insecta > Lepidoptera > Noctuidae > Hecatera > Hecatera dysodea. The sequence goes on from HG995315.1 coordinate 11,516,361, forward strand.
AATACTTCATATATGTGAGGACGATGCACCAAGTATACTATAAACTTCTAAATATCTCATGCCCATGGTACTCACATATTTACAAATATTGAAATAATAAAAAGAAAAAAAAAAGTACAAGACACAAAAAAAAAATGCATTCATAAATATAATTCACTCATAAATTATCAACCAGTTTGATTTTGTCTACACCCTTGATTGCCCTATGGAGCAAGACCAGCATGTTTCCAAGCATTCTTATGCTGAATGTAATCTTCTAATTTGTAATATGCTTGTTTACAAAGGATGGTTTTAATAAAAGTTTTAAATTTTCTTTCATTTAATTCTAATATGTTACAAGGTATTTTGTTGTAACATTTAACACAGTACCCCATAAAAGATGTATGTACTTTAGCTAATCTATAAAATGGTTGGTTTACTCGTTACATACAAAAATACAAATCTTTCGTCTTTATAAGGTGCATCCAGTTAGACTGTACCGACACCAAGATGTCCATGAAGCCATCGTTTGCGTCTAGATATTTGCTATGTCAGTGTGCTGACGTTCTCTTTCAAACATTCGATGAGGTCCGCCATTGCGGCTCAGGACTGACGTATTATACAGTCCCTATGTCACAGTTTAGGGATCGGGATTCAAATTTCATGCGAAACCTTAGCGTCAATAAACTTTACTTCACTTTTACTTCGTGTACGTGAGCTCGAGGTGTGGTTGCTAATACTTAAGTGGCCACTACCGATAATTACTGTGGATGTATTTGCTTCGTGCCTTATTTTGTAGAGATTACTTCCTGCCTCTCTAATATTGCCAATGACTAAATTCCAATAGTTTCTACGGCGATGAAGTTTCTAGACCAATACGTCTGGGTTCTTACTCCTGTAAGTACCAGGAGATCATTGTAGGAGAGGTGGTGTGCAGGGCAGATCAAGGTGATATTACATCGTACGACACTTAATGCTCGCTCTTAAACTGACCTGCTACAAGAGTGTATGGTAACCCTCTCAACAGTGAATTTGCTGCCACATCTCACAGTTCTACATGGATGACCAAATTATGTTTTGTGAAGCCTTTCCGCCACTACTACTTTCGATTGAAAAATTGCCCGTGACGTATATTAATAGGAGAACATTTTGTTCAACAACAAAGTTAAGTTTGTCGTTCAATCTGTCCTGTTATATTTTTTTACGAATTGATGTTTTTATTTGATTGAGATTGCTTTCATAGTTGACAAACTTCCGTAGGTAAAGTATACTCGGACAAATCAAGACTCGATCGGAACCCTCGGAGCGCGAGCCGACTCGCACTTGTCCGGTTGCTTTAGTTGATGCTATTACTTAGTTCGCACTCGCCAAATGGCCGCCACAAGCACTACTTCAGCATAACTGACTGCCGTTGTGTATACCTCTGTAAATAAAAGGGAAGATGACTCACTGACAAAACTATTTTGCACTTGGGGCTTACTTTTATGATATAGAGGAGCACTACGAAGAGATTTTTTGTGATTTTATCTTTACAGGGTAAGAAAGGAGGAAAATCATTCGTAACAATGTGCGCGGACGAAGTCGCGGCCAAGTGCTGAAGTATTAGCCCTAAATCATAGTGGGCGACTCAAACCCAGCCAGGCGCATTACTTTGTGTAATTAACTTCATCACCACTGCTCTCAGAACAGTGAAGGAAAACATCGTGAGGAAACCGGCATGTCCTAGAACCAAACATTCGAAGATATGTGACATTCACCAACCCGCACTGGGCCCGCGTGCTGGATTATGGCCCATTCCCTCTCCTAGAGAGGAGGCCTGTGTCCCAGCTGTGGGAACATTGAAAGGCTGATTATGCTAATGCATAATGGGCGATGGGCAAAATGGGATCAGTCGATGTTTTTACTTGGCTGTGCTAGTCATCGTCATGCCCGGGGGCAATAAAACTAATGTCTGTAGCAAAACTAACTTCCGTGACCAAACCTGCGGTTAGCAGCCAATTAAAATTACTGTGTGGGTCGTAAATACACTTTTATTTATATAACAAGTAAGCGACGGCCCACAGTTATCTCTACAAATGTATAAAATTGAAGTACATATTTTTATTTTCAAAATAATAGCTTTGTACTAATAGCATGATATGAAATGATTAACATCGATATGTATTACAAAAAATAAACTGTTTTTGTCTGCCTATCTATTTGTTCCGGCTAAACTCCGAAACAGCTGCAGAGGTTTTGACGAGACTTTCAGTGACAGCTGGTATTATAAAAACTCATCAATCAGACTCACGTTTTATACCTGTGTATATTAAAAAAACAAAAATAATAAGGTTCTGTGCATGATAATGAAAGCTCACGAAAATACTTGGCATGCGGGCGGAAACCGCGTGCAGAAGCTAGTGGCTGATTAGAATGACTATGTAGGTTATAAAAAATTCACTTCTATTCATATAACTGCGTACATAAATACATACGTCTGCATCTGTCGGAGGCACAGTTATTTTGAAATCTAATTAATTGCACGCTCTTGACATTGGACTATAAAAACAGAAAACTGGTTCTTGTCTTTGACCGATGACGCCGGTCAAACTGTATTGACTTGTTGTGCCGCCTGTGAAATTACATTATTTTTTGGTTATTTGAAACTAGATGAAGCCGGTGTTTCCTAGCTGACCACCCTGAGGAGAAACACCGTAACAAACTCAGAGGTCAAAGTCTCTTTTGAAGCCCATACAATCCCACCAAAACATAAATGTAAAAAAAAAACGAGAGCCTAGTTCTATACAAAAATTATGCTTGGCTGTGGGCTTCGCCACAAAAAGAGTGGAGATCTAAATGAGTGCAATTGCTGTTAATTAAAAATGTGAGATCTTAAAGTAGGTTAGATTTGACTTGGCCAGTTTTTATCAGAATTAAACATTATATCTATGGAATTAAAATTTTGAATAACTTTATAAAATGACTGATGTATCTAATGAAAACTGGCCAAGTCAAACCTAACCTTTTTTTTCGGGATGAGAAATCAACAAATGACTTCTCCCGCTCTGGGCGGAGCGGAAGCGAGTGTCAGACTCTTACTAAAACCCACCCGTGATCCCTCTTGTGCCCGTTGCGTTCCAGGGCCGCGGTGACTCTTTCGAACAAATTCCGCAACACTAGCAGGCACTGACCCTATGGGGCCCCGTCTTCAAGTCAAATCTAACCTGCTACAAGACTTTCGTCATAACCTTTTTCTTTAAGTTGTCAAGTTTACAGTCTGGCCGGATAGATTTCTGGCACTTGAAAAGATTGACAAGAAAAGTCTTGGGATGGTGTTTCGTGATATTGTTAGTTTTAATTGTAAATAGTTTAGTTCGTCGGCATCCGTCTGGTACGTTATTATGTTAGTGTATTATCTATGTGGTGCGTTCCGCTTGGCTTCCAACGACTTCCCAAACGTTGTCACCCGGGGTCCGCACCACGGCTGCAGTTTGTCAGACAGATGCAATTGAAGTAAAATCCAAAATATGTATTAGCGTTTGCTGGTGCGACGATCAAAATTAACATCAACAAACAGCAAGGTATGCAACGAATGTAGTAGGTACTTTTGTAATTTTGGTAGAATAAGATGACAGCCCTAGAAAAAAAAATCAAACGTTGCTGAACCAGTTATAAATGCCGAAATTCTGTCTACGGTATTCGCGTATGCTAAAATTATAATGATTTCTGTAGTGATACTGTTACTATAACTGAAATCTTTAACATTTACTAGGTATATATATTTTTAACTACTTCCAAAAAAGGAGGAATTCGACTGATTTTTTTTTGTGTGTGTTGCAAAGACAATATAGTGTGTTGCCTCATAACTATGTACTGGGTGTCCCGATTTTGATTATTCTTTTTGTATTTGAAAGCTGGTGCTTGTCGTGTGGTCCCATTTTTTATTGAGATTTGATTGAGATCTGACAACTAGTATTTAAGTTATCCCTAAAAATGCGTGGCTTAGGGTACATTGAAGGTGTTCTCATTCGATCTTGTCGATGTATGTATAATGAAAAAATAAAATTGTGTACGATGGTTTGGAAGAGCTTCTTAGTATTTCAACGTGGTCCCTTTCTAGTTTGGTGAAGATCTGATGAAGAACAGAGATAGGAAACGGAACTCTTCAATAAATTATAGCAAATCTTTCGGGGTTGCTGAAATCGCATTTTTGTTTATTTATATTTTGTATTATTGAGTATTATAGGTTTTATCGATATAATTGTGAGGAGCTAGTTTTTGACTAAAAATGTTATTTCCTTGTTGGCAGCCATGGCAGTAGAGATGCTCACGGACAGCGAGCTGTTCGAGGCGAAGCAGGGGGGCGACATCACGTTCATGGACATGGTGGACGAGCAGGCGCCGCTGGGCGACTCGCAGATACAGAAGCTGTTCGCGGGCGCCAGCGTGCTGCTCACGGGCGGCACGGGCTTCCTGGGCAAGCTCATCGTCGAGAAGCTCTTGAGGTAAGCACGACTGCCGCCGTTTTGGAGTTGTTCGAAAGAGTTGCCGCGGCTCTGGAACGCAAAGGGCGTTTGAAGGAACTCTGGTGAGTTTTAGTCAGTAAGAGTCTGAGACCTGAGGTTCCGACCAGATCAAGAGGAGATGACTTCCTATCCAAATAAAAGGAGGATGCATGGGGGACAGCAGCCGGGCCTGGGGAACTTGCAGATCAGAAGCAGTTCGCGGGGTTCGCAGGCTTGATATTTTGTCGAGTTTTACCTACATTACGCATAGGATGCATGACTATGCGTGAGGGTGAGCAGACGAATTTTTTTTTTGCGACTTCATCGTTTGTCCCATGGTACAAGTTATTTTCTTTTCTTTTTATTTTGCAACACGTTGTGGATAACTTTATGTAAGTCAAACGAAAAACTCGCGTGTTTAACAGTTCTTACCGAATAATATGTTTGATGTGTAACATTTTTCCTCTCACTTTCCTGCAATCTGTGGCAGTGATTTCGTGAAATGGGACGGAAGCGTGTAACAGGAAGCCAGGAAAACGCGCGCTATTTGATTTGACCAAAAAGCACGCGGCCGTAGCGTTGGCCGTCAAATGAGACCCTTGGTCTGAAAAAAAAAACCATATTAATTTAACTAAAATACTAGACTTCTTATACATAGGTTTTTCTGTAATTTATAAGTAAAGGCCTATTATTTGTTTAGGTTAGTACTTTCGGAGAAGATTTTCATCTGTTTTCTTTAATTACTTCGGAAAGGATGTGTTATAATAATTTAAGACCCTTAAGAATACCCTTTTGACACACGGCACAATCGAAAAAAAAAAACTATTTTTTAATTTTATAGGTAATTTTCATCCCAAAAAGTGACCCGTATTCAAAAGTAAAATTTTATTGCGCTCACAGCAGAATATCGAAACAGCCGGTTGACACTTCCCGTGACCCAAGAGCTGGCTTTTGCTTTGGCCAGAGGCTAAGCATTGCCATTCAACGTGGCAATGCCTCCAGTCTCTTGGGCACATCACCAGCTGACAGCGTTGAGGACGAATTCTGTGTTTAAATTCTCATCAGTAACATGTTAGTTTTATTTTGACCGAACTACAGTTCCCAGTGCGTGCACGCCGCGGTACTCTCGTCCGGTTTCCGCAATTCACAAACAAGTGCCGCGCGCTGCCCGCCGCGCGCCGGCGCCCGCGCACCGAATCACTCCAGCTATAAGTTTCTGTCAGTAGGAGCACGGTCGCGATCTGGTTCAAAGTGAAGCAGTAGCTTTCTCAACGTGTCGCGTAATGACTTGTATTTCATAATAGCGGCTTGTTTCACTATCATTTAAGAAAGTGTATCACTCATAATAGTAATGCATGCACTTGTTGCCCAGTGGAACCGGTTCCAGTGGACGTGGAGTGGCTTGACGGAATAGCTTCTGTAACGAAAACATAATAATACGGTTATAAGCCCTCATCGAGTGACCTATTGTACGGCTCGGCGAGATAATGCTCATGAATCTTACTTTTATTGTTAATTCGAAAGTTTAGATGTTTGTTACTCCATCACACTGCAATGGCTGGACGAATCTGGATGAAATTGAGCTCAGAGATAGATTACAGTCTGGCAAAGCTCATAGGCTTAATAATAGGTGTATGTTCCCGTAGGATAATTTCTGACTTATAGTAAGCATAGATAACACAATTTTAGTGTAATTGTAGTGTGGTAGTATCCAACATTCTATGGCCTTCCTCCAAAATACCAGGGGCTTTTTGAAGGTTTCCCTCGAGAACATAAATTAGAGAGAACTAACGATACTAAACGACACTAAAGTTTTAAGAAAGAAGCATCAGAAAAATAACAGAATGCATGTTGTTCATTTGTCAAACGTGTTGACCAACGCTCGTTCCTTTTACAGTGTAGTGGGCCTCGTCCTGCATATTGAGATTATCATTCAAGTGGATTTATATTTGAATAGTATTATAATTAAGATGTTTCGCCATAAGTCGACGTTTTTCCTCTTCGTTCTCTATTAGTGTATGAGGTTCACATGAGTAGATTTTCTACAGAAGCCTAACTTTATACAGAACTAGCAGCGCCCCGCGGTTTTACCGGCGTAGTTCCCGTTCCTGTGGGAATATGGGGATAAAATATAGCCTATGTTACTCAGGGTGAATGTAGCTTTCTAATGGTGAAAGAATTTTTGAAATCGATCCAGTATTTTTTGAGTTTATTCGTTACATACAAAAATACAAATCTTTCCTCTTTATAATACTAGTATAGACTGATCGGATTACTAGGTTAAATGAATTTAGATATCGGAGTTCCATGGAACTGATGGGATGAAATTCGGGATCGATATCACTACTCGATAGATATGCACGAGGTCAAGCAACGCATTCGCTCGGTTCGGTCTGTGGATGGGGCCTATCGTAATCTTAACATAGCGACTCCTCTGTGCCTCGGGAAGCACGGTAAGCTGTCGATCCCGGCTGTCGTTTGTAAATCTTTGGTTCTCTTTACGAATTGCAGAAGCCAGAACAGCTCTCCAGTAGTAGGTAAACTTTACGGTATCGAAGCACGGCGATAAGGTACACGCTCTTTTTATTCATGAAATGGCTTCTCCCGCTCTGGGCGGAGCGGAAGGGAGTGTCAGACTCTTACTGACTAAAACCCACCCGTGTTCCTCATAGTGTCCTCCGCGTTCCAGCGCCGCGGTGACTGTTTCGAACAAATTCCTGCTCCCTAGCAGGCCCTGACCCTATGGGCCCGTCTTAGCTGACGTCTCTTAGAGTCGAGCCGCGCCTGGCCGCTACCGGCCGGCGAGCCCCAAGGTTGGCGCTCCTGTCGTCGATACTCCGGCGAAACGATAGCAATTTGCAATAACTACATATTTGAATGTGATTGCGTCGTAAACTACACGTTTATGCGTTATAAATAACTAATAAGGTATTGCAAATACATGGTACCTAGAAATTATAATTAAACTGACTCGGGTACCTACGGTCAATGCCTACTTCTACACAAATAGATAAAATCAAAGTAACTTTTCGTAATATAAAAATAACAGCTAATTACTACCTTTATGCTTATGAAAGGACGATAGTCACATCATATTTTTTGTCTGTCAGACTTTTTGTTTGTTCCGGGTTATTTCCGAAATGGCTGGACCATCATTATATCTATGGGCTGGGCCGACTGTGACGTGAGTACCACTGACAGAAGCTAAAGTAATACGAACGCTTTCTTCGCTGTGACATAGCTGCGGTGCCTGTTCGCTGCTCTGCCGTCGCGTACCCTTTTTTATTTCTACATGGGAAATCATCAAATGACTTCTCCCGCTCTAGGAGGAGCGGAAGAGAGTGTGACTAAAACCCACCCGTGTTCCTCTTAGTGCCCACCGCGTTCCAGGGCCGCGGTGACTCCTAACCTTAGCAGGCACTGACCCTATGGGGCCCCGTCTTCGTTGCTGACGGCGCGCGTGGAACACGACGCGGCGTCGACTCGGGCCTGGTCCCTACCGGAAGGCGAGCCGCCCATAGCTCGCCATCACCGTCACGTACCCTTACGGCTCAGTATGCCTAGGGCTGCCATCATCGAAATTACCGACGTCGGACAAAATCTTATAAACCTCGGACATTTGGGTGAAATATTTTTTTTCCGGACAAACAAAAAAAGCCTCTTATATAAAAAAAAGTTTAGTTTAACTTTTTAATAATCTATTACAGCTTTTTTACAAAATAAACTATAGCGTCTGCTATTTTGCATACCGCTTACGGTCGATGTTTGCATTGCTCAGGAACCGGAGGTCGATGTAGGTACTACGTGCAAAAATTGTATACCTTTTCTTAAGAATAATACTATGTTGTTAGCTTGCTATAATACGCTTTGGTGCAAACTGCTATTATTTATTAAAGTAAGTATTTGATACTAAAATAAATAGACAATCTAAACACGGAACGAGCTTTAGACTGTACAAATATTTCGCGGGAAGGTATTTGTTTGTAACCTTGTCATTTACACACGTACCTAGTTATTTTAGGTTTCCGGCTGATGGTTTTTTTTTCTAAATTGCCAATTACATAAAATAGGTACCTACTAATAAAACTAAGTTCCCTGTCACTGTTTCCTTGAATAATATTTCTTAGAAGTCAGCATAGCAGACGGGACCTAGGCTAGCTAGGTCAAGTGCCTGCCAGGGTATTTGTTCGAAAGAGTCACCGCGGCTCTGGAACGCAAAAGGCATTAGGAGGAACACGGGTGGGTTTTAGTCAGTAAGAGTCTGACACTCCCTTCCAATGTCTTTTGATATTTACCATCTATAAAAAAACCATCACTGTAGAACTCGCGCGCGTATACGTGGCCGTCTTCCTATCGATACTCCTCGCGCTGTGATGTTGGCGCATGGCGCGTCTATATATACGAGTACATGTAATGTCAGTGTCAACAGCCTATCAGCGAGCAGCTCGCCCAGTGCCGGCACAAGCCTCTCGCACATCATCCAACCTGAACCTGTTGAACTACGTATATCTAGGTACCCCACAACGTGTACCACAATAAACGCGACACCTCTTGAGGGGTCATTGTACTCATCATTATGAACAACATTTAGTATGGGACAACACTGCATTTTGTTATATGTGTGGATAACTCGACAAAATGTACTGAACCGCTGGTTGGTGGCTGGCTGGCTGTTTTTTGCGATCATGGCATTGTATATGATTATTTAGGTACCTACACTTCGGCCGCGTAAAATTCGAATATTGTCCCAAAAGAATAGTAAATCCTACCCTTAGGACATGTCTGTGTGCCAAGTTTGACGAGTCCGTGTGTATACAATGAGACAGTGGTCTGGGGCAGGCTGCTCTGTACTGCCCCTACATATTGCATGTTAATAAGCCTTTTGCATTAAACTATGCGTATTAGAAACAAGACCCAAGGGGGTAATGATCGAGGTACTCAAGCCACGCATAATGTGAATTTGATAAGGTCCTGTTGACCGATATAATGGGTAGATAACTATCACATCGCCCTCATCCAAATCCGTTCAGCCTATGAGTCGTGAAGAGTTAAACAGACAGTTTCTTTCGCATTTATAATACCTAGTGAGATTCCGATTATTTAGAAGGTCCTTTCTGCGATACGAATATCAAGTGATACAATCCACAGCGCGCCCCGCGTTACCCGCGTACCGCCTCGGACGAGCAACTAAGTAGCGCCACTGCAGGAGGCCACTTTAACGCAAAAAAGGTGATTTCTATGCGAGAGGAGTTTCAGCCAATTTGGTAGTGGATCGAAACATACATACGTAATTACGTAGGTGTCTCTACACTCCCGCCCTGGCCGGAGCGGCAGCGAGTGTCGGACTCTTAATGACTACAACCCACCCGTGATCCTTCTTGTGCCCTTTGCGTTCCAGGGCCGCGGTAACTCTTTCGAACAAATTTCGCAGCCCTAGCAGCACTGACCCTATAGGGCCCCGTCTTCGTTGCTGACAGCTCTTTGAGGCGCGCGTGGAACACGACCCGCCATCGACTCGACGGTTGCTATGAGACGATATGCCAACCATAGCTCGCCGTCCACAGGCCCGCGCCTACGGTGGCCGGGAATCGCCCTGCCCCTGCGTTTCTGGACGCCCGGGGCGTGTTCTTCTGTTGCGGCGGCTGGAGCGTGAGGTTTCCCTCTCTGGCATTCGGTCCGCCTCCTCCTTCGCTAGCATTAATGCTTCGCCAAAGGAGGCGACCGCTTCCCATGCCTCCTCGCTCCGGACCATGGATTTAACCAGGGCCGGAAGCGAGAAGTCGCCGCCGCCGATCGCCCCGACGAGGACATGGCGTTGCTCCGCCCGCGCAGGTCAGACCTCCACCGTTTGCTCCACCGTGTCCTCTGAGCTCTACCTTATCTTCTGAGGAATACAGGCGTGCTATGTTTAGTCAGCCACCAGCCGGAGTGTGCTTCGTGATAGCTACAACCTGGCGGTCTTTAGACAAGCGTGCTGCATCGGCGACCACGTCATCGCTTACCATCAGGTGAGGTAATGATCAGACCATTTCCTGTAGTTTTACTGTACGATACATCTTCTTGCCAAATTTCATAGTTCCAGCTCAACGGAAAGTACCCTACACATTTGAGAATGTGAAACATGTTTTGTGCGGCAAAATCGGGCATTTTTACGTTAACATTAAGATTGATTGAATTGAGTATATGGTTTTAATTTCAACTCCATACCTCGACGCGTTCAAAAACAGTTCCATCCAGTACATTTCACATGACTTCTGTATTACATCACGATAATTTAGAAGCACATCACTGTTATGTTCCTCATTAGCATTCAGATCGTCGTCAGCAAAAGAAGGTGTGTGCAGCAGGCTGCCGCGCGGTCAGCTGTCTATTGATTTATATAAGTAATCGCTATTGATTGTTAATGAGTGCGCCGCGCGTCCTCAGCACGTGCGCCGCCGGCCTTGGTTGCGCAAGCGACGACGGCGACGCGGCGACATCAGCTGGGTGCAGCCGAGTCGCTGCGCGCTCACTCTCCTCGCGCTCCCGTCATACCGCTCGGACCTAATCCGTCCGTGTGGGGGTGCCCTGTGTTCCGCTACTTGGCAGAACATCCGATAAATTGTAAAACCCTGTTCGCGCAGTTGATTGGTCGACAACATGTCGTCAATTTATGTCGGCTCACAATTTCTCGGAATGTCTTCGAGAGATTGTAGACTATTAAATATTGATGCGTAAAAAAGTGTTCCAAATCTTCAGTCGACAATAAATCGAGAGTTTACAATCTCTCAAGATATTTTAAAATCTTACGGCGTTTGCAACTATCCGGCGAAATTGACATTTTTATTATATTGATGATTGATAAAGTATGTTAAGTATAAGTAGATAAATATTAAGTAGAACAGAAGGACTATCTTTTTAAGCGTTTTTGGGTATTTCGTTGCGCGTTAAATAAAATTATGATTATTATGTTGCGCCATTTAATTCTTCCCGGCTAAAACACAAGGAAGTGGTGACGGGCGCGTTTTGTGCTCCTTTGCGTAAATTTTGACACACAACCTAATTTGCCTAATTTGAAGCAATACTTTTGACTATCAAATCAAAGTATTTTACATTAATTGTCTCAACTACGAAGTCTACTATTACATTATGTTACTTAATAGTATTACTTGAACTGTATATTCAAAAATCCGCAAGTTTTTCCTCAAATGAGGTGCAGAATTTAAATAAGCAGCATGGTCAACGGCATTTCTGTAGCGACATTAAACGAGATTTACGAAAACCACTCTTATTGCCGCGAAATAAAAGCTCTGTCCAAGTACAATGTTGTGCCACAGGAATTTAGTCGTTTTAAAAGCTCTCACGGTTGGCTGTGGTGAACTATACAGAATGATTCAGAAGTGCCTGCTTACATTTATCTACTATACAGGGTGAATATTTCGAGTGTGCATGGATGGCCAGATCCGAAAATGTCAGGAATAACGAAAAACACTGAAAGGAGTGTCGAGCGCGATTGTAATAAAACTAAAACTTTCTTAGATTTTTGAAAAATCCTTATTCCTAGCCGGGAATCGAACCAGCGGCGGCGTATCGTGAAAGAAAAACACACACCGGTACACCATTCGAAATGTCAGTACCATAAGGATCAAATTCTGGGTAGTCGTAAAATATGGCAAACTAAAGGAAAACGCTCTTTTTTAACGTAATTCTTTTTAATTTAGGGTTCATAAGTCTTATAATTTCGTCATGTCCGTCCGTCTGTCCATATGTCACAGTCGTTTTACTCGGAGACTATTAAAGCTACATAAATGAAAATTGGTAGGTAGGTGCTACCTGTGAACCGCTTTTCAATAGTATTGTGATATTATGGAAAAAATAATAATTTAAGGGGTGGCACTCCATACATGTAACTGAGGGATGAAAAATAAATTACAACAAACATAATCGAGTGGGTATCATTGCTAGGGATAGGTTAAAAGTATTATAAAATAAAATGTACTTGTTGCTTCAGATCGTGCCCAGATCTGAAGAAGATCTTCCTGCTGGCGCGGCCCAAGAAGAACAAGGAAATCACCAAGAGACTGCAGGAGCAGTTCGACGACGTGGTGAGATGTTATACCTACTATTTTAGTAAAGAGTGATAGAACAAAGGCACTACCTGAAGATGTGTCATTGGACTATTTAATAATATTGGACTCATCGTGATGAACAACTTATACTTTGGGGGAAGTCCGAAGTCACGGAAAAATAAAGACAGTTGTTCAGTGCGTATATTTATCAAGTCGGCTTCGCACGGGTGCAATATAGATACTAATGTTTCCTCTACTATAATATGCATGTATTATACATATAAGCCTTCCTTAAGAATCAGTCTATCTATTAAAAAAACTGCATCAAAATCCGTTGCGTAGTTTTAAAGATCTAAGCATACATAGGGACAGACGGCGGATAGCGACTTTGTTTTATACTATGTAGTGATAGTGATATGTATTTTTATGGGAAATCATCAAATGACTTTTCCTGCTGTGGGCAGTGTGGGAGCGAGTCTCAGACTCCTGCTGACTAAAACTCACCTTCCGTCTGTTTTGTTCCTTCAAAAGCCCTTTACGTTCCAAGGGCGCCTCAATTTTACTGCTCTGGCAGGCAGAATATAATATCTGATATTAATTTTGTTTTCTGGGTTTGTCTCCTAGGAAAAAATGTTCATAATTATTAGTAGAAGAAACACCGTAGCAAACTCAGAGTTTAGAGTCTGTACCTAACGTCCATCCAATCCGTTCTGGTGCAGTCATATGACAGTCGTGCAGGTTTACATTTTGTCTGAGGTGATCATTTGAGGAAGACACTGCACAGATTTGAGTGGACCTGTCTGTGTAATGCAAGCATTTGTCAGTTATCGATATCGGGTAGCTCAACCAAAAATTTAAGCAGTTTTTTATCTACATACCAGTGTAAAATAATTCCTATCTCCAATTCTGTTAGTAAATGAAATTCTTCTGCCTGTTCCAGCTGTACGACAGACTGCGCAAAGAATGCCCGGACTTCATCAAAAAGATCAGCCTCGTGGAGGGCGACATGGGGCTGCCCGAGCTCGGCATGAGCGCCGAGGACAGAGCGAAGATCATGAATGAGGTGAGAGCCCGTGCGAGCAATGCTCACCGCGCGAACTTACCCACCTATGTGCTGAGCAGCTTGTTCGCGTGCGTTGACAGCTCACTTCACATCAACTTGTACGGTGAGCTGTTTACAGAATCGCAGGAAACAGAGCACAGTATACGTCATCAGCCTACAAATGCGCTGGGCAAAATGCCTTTCTACTAGCCATAGGTTATATTGTCTTTGCTACTAGCGAATACGATTTTCGAAGTGTAAAATGTAACATACGATGCGCTGCCGGCCAACCGTCCAAACTATACGTACGAAACGTTTTGGGATCACATTTCTCTGCCGGAGCCTGTGCTCTCTGATAGCTACAACCTCCCCCAGGTTGGAGCTATCTTTAAGTCGAGAGTGAACAGGTCATTTGTAAGCAATCGCGCTCCGTCGTCGAGCACAGCATAAGATCACTCTGCCTGCCTGACTGCCTCTTCCCGAGTGGTCGGCTCCCGCTCTAACCGGACCAGTGTTGCCGTTAGGACAACCTAGTTTGTGGCCACATGTAAGATAAAAGTTGCCAGTTTTGCAAAAAAAATCTCTTTCAAAATTCCGCTAGAAGTGTTTAATTCTGGGGGTTAAATTAATAAAACAATTATATTCAACAATAACAATATTCCGATCCCTTTGAAATTTTGACACAAGTAGTATTGACTTAATAGTAATATTAATAGCCTACATTTTCATTCGATCGGATCTGAATTACTTTAAAAATAAACATTCATTGAGAAATCCCCCGCCATAATGCGGACTACTACTGCTAATTGACGATGTTGCCTACAATTAACTAATTTTGGTTTGGTGGTAGATTGGTAATGTATGGTGAACTATGGTGATATTAGTCGGTAGACTTCTAATAGTAGGTACCATAAAAGTATAATAATCTAAAAATCAGTCAGCAGAAGTGGCTGGTGGCTAAAATGGTTTTCTATTTGGCTAAAACCGTTGTAATTCCGCTAGATCTAGCCACAAAGTGGCTAAAACGACAACACTGAACCGGACGCAGCCGAGCACCAGGGTGTGACATGGCGGCCGCCGGTCTGACCTTCATAGTCCGGACTGCTAATACACTATAAAAGGATTTTGTTGACACTACGTAATGGTAGTTAATGTCATGGAAATTAACCATGTTTGTTTTCATTAACAATTCTACGCAGTTGTCAGATTCGAGAGGCCTCTAGTAAAAAATCATAAGGTCAATATTTGCTCTTCAAGTGTTCTGTTACTCAAATAGGATTTAAGAATCTGCCAATCATTAGTTAAACTCGGCAGGCTGCACAGTTTGTGAATTGTGAATAACACTGAACAGTTTTAACTGAAAATGATATTCAAATAGGTGGAACATGTGCTCTGTGCGAAAGGATTTTGTTTCAAACTTAATATTGTTACAACTTTTTTCTTTGTGGAGATCATCAAATGACTGCTCCTGCTCTGGGCAGAGCGGGAGGAAGTATCAGACTCTAACTAACAAAAACACCACACCACACACCCGTGTTCCTAGAAATGTCCTTTGCGGTCCAGGGCCGCGGTAACTCTTTTAAACAATCTCGAACACCAGTTTGACATTCATTACCGCCTCCACTATACCGGGGATATCAACAAATTGTTCGCGCGGGCGAAGCCGCGGGCGGAAGCTACATAGTTCACGCAAGATCCATTCAAGCTCGTCAAGTCGTAATCACGCATTAAGTTTAGGTCATAGTTTGTTATTGAAGGTGCGTCAAGTACTAGTTGAGTGCCGCGCTCGAGCAGACAAGTTGGACTGGACACGCTGACCCGAGTGTGTAGGCCGCGCGGACTCGTGCTACTCGACGACTGCTGGATACTGTCGCCGGCTTAGCAGGGACAAGGCTGTGGAGTCTACGTGTCCTCTCATGCAATGTTTTTGTAGCTAGCGACTTGATTTTAACTTTTTATGTCCGCTAGTAACTACTCAACGGCTCAACCGATTTTTAACCGACTTCTAAAAAAGGAGGAGGTTCTCAATTCGGATGTTTGTATTTTTTTTTATGTTTGTTCGCGCATAACTCCGTCGCTTGCCAACCGATTTGAAAAAATCTTTTTTTGTTGGAAAGGGTATTCCCAAAGAAAATTTTATCAAATCGAACAAGCCGTTTTTTTGTTAATTTCACATGATAGCAAATCTGTCGGGATAGCTGAAATCGCATGTTTGTTTATTGTTTACACCAATTTATACCACGTACGCGGTGATGTTTGAATGTTTTTCACTTTTTAGTGAACCACTAAAAAGTGAAAAATAAATAAACTTTTTACAAAAAATACAACCGACTTCTAAACAAAAAAATCAAAAAGTACAAAATAACTTTAATTTCGGAAGTCGGTGTGTTCAAAAACTAAAAAGCAACCAAAAACACCGAGTTCACCGAGTTCAAGAACCGGGTTGCTCTCTGTGCAACCCTCAGCCTGTAGCAGCTTCCTGCGCTGGCGTCCATGTGTCAGCACCGCACGCACTCAAATATTATGATTGTGCTCATGTACGATACCTACCTACCCTCCGTGCGCAGGTGGAGGTCGTGTTCCACGGCGCGGCGACGGTGCGCTTCGACGAGCCGCTGAAGACGGCCGTGCAGATCAACGTGCGCGGCTCGCGGGAGATGCTGCGCCTGGCGCGCGGCTGCACCCGGCTCAAGGCCTTCGTGCACATCTCGACCGCTTACAGGTCAGCATGGCAGCTGCACTAGCGGCCGACGTGGAGTCGCGGGCGAGGGCCTTATGGGGCTGAGATACTGCAGTGATAAATGCCCACGTTTTTCAAAAAAATTACAAAAAAATATTTTGTAACACTATTGTGAGGATGTACGCCAGTTTTCGTATTTAAATTGCCGTGAAAATTTGGCCATGGAATATCTAAACAAAGATAGCTAAATAAACTAGACAGCTTCAAAAATAACAAGTGACCTCAGCAAGTAAAGGCAGGTCACTTACAGTGTACACTGTACATACCAACACACAAAAGCTCATATTCCTGATTGATATTCCAGCAACTGCGTACAGACCACGATCGGCGAGAGGTTCTACGACAGTCCGCTGCCGGGAGACAAGCTCATCGACCTGGTGGAGACGCTGGACGAGAAGGTCATCAACGACATCACGCCCGGGTGAGCATTTCACAGTCACGAGTTAGATGCTGCTCATCAGACTGTTGCTGGCAAGCCCCCACTCCTGATCTTTGATGCTTTGTATCTTCGTTAATTTTTATAGATTTGATAAAGGAAAAAATACGTGTCCAATATTTTTCTATAATCTAACTGACGGACTAAACATAATCATATATTTTTTACTCAGGAAACATCCCTATTATATAGCCGTGTCTGAAACCGCTATCATATTATTTCTATGACCATATCCGTATACGCATCCGAAATATCATATCCATAACATCCTCAAACATCCTGGTGCTAACACAGGACGGTGCCTTTACTGTCACGACCGGAGTCAGGCACAGGACCGGCGACGGCGACGCGTGCGTACCGAGGCACTGGGTGTCACAACCCCAACATGCAAACTCCGGCATGTTACTGAAAAAAATATTTGTGGAAAAACGCAAAATCATTACACTTTTACACAGAACCCAGGCCCGGCAGTCGCGTTTGCGACAAGACCAACGCGGCAATTACTAAATATTAATTTGAATAAATAGTAATATGATGAATTGTTCCAGCCTCCTGGGCGCGTTCCCCAACACGTACGCGTACACGAAGGCGGTCGCCGAGAACATCGTGCTGGAGTACTCCAAGGGGCTGCCCGTCGCGCTCTTCAGACCTTCCATCGGTAACCTATACAGCTCCCTTGTTATCTGGCTCTTCTCCGATTTACATTGACGCGGGCTCACATGATTGTGTGTCACTTATCGACTGTAATTTACCGATATTCTAATGAATATAATAATAACTAGTGATACGTAAAAGTATCGTCAAGTTCAACAACACAACACACGGTCTTACTGCGGAGATATTTGGCAAGAAGTCACCTGTACAAATTAGAATTAAGATGAGATACAGGATAAGGTTCAATCTATGATTCTCATGTTTTGCCTGCAATCGTGGATCAGATTTACAATGTAGGTAATAATTATTCTGAATAATATTAATAATATTACGCCACACTAACAGGTTTCCCAGTATGACTGTGACGTTGATCGTTGACTTATAAATGTTATTTGTTCGCAGTGATTGGAACAGCTAAGGAACCGGTTTCGGGGTGGATTGACAATGTATACGGGCCTACTGGTGTAAGTACTGTTACATTACCTACCGTGCTGGGCCAAAACATATGTACTCCTGATTCATTTATTTGCTACTAAATGGGAGGAATAAATATAGTTGCTTGACATGTTTTCTACACATAAGCTGTCAAACCGCCATTTTCCGCTTAGGTAAAAGTTTTCTGTCTGTTTTGTGGAATTACAAAAGATATGTCGCTATAGGAAATAGTAGGTACAGTGGTGATTTGTAACGTCAGGTAAATCGTTAACGTAGAAAATAAACAGAAGTGGGCCCAGTATACTACCCGGTGGGATTCCGACTGTAATATTTGCTACTTCAGATTTAAATGCTATCACTACATTTTGTTCTATAAATTCGGTAACATTTTTAGTTTGAAACGCTTTCTGGAAACGCATCTTGTTCTCGTTTTAATACGTTGAACTTGTTAAGAAACCCTGTTGATCGTTTTATATAACTAATTAAGTGTACACTGTAGTCATGCTTTTGTATTACTCATAGGCGTTTGACTACAATCTTACCTGATGGAAACCGATAATCTGATCGACGATGTCGCATGCTTGCCTTGAAGTTACCTATATGTAGATTGTTGACTTAAACACCATTAATTGTAACTACAGGGAATTCCTGTCCTTAGCTGTGTGTTCAGTGAAAGTATTCCGAAAACGTTCCGAGCATTACCTCGACGTTTACTGGGCGTCAGACGCCTAGTGCTGGTCGACAGCTCAACACAAACGTGCCCCTTCCCTCAGGTGGTGGTGGGCGCGGCCGTGGGGCTGCTGCACGTGCTGAACTGCAACCCGAAGGTGGTGGCGGACCTGGTGCCGGGCGACATGGTGGTGAGCGGCGTGCTGGCGGCGGCGTGGAGGACGGCGCGCGACCACCCCGCGCTGCGCAACCACGAGGACGCGCCGCCCGCCGACCTGCCGCCGCCCGTCTACAACTACGTCTCTAGCGAGCAGAAGCCGCTCACCTGGGGTAACGCTCTCTGCTCTCTGTGGCCCTCCGCCGCCCTCCGCCGACCTGCCGCCGCCCGTCTACAACTACGTCTCTAGCGAGCAGAAGCCGCTCACCTGGGGTAACGCTCTCTGCTCTCTGTGGCCCTCCGCCGCCCTCCGCCGACATCCGAACACTTACCGCGACACTGGAACGTATAGGGCTTTTGAAGGACCAGGGCGAGACATTTGATGATATTTCCCAACCACAAAAACAGAACATAGTCTACCCATGGTCGAGCCTGTACAGCCATGGCAGCGTAATTGATTTAAAAACATACAAACATAGAACATAGAATAAACTAGCTGAAGTTGCTACGAGCCGTACATTGAGAAGCCACGGCATGTGTGGTTACTGAGGCCGAAATCCATCATCATCAAAGCCTTCAATTCATCATTGGTGCCTTCCCTTTTCGTTTAGTCTAACAAAACCTCCCTTAATTTTCCAGAGAAGTTCATGAACTACAACGAGGTGTACGGCTTCCAAGTGCCGTCGGTCCAGGCGATCTACTACTACCTGTTCACACTGACGCCCTCCAAGACGCTCTACTGGCTGTACTGCTTCCTGCTGCACTGGGTGCCCGCCTACGTCGTCGACGCCATCGCCGTGCTGGTCGGCAAGAAGCCCATGTGAGTACTATGGCATCTCCTCCTCTTCTCTATCTACAATTGCCTATTCACTAACGTATTCTTCATCCAAGCAATCAGACGCTCTAGGCAAAGAAACATTCTAACAGCGAATGCTGTTGTCGAACTACCAAAATATATGGGATTTATCACTTGACATGTTGACATCGTTTGTCAGTCCAATATTTCTGTCGTTTTGGCAACCGCTTTCGCCACACTACCGCTGATAGAATACCACTTGTCTAAAGCCTCCGGTTGTCCCAGGGGCGCCGCTCCCAGTGGACATCTGCGGCGCCAGATGTAATTACAGAGACAAAGTTGGGATATGTCACATGTTGAGATCTCTAGTACCGCTGTACAGTCCCGTCAAACCGGTACATCTATGCAGCAACCAGCAAGCTTATTTTGCGGAAGGAACTGAGTTTCTAAAACTCACCGTATCATAGTGTTAATTATTTCATTTCCACTTTGGGTGGCAGTGCAGGGGTAGGCTATGTATTTTATTTTATTATTATTCATATGCTGGCGTTTGACCACAGTTGCACTTTTATGGTAAGCGATGATGTGGTCGACGATGGGGCACGCTTGTCTAGAAGGAAATTATTCAATCTTTAGGTTGCAGCTATCAGGAAATATAGATTATCAGCTGTATGCACAATAAAAGTATTCCCGAAACGTATGCAGATAAAGTAGGTCTATATTAGACAAAACATGATCAGTCCACACTGTTCCCTGCACATCACCTGCCCTGGCACTGATGACGTAGTAGCCGGGTGGGGCGGGTGGCCGTTAGAACCAGACCAGCCATTATTGTTACTGACTCCAATTCCACCTTCCACAGGTTAAGAAAAACCTACGCAAAAATAACGAAGTTCTCAGAAGTGATGGCGTACTTCGCGACCAGAGAGTGGAAGTTCGACAACAGCAACACGCAGAAGCTGTTCAGCGAGATGTGTCCCGCCGACAAGAAGTTGTTCGACTTCGACATGAGCGCCGTGGACTGGAACGACTACTTCTACAACTACATCCGCGGGGTCAGGGTCTACCTGCTCAAGGACCCCGTGGACACCATCCCCGCCGGGCTCAAGAAGCACTACCGCCTCCGGCTCCTCCACTACACCTTCTGCACCGTCCTCGGACTGCTCGTGCTCAGGATACTGTGGGCAGTCGCCAGTCTCGTTCTAGGGTTCTAATACGACACGCAGTGCAACGGTGCATCGCGTATTGTTGCGCTGTGCGTACTGTCGCGCATGGCGTATTGCTGCGTATTGTTACGTATTGCGTACATTTTTGAGTGAATGAGGGATGTATCTATTCCAATAGGTTCCGCATGTTGTGATGTTCGACTGTTTCGTGAAGTCTTTAAAAATAGCTAGATGTATATAGAATAGATTGAAGGTTGCTCAACTCAGTACGTTACTACTTAGAACATAAGGATGTAAGTTGCGCGTTGGAGTACGGTGCTTATGTCTTTGTGACAACCATGACATTTTAAGACTTCAAATTATGGGTGCTAAATGAAAGTAAAATATGCTATCACAATAGTTATTTAGATAGATCTACCTTATGTGTACAGTCAGGGACCATAATTGCTTAGCATATCGACTATTTATCTTGTTTAGGTAGTTATCTGACAGTCACACGGCAAATTTACAAAATGTATCAGCTAAACAAATAATTTCCTTGACTGTACATACCTACGAAATCATTAGGGTTTGGCTAGTAAAATAGTAAGTATACCCGTTTGACGACGAAGCGGGATATTTGTAATTAAGATGTAAATAAAATAAATAGTTATTTTATAAGATATTGATAGTACGGCGTCGACTTAATATTTGACTGCTTCAAGTCACATTTTTGAAGATTTTTTTTATTTCTTCGAGACTTACTAGAAATGAAAGCAAAGTTACAATTAATGACGCTTTTCACTGCGCAGTACGCTACCCCCTCCCCCTCGCTCATGAGAATTTACTGGGTGGAGTAAGAACATTTTCGCTGTATAAAACAACAGTTTCTCTAATTTTCTTAAATTTCACTGTTAGTATTATGTTTGTATATGTTATCGTGCATTTTCCCCGTTCTAGTGTAAGAGGGTAGAGGTGAATTATTGTTGAGTCATTAAAAAGCAAATAACTTATACATAATTTGTGTAACAGGATATTCATTTAAGTAGGACATAATTTAAATGTAAGATGTGATACAATACTGCGGCTCGCTGCAGTTGGTTGTGCAAATCATTTGAACTTGTGAAATGCCATTCGTTACGAAATCATAATGCATAAACATTGGAAAACTGTTTGTTGTTTTATTGGAAACCTTCAGACCACACAAACACAACTGCGGCCTTAGTGCGAATTGTTTTACGCTCTCGGTCGCTTCACCGTAAACATCGATTTGTATTGAAACGGAATAGGCGCTGTCTGGTGACGTTATTTTTGATTACAGGTTGACATAAGCGAACGTTTACGTTAACGCGATCGAGTAAGTTAAAAAACTAGCTTTTAGGCTTCTTTTGTCCGTGATGGATCGAGCGGCGGTTTGTAAAACCGTATTCGACTTGAACCCGACAAGACTGCGGCCTGCTACAGAACAACATTCCTATAGAAAATCACATTCTGTCCGAGTCGTGAAACGAACCCTGAAAAGCTCAGCTGTAGTGTGCACAACCACTAAGTTGTACAAATGTACATCCAATCGAATGAGATTTAGAACATGGGTTTTCAACTGATTTTTCCTACTATCGTGTGACTCGTCAAATGAAAGGGGTTATTAGGAGGATGCTCATGAGACATGATAGACGTCCACAACTCCACGTTACTCTACTTGTTATGTATAATGGTAAGGAACGCTTCGTTTGTTTTTTTTGTTTTAGGAAGTTAAGCTAGTTTAGAATCAAAAATATGTTTACAGTATTTAAATAGTACTGTAGTGTAGTATTTAAATATGAAATCAGATTAAATATTTTAATGAAACAGATAAAAGTTCCGAGCCATGACATTCAGCTGCGTAACTGCTATTAGTAGAATGACAGGCGCCGCACGTTAACGTCAACAAACATTGTCCTGACAATAGCAACTCTGGCTAAATCTCTCTGGTATGCAGGAGTGCCTTCGCCCTCATGCGCAAACTTGAGTTATCGTTGAGCTCAATCATCATTTCTCTATACTAATATAATATTATAAAGAACACGCACGCAGTGGCGGTGCAAGACCTAAACTTTATGTGGGCAAGATACATTTCGCGAGGCCCTCTGATCATGCAAGAAGTGAAATTGTGAAAGTGTTTGTAAATGTTTCATACATACAGGCCCTGGGCTGACCATATTTTTACTTATATATTTGTGTATACCTCCACAAAAAACCCGTACATCAAAACAAAACTAAGCACCTCCCGAAGCCATGGTCCAACGATTTAACCCCTCATGTATCACAGACGAACCAATCCTCCCTGACAATAGACTATTTATTACGGCAATGTTCTGCCGCTAGAGTGCAGCACTATCGCATACCGTAAACGCTTTTGACAAGTCGTACCAAGCGGGAATAAAATTGCAAAAAAGTTTAAAGTAGAGAAGAGGATATTTCAATACAATAATGCACCAGTGCTGCGTAATGCGTATTTGGATGTATTATGAATGAATGGAATCATTCATATCCGAATGACCAAAAGTATACGAAAGTTATGGGAAGCGGCAGCACGTTGTACCTACACAGTTTACAAGTAAGTCAGCTCTTGGATTTATACGTATCTCTAAATGTATCATTCAGTGGAGTGAATAGACATTTGAGTGTATCTTCGCTTTCAGTGTAACCACTTTTTATACTAACAATAAGTAAAAACGCTGAATAAATGAGTAAAAATACCTACATTTAAGTATTAAATTTCGTTGTGCTATCTTGCCTGTCGTACCTTTTATTTTCTCTCTTTAAACTCGCTCCACATTCTCGAAGCAGTTTTTCAGATCATCCACTTTCAAATGTCCATAGGATGCCATAATATCACAGTAGGCACAGGTTTTTGTATCTATACTTACATAATATGATAAAATCGGAGACTTGCCGTGTCCGTAAAATGTTGTCTGTATGTTTGTGGACGCGTGTGTCACGCAAGAACGACTGATCGGATTTAATATCTAGGTACTTAAAAATATTAACTGTTATCCCGGGTTTTATCAATAAAAATATCAAAAGAAATTGAATTCATTAAGAGACCTTACTTATACAGTGCTAAGCGTCGCGTAAATAGTACTTTATTCTTGTTTCGTTGCAATCGGTGAGCCCAACTGAAAAAATTAGTGGCGAGTGAAATAACTATTAAAATAGTGTTGGATGGCCTATTTATTGAAGAAGGTTATAGGCTATATAACATCACCCTTCAGCTAATAGTTTGCGCTCGTGGCGCCCCCTGCGTAGTGTTGCGTGATGTTCCCTATGGTCACCCAGCTGTCATCACCACTAGGTAATCTGTCACGAAAGTCAAACGATGACAGTACTGAGTTGTTCCGATGTATTTTTACATAAGTTTTATATTATTTAGCTGGTCGATGTGTGTGTTCAGTGCGAGTGTCGTGACGAGGGCTGGGCTGGAGGCAGTGGCGGCGCAGGGAGCGGCCCTGCAGCTGTTCGCCGAGGTGAACAATACTAGTGGCGGGCAGTGCGAGGTGGCTCTGCGGCCGGCCCGGTGCTGCCTCGCGGGAGAGACGCGCTGCGATGTGCTGCAGCTCATGGGCGGCGCCAGCGAGACTGTTCCTGAAGGTAGCGCGAGTGTGTGATGCGTAGGCGCCACAACTGCAGTCGGAGCGGTTTGAGATTGGAATCAAAAGTAGCTCACGATCAATCATGTCCATTTTATCCGTGATGCTTGGCAACTGGTCCCCGATTGTGATGCTTGGCAACTGGTCCCCGATTGTGAATGTCCTGTAGTGCCTATTGGCCTAGTTCTGTTCTGTCGCCTGCCGCATCACGAAGCGTTAGCATCTCTGTAAGTATTCAACTGCGACCGGTTTGACTGCCAGCCGACCCCGACATAGTTGGGATAAGGCAGACGGCTTTGAACATTGAACACATCACGCCTGTATCACCCGGAGGCTGCAGCTGGCGACGAGTGGGTCATTGGGTCGCCTCCATAGTGCACGCACATTCCACCAGTGATGCTTCAGTGTCGTGTGGGGCGCTATACATCTGCGGCATACATTGGCCGGTCGGTCACCACTGCCGCACCGGTAGTGCCGGCTCGCGCGGTGCGAAGTAGCCCTGGTAGGGGCGAGCCTGTTGCCAGCCACACCCACTCATGCTACTGCGGGTACTGCAGGTGCTGAAGCAGCTCGAGTGTTGCGCTGTCAAGACGGCTGCTGTTCACCACGCCGATCAAATTACCGTATTACGTGCCGCTGTTTATTGTTCACCATAACGGAAAGCTAATCTCGCGGTTACTTATGGCACTCAGCGCAGCTTTCCATCGGTGAAAGAACTCCAGTATGTAACCAGATTGTGTAACTATATTAGCTAGGTACCTATCGAACGCAAACAAATAATTATACCTACCATTCATGTTATCACGACTATTGTACTTAATTATTTGTTGAAATAAAAGTTACGATAACGAAAACTATCCCTACATACCCTACTCAAATGGAATTTTGAGAACATCGTGCGCGTGCATATGTAGGTACATACGGGTCGAATACAAAACCTCCTTTTATGAAGTCGGTTAAAAACAGTAAACAGGATGTAATAATCGTGAATAGTCACACAGCATGCATACATTTATATATATTTCTAATTATTCGGATAACCATTGATACATTACATTTATGTTATGAACATCAAAACTATGTTAGGACTTAGTCCTCCGGGTGCGGCTCCACACCATTGAACTGTCCAGCCGCCTGTAACATTCAGGTCGCTGATCTGCTCCCGCGCTATCTGCTCAGCAGTGAGGCTGTCGTACTGCGCCAGGTGGCATCAAAGCCGTCTGTGCACAACGCAGCGAACGTTGTTGACGCGCTGCAGAAGCGCGAAGCCCTTTGGGCTTACCTGAACCACAAGCTCGCTGAGTACACAGGTACAAAACGCTTTGAATGAAGTCACTTTGACCGCGCCTGTACATCGAGCGAGCCAGCGGCCAGCTCGTTCGCCCGGGCTGACAATGCTCTGCGCTCCCTCTCCATGTCTACATCAGCGCGACGATTGTCGTTGTATCTTGGGCAAGTGCCAAGATTTTTTTTGAATTGGTAGGATATTCGATAAAGAGGAATACCAATGAGTAACACTAGTGGAACAACAGTTGAGCACTTTGTATCCGCCTTGAAGATCAGACGGCGCGTCCCCGCGTACTTTCACATACGGCAAGCAATTTCCGCAATGCACAATTCAAGACAGCCAGCATCACCATATCATCGAAATAACTAAGGCTGTTTACACGGCCACCATCTGCGTAGCTCCCTACGGGCGTTTGACTGAGTTCCTCGATTAGTGCATTTACATGTTAAAACTCAGGGCGAGCTCACACCAACACCACTTTGTGTTCACTCGACAATTCACTCGCCCACTTTACATTATATGTCAGCTCTGGCAGTACGCCCGGCTCCTTTAGTTTCTGCCATAACATATCATAAAACACTAGTTCAAATGCTTTCAATAGGTCTAGAAAGTAAACCGGGGTCAATCGGCACCACCAGTCTCCATAAAGGCAGTACGTGTGAGTGAGCGTTGCGGAATTTGTACAAAAGAATCACCGCGGACCTGGAACGCAAAGGGCTCATGTTCCCTCATGACTTTTAACTATTTAGAAAAAAAAACTACTGTTGGTACTGAGCCTATTCTTAATAGATATTTGTGTATAAGTTATCGATAAAGTTTGACATTAAAAAAAGCACCTGTTACAGGAACGACACGGACGCTCCACCTGGTGGCGCCGCTGCTCGGGCCCTACCAGCGCCGCGGCTTCTGCACCGTCCTCGTGGACTACAAGTCGTCGGCGCGGCCCGACAAGCTCATCCGCGACACGCTCAACATCAAGTTCGACACCACCCTCCACAAGGGCAGCGCGCCCGACGACGTCGCGCTGTGCGACCAGCCCGACCAGGACCCGCTCAACGACTGCAAGCCAGTCCATTGTGACACCTATTACAACGGCAGGAGGTACTATTTTTCATAAGTCACTGAATTCAGTGTCGTGCTGTGGATCCGCCTGTTAACAGCATCATGTTGAGTGGACCCTTATTGCTACAGACACGACGTGCATCTGCCTAGTTTTATTATTTCCTCTAATTTTGTAACCAGTCTCATGTTAATTTTACATTTGTGCACGAACTTAATATTAAGTACTACTTATTCAATCTTAAAGGGATTTTAGTTTAGGAATATATATTATGTACATGTACAATAAATACTTTTTCTTTTTCTTATAGGTCTTACTACAATGTGAACAAAAAACGCTGCGTCGAAGTACCGGTTTGTCTGGCGGACGCTGACACTGAAGTCCCCACTCGCGCTTACAACCCTGTTTCAAACCGATGTGTCAATAAACCAGCTATCAGTGACGACGATATAAAGTTTATCAAAACGCTGACAGGAAGTAAAAGCAGACAGGCCAAAGATATTCTTATCATCAGGACGATGGAGAAAAACAGCTCAATATCGGCCAAAGACACGCAGCAGTCAGACTACGATTCGAACACCGTCGCGAAGGTGGTGGGGGTGGAGACGTCGACGTCCCGCTCGCGCACCGCGCCCTCCTCCCCGCCGGTGTCGCTCGCCTCCAACCTCTCGCGCGTGAACTGCTTCCTGTCGTACGTGGCGTCCAACAGGCACATGCTGCTGGCGCTGAGCGGCATCGTCTTCCTGCAGTGCTGCCTGATCTGCGCCATG
The DNA here is from genome assembly GCA_905332915.2 of Hecatera dysodea. Lineage (NCBI taxonomy): Eukaryota > Metazoa > Arthropoda > Insecta > Lepidoptera > Noctuidae > Hecatera > Hecatera dysodea. Next base: position 11,543,693 of record HG995315.1, read on the forward strand.
ATCTACTGCTTCACAAGGAGCTGCGTCTGCTGCAAGAAGAAGGAAGTCGTGCGCAAGTTCTTCAACTACCGCCAGGACGCGTCCGTCACGACGCCGCTCATCTGCACCAGCAACATCGACACCGAGACCACGGACTACCAGTACCTCAGCGAGTCCTCCAACTACATCGACAAGAAGATCCGCTGCTACAAGGCGTGCCAGAAGGAACGGAAGACCAGCGTCAAGCTCAGCATGTCTGACGACATCCTGTCCAAGTGCGTGACGCGGCGGGACTGGCGCCGCCTGCCGCGCTCCGAGACCATCCCCGAGGCACGCATCGACGAAGACCTACATGCTGAACGTAAGGACATAAGTATAGAAAAAAGAAAACTTACCGACGTCAAAGTTAACTTCCAAGATGAGAAACGAGAGACTAAAAAGTCCGTGAAGAGTATCGTTAAGAATGAGAACAAGCAGAGCGACGCCTCCCTGAGTGACTCGTCGGAGAAGGTGCTCCGCTGCCACAGCTACGACTACGAGGGCAGCTCGAACGTGCTGGACATGAAGAAGAGCTCGCACTCCCGCAGCAAGACGTTCGGCGTCTACAAGCAAGATAAAAACGCGGGCTCCATAGAACAAGGCGCTCAGGCGTGCTTTTCTAACGACTCCATTGATGACTTCCTGTCGGAGCGCGGCGTAATGTTCATTGGGGACAACGCATCCCGTTACTCGTTCACTTCCATCTCCAGCGCCGCCAACTCTTCGCGCTCCAGCAAGACATCCAAGAACAACGCCATTCGGAACGTGCTCCCTTTCTTAGCAGGGAAGAGCAAGGGCCCGTCCTCAGACCCGGGCGTCAAAAAATCCAAGGCGGACTTAGACTTGGAGCTGCTGCATATCTCGCGCGCGTCAATGTGCTCATCGAGTAACGACTCCGATCTCTGTAAGGACTTGAAACGAACCAAAGACTCCACTAGTTCTCTTTAGGCTATGTTTGTACAATAAAATAAAACGTTATACACATATTGAATGGATTTCATTTTTTAGTGGTCTTATACTACATACACAGCCTACAAAACAGGGTGATTGGCAATTAAGTGTGTTCCTTGAAATGGGTAAGGGCTAAGTTCACTGGTCAACATGATTTTGTCACAAGGAATGTACTTACTAATTTTGGATTACCTACCTACCCCCTGCTATTTCCTGCAAATTCATATTTATTTTGTTTCTATTACGTCTAGTTTTTGCGATACGTTTGTTCTTTTTGTACAACGTGTTGTTTTGCATTCTCGTCAAATTCAAGGACTTACCTAATTATGCTAATGATTCTCGACCCAAATCAACAATAAAATGAGTAGGTAATTTTTAGTTTATTTTCGTCATTTACGGAAATCCGTAAGTGTAAACCAGCCGTATTTAAATGCGGCCCGTCTGTTACTAGCCTTATAACTAGAGGTGAGACATAAATATTGGATTAGGTATTTTTCGATACTAATCCGTACCTAATCCAAAGCGTCGAGGATTAGGTATGGCACAAAGTATTCGTACACAGTTTAAACAGAAGATACCTCATAAAAATGTGGGGCTAAGTTTCAAGTTTAATAAGCACTGCCACCAACGCCATCTATGTAGATTACCATTGGACTTTTTAGTGATAAAAACAAAAACAAAAAAAATACAATAAAAAAAGAAAAACCTGAAAAATATATAAAATTCAATATAGTAGTATGTGTACCTACCAATCTCAATCATTGTACAAAGTTAATCAAAATGATTACCTACCATAGAAATATAAAATTGTTACCTACATACGCCTTTTGTGTGAATCTACACAAGATAGTGATAAGCCTATGAGAATGTCTAATAGACGACATTTTAAGATTCTGCGCTGCACCATCATTAATATATTGTGCAGCCGCAATCTTTAAATATGAAGGGTAATTTTGATCACTATATGTTCACTTTGACTTTAAGTACCGTTTGCGCATAAAAAAATACAACCGACTTCCACAAAAAATCAAAAAAGTACAAAATAACTTTAATTCGGAACTCGGTGTTTGTGATTCCTTTTTCGTTTTTTGAACACCGACTTCCGAATTAAAGTTATTTTGTACTTTTTTGATTTTTTGTGGAAGTCGGTTGTATTTTTTTGTAAAAAGTTTTTTTATTTTTCACTTTTTAGTGGTACCTACACCCCCTCCCCTCCCACACCTAAATGAACCAATTACATTGGTGTAAAAAAAATGCACTGCTCCAATGCAGAGTAAACTAAAAGGTCGTCAATGTAGACAATGTAGATATTTTTTTTAGATTTTTGTTGATTTTTCAAAAACCGCTTGTTCAATTTCGAAAAAATTTTCATGGGACCATTTGGGAAGTATACCCTTTCCAACAAAAAAAGAATTTTTCAAATCGGTTGGCAAGCGACGGAGTTATGCGCGAACAAACATAAAAAAAAAAAAAATACAAACATCCGAATTGAGAACCTCCTCCTTTTTTAGAAGTCGGTTAAAAACGAAATATAATCCACCGTTCCACAATATATCAGAAACGGAACGTCCATACTCCATACCGAATATTTCTTACCCAATCTAAATACTATACATAATATCGTAACAGTCCAGCGGATGTAATGAATAAATATTCGGATTAGGTAAATGGATTAGCTTTGGATTAGGTTAAATACTAGGATTAGGTGGATTAGGTATCGTTTCTACAAACAAACGCAAACAATACATCGATCATTCGACAAATTCGTAGTTACCTAATCCCCCGCGCACGGCCGCACGCGCCTAGCCGCGCCTCCCCCCGCCCCGCGGCGCGGCCCCAGAACCCAGAACCAACAGTGTGTCTGTGTTTGATGTCGCCGCCGTGTGCGTGCATGCGTTTTGCGAATTCCGCGGTCAATGTGTCATCTTAGGGGCGGCTTGACTACTGGATCGGTCGCGGAGGACATATTGTGGCCTCTTAACTTTTATTTTGTGAGGAGACGTTAAAAAATTAGTTTAGACGTAAAAAGTGACAAGTGTAACAAAATTACGTGCAGGATGATTAGTGCTTTCGACTCTTTAAAAACGAAGGTGTTAGTTTTACGTAGGCTGAAAGAAAATCAGCTAGGTACATTGTGGTCGATTGTGCCAAGAGTGTGGTGATGGAAACTGAACAATACCTCCAGGTAACATAAGTAGGTAGGTAATTTATTTATTTGTTCATTTTGTAAATACGTTGTTAGCTTAATCAATTTTATTACCTACTGTAAATAAGTCGATTTCAGATTTTTAAGTGAATCAATAATACCTAAGAGTCGAAAGTATCACCACATACTTACACTTAACTAGCACATCTTTCCATTTCCATCAGACGTAGAAAACATTTTTTGACTTACAATTAGGAGGTACCTAGATCGGTATACCAACTAAGGTAGGTATTATTGCCGATCCTAAGCCCGTTAAGTAAGAAGAAAAATTTCAAATCAACCAATTTAATCCACAAATAAAAACAAAATCATTACGAAAACTTTAATCTGAGGGATACCTAGCAATAAAGCAAAACTAACATTTTAATAATCATCTGGTAACAGGTCATTGAACTTTTGTTTGGCACACTAGTATTACCAGGCGCGCCGCGTCTTTGAGCAAACGGTCATATGACTGTCAAAATTGGCTTCACCGGTCAACAGTCGCGCTCTTATTGTGACAACGTACAAGGCTCCGCGGAAAAATGCTTATAGTGCCGTGTTACGCTGTTATAACGTGTCGGAAAAGGAGCCAGGTGTGTAGTGTAGCCCGAGAAGGAATTTCTTTTCACCAGTAAGTCCAAAAACCTTAAAATACAACTGATATTTGTAAATATTTCAATAGTATTATGTAGTTTGTAATCGAAAACTATACAGTCGCGATTAGATGCAAAAATATACATTGCTTGTATTTCGTGGGTACCATATTAGTAGGCGAAGGTTAGATTAGGTTTTTTTTTTTGGTTAGGTTAGGTTTTTTTTTTTTTTTTTTGGTCCGGACTAGTTCCGCCAACATGATTGGCGCCTATTATTTATCTTATCCTCGTCCATACCAGTTCTCGCTTACATGCCTCTCGTACTTCCATGCTACATACTTTGTCTTTCTGTTATCCTTCACCATTGATCCTGTGGGTGGGACTCCCACAATTTTAGCTATCTATTCTTCTACTTTGTTTCTTATCTTTATTTCTTAAGTTTAGGGAAAATAATTATACAAGTTTTTGTTTATTTTACATAATTTGACTTAACTACGACATGATTTACTTATTGCTATATTCTCAATTGTGACATGATTTATAATTTACACACTTGATCTTATCCTACTGCTTATTCTATGTACATTTATTGCGCTTATTTCCTATGTTACAGTTTTTTATGTAAACAATATAAAACGAAACATAGTTGTTTTACCCAGTTTTATTTTTACTTATAATATTTTTTGCTATATTCTCACAGTAGGCTATCAATTTGTCTCTAGTTTTGCCCGACATTATTTCCCCCATGCTGTCTCTCCGCAGTCTCGTGCCAATTTCTTGTTCGAAATCGTATCTTTCTTTTGCGAAGATTGGACATTCTAATATCAGATGTGGGACTGATTCCGCCATGATGGGGTCGCAGGTGCACGCTGGGCTCTCCTTACACTTAAAACGATTCAAGTATTCGGAGAACCCACCGTGCCCCGTGAGGACTTGCGTGAGTACACCTGTTGGCCTTACCCGTTTCACAATACGGTAGGCAGCTATGGCGTCCGGAAAGAACATCTTCGTCACCGAGGCCGTCTCGCCCGACAAATATCTCCGGTTCCACTCACCAAGCGAACCCACACGGATTTGCCGCTTGATGAATGAGACCGGACACCGGTCGTAGTCCGGCTTCCTCCGCAACGACAATGCCGCCCCCTTAGCCAGCTCGTCCGCGCGTTCATTCCCCGGTAAGCCCGCGTGAGCCTTGACCCAAAACAAAGACACATCTTTGTTCTGGTTCATGGCCTGAACCAAGTTTGCTCTTGCGCGGAGCACCAGAGGGTGGAGCGAGCCATGGCTTGCCAGCGCCTGCAATGCTGACATTGAGTCGCTGTACAAGCCATAGCTCGCCTCTTTGCGCTTGAGAATAACGTCAGTTGCCTTGCAAATAGCCAGTAGTTCCGCCTGGTAGACAGTGCAGTACGCGGCGAGGCTCAGCTTGAGGTTTTGGACTTCACCGTTATTATCCCACAGGGATAATGCAGCTCCGACCTTCCCCTCAATCTTGCTGCCGTCAGTGAATATTCGCACTGTCTGCACATTGTGACTGTCTACAAGCTGTTGGTCTGCCAGGCACACGAACTCCAACTCCATTTGTTTGGCTGGGTGAGATGTTTCTGTAAATCTCACCATACTCTCAATCTCCCGGTCTCCCGGTACAAACTGGGATGATCCTCTCCTCGCCTCATACAGGGCGGCTGCCTCTTGTATTCGGAGGTCCAGAGGGAGCGTCCCAGCCAGTAGCAGAGCCGAGTTTAGTGAGACTGTACGGTAAGACTTACAGAGTTTCTGGGTGAATCCTCGCTGAACAGAGCCTAGCTTCTTCCATATACCCAGCTTTTTCGTAGCGGGAGCCCAGGCCCCGGCCGCGTACGTTACTATAGGTTCGATTGTGGCTGTATAAATTATTTGTATGATGTCCCTGTTCAGACCCCAGCTAGTTTTTGCCGCGCGTGACAGTTGTTTATATATTTCTGTGACCTTCCTGCAGACGTTCTTGGTATGTTCGCTGAAAGTCAGCTTATCATCTATAGTCAGCCCTAGCAGCTTCATGCTCCTGACCATACCAATGTCGACCCCGCCCATGCTCAGAACTGGTGTGTCGTGCTTAAGTTTGTTGGTTATTAGCATCGCACAGGTTTTGTGCGGTGCGAACCTGAGCTTATTCCTGATGCCCCAGTTCCGGACGTGGGCGAGGGCTGCATTGGCAGTTCTGGAGACTTCAGCTGCTGTGTCGCCGTCAACGGCCAAGACGATGTCATCCGCGAAGGCCTGAACGAAGTACCCCTTTTTGTCCAGATCTTGCAATAGCGGGTCCAGTAGAAGATTCCACAAAATGGGACCACCGATTGACCCTTGAACACAGCCTTTGTTTGTCTCTCTCGTGCATTCCTCCCCAGCATACCTTACACTAACTTTTCTGCTGTCGAGGTAACTGTCAAGTAGTCTCCTAGTGTTCACCGGGCACTTTTCCTCAGCCAGCCTGATTCTGATTACCGGCCACCAGGCGCTATCGAACGCGCCCTCTATATCCAATGACACCAGGACAATTAGCTTCTTCAGCCTCAACTTGTCCTGCACATGTTTTATTAGAGTACAGAGGGCGTCCTCGGTGCTCTTCTGGGGCATAAAACCAAACTGGCGAGTACTAAGCCGCGGCACAAGCTGCCACTTGATCCTAGCCACTACCATCCTCTCCAGGACCTTCCCCAAGACAGGCAGGAGACCTATAGGTCTATATGACTTGGGGTTCGTGTAATTTTCCTTGCCCGGTTTTCTGAGGACTACCACCGTCGCCTCTTTCCAGATGTTCAGGAAATGTGCCAGCTCTAGGCATTTGTTGTATAGGGCAAGGAAAGCGTCCGGGTCCTGGGAGATCGCTCGACCGCAGATGTCCGACGTGAATCCGTCTGCTCCGGGGGCTTTCTTGGGGTTAAACTGCGCCACGGCTGTCTTCAGCTCTAGCGGTGTAAATGGTGGGTCATGATATTCATCATGCTGCCACTCATTTACCCTTTTAGCAGCTTCTCTGGTAAGCCTGTGGTCTGCATTGTCTTCCTCTGCTGTGTCCTTGGGATAAAAAGTGTCGGCAAGTAAGGCTGCTGATTCCTTGGGGTTCAGGAATGCACCATCGCTTTCTAGGGTCAAGTCTTCCTGTCTCCTGGTGGTCCCTCTGATGACTCTATATATGCCCTCCCATACGCTTTCTTTGTCTTGTTTTTCGCAAAAACCTTTCCAGCTGGCTACAAGGGCTTTCTTGGCTTGGCACTCATACTCTTCTTTTGCTTTCAGGTACTCGTCGACGACCATCGCTCTCCGGACCGGTGCGGCGTTGCGGATGCGGTTCTTCTTTGTGGCGACCTCTTTTTTCTTCACAGCGAGCTCTTTGGACCACCACGGAATGGTAAGTTTAACTCTATTTTTAATTTTTGGTATAGCCACGTCGCATGCTTTCTCAATCGCATTCTTATAACTAGTTACTAATTGTTCGAGTTCTTGCTTATTTACTATTCGATCTATTTGACTTAAACATATATTATTTTCAGTTTTGTACTCCCCTAATTTAATTTTAAAAGTTTCCCAGTTTGCCTTTTTTGTATTATATATTCTGGTTGTTTTAATTATACTAATCCCTTTTTCCCTTTTGAGTTTGACATTGAATAAGATTGTGTTGTGGTCCGAGCTTGTTGTCCCTGTGTCGATCCGCCAGCCGTCTACCAGGTCGAGTAGGTCTAGTGAGCATGCCGTGACGTCGACATGGCTCTTGTACACTACGCCGCCTCTTACAGTGTAAAAGGTCGGCGTATCTCCAGTGTTAAGTACCTGAAACTCTAACTCTTCCAGGGTCCCGGACATCTCTTCTCCCCTGAGGTCTTCTATGGTGCTTCCCCACCAGGTGCTCTTCGCGTTTGCATCTCCGCCGGTTACGTTAGGTTAGGTTAGGTTAGGTTAGCCCCCCCGACTGAGGGGGCTCTTTAGCGCATGTTGCGAGCGGGGCCAGTTTCCTCTCCGGTGGAAAACCGGTAAGCTGGTCCTGCTCAGAAAGGAGGGGCGCCCCGCAGACTCACCGTCTGCGTACCGCCCCATCGTGTTGCTGGACGAGGTGGGCAAGCTCTTCGAAAGAGTAATTGCAGACCGCCTCGTCACGCACATGAATGGGGTGGGGCCGGACCTGGCGGATAACCAGTTTGGTTTCCGCCGAGGGCGCTCCACCGTGGACGCAATTTTGCGCGTGAGGGCTCAGGCGGAGGAAGCAGTCGCCCGGGGTGAGGTCGTCTTGGCGGTGTCTCTGGACATCGCCAACGCCTTCAACACCTTGCCCTGGAGTTGCATAAGAGCGGCGCTCGAATACCATCGGGTGCCGACCTACCTCCGCCGTATTGTCGGGGCCTATCTCGAGGAGAGGGCCGTTATCTACCCGGGTCGAGAAGGATGGAGTCGGCGAGAGACGTCGTGCGGTGTTCCACAGGGATCGGTTTTGGGGCCGCTCCTGTGGAACATCGGTTACGACTGGGTTCTGCGCGGTGCGTTTCTCCACGGCGTCGGCGTCACTTGCTACGCCGACGACACGCTGGTGACGGCGCGGGGTGAGACGCATCGGCAGGCGGCCATCTTGGCCACAGCTGGGGTTGCGCAAGTCGTTGAAAGGATCCGGCGGTTGGGTCTCGAGGTGGCCCTGCAAAAGTCCGGGGCCCTGTGTTTCCATGGGCCTCGGAAGAGACCACCCTCGGGATTCCACATCGTGGTGGGAGGGGTTCGCATCGGCGTCGAGTCGACGATGAAGTACCTGGGACTCGTCCTCGACAGCCGATGGGAATTTGGGCCTCACTTTCGGCAGCTGGCGCCGAAACTGATGGGCGCCGCGGCTGCTCTATCGCGGCTGCTGCCCAATCTTGGGGGGCCCAATGCCTCCTGCCGGAGGCTCTATGGGGGGATCGTGCGGTCCATGGCCCTTTATGGGTCACCCGTGTGGGCGGACAACTTGGCGGCCCGCAATGTCGCCATCCTGCGGAGACCGCAACGGGCGATGGCCGTCAGGGTGATAAGGGGGTACCGTACGATCTCCTTCGAGGCGGCGAGCCTCCTCGCCGGATCGATTCCCTGGGATCTGGAGGCGAGGGCCCTCGCGCTGAGATATCAGCAGCGCGAGGAGGCGCCTGATCGGAGTCAGCTCCGCCAGATCCTAGTGGCAGAGTGGAGGGAACGACTTGCGCAACCCAGCGCAGGGCACGCCACAATAGCGGCGGTAAGACCCGTGATGGAGGAGTGGCTGGAGAGGCGTCATGGCGCCCTCAGCTTCCGGCTGACGCAGGTACTTTCCGGACATGGGTGTTTCGGGAAGTACCTGTGCCGCATAGGCCGGGAGCAAACGCCCGGTTGTCACCACTGCGTCGACTGCCCCGAAGACACGGCCCTGCACACTTTACAGGCATGTCCTGCGTGGGCGACGCAGCGCCGCGAACTAGTCGCTGCTGTCGGTGGTGACCTCTCGCTTCCGGCCGTGATTCTGTCCATGGTCGGAAGCGAGACTGCGTGGGAAGCCGTCGCCTCCTTTTGCGAAGAGGTGATGGCAACCAAAGAGGGAGCGGAGAGAGAGAGAGAGGCAGCTGCCACTCTCCCTTCCCGCGCCAGACGCACCGGGCGCCGGAGGCCGCGCGACGACCTCCAGCCACCGTAGTGTGTGGCCTGCGGGCGACGGGTTAGGGGACCCGCCGCCCGATCAGTAACAGGCCCGAGTAGGCGACGCGACGTGTTCCACGCGCGCCACTCAGAAGGACGTGGGGCTAGGCCCCACAGAAGAGAGGTCCGCCAGGGGTTGGCGGACCGAGACCTGCCGGGGTTGCGGTGCATGCTTTTGCGAATCCCGTGACCCCGGCCTACGGTCAAGTGAAGGAACACCGTGGTGGTTTTAGCCGGTAAGAGTCCGGCACACCCCCCCGTCTTCCCCAGACGGGGGATAGTCCATGAGGATTTCCCCACGATAAAAAAAAAAAAAAAAAAAAAAAAAAAAGGTTAGGTTAGCCCCAGCGCTCGGGGAGCGCCCCGTCGCGGAAGAGAAGGAGGCCGTGCGGAGGGAGGCGAGGGACGCCATTGTTGTCCACTGGACGCAGGACCTCGCCGCCGCCACCTTTGGCCGCCGTACCCTAGACGCGCTCGGTCCGGTCCTGCGGGACTGGCTCGAGCGGCGACACGGTTTTCTGTCCTTCCGTCTGGTGCAGGTGCTGTCAGGACACGGCTGTTTTGGCTCGTACCTGCACCGGATCGGGAGGGAGGAGACTGCGGCGTGCCACGACTGCGGCGCCGCGGAAGACAATGCGCAGCACACTCTCGAGGTGTGCCCAGCTTGGTCCGAGCGGCGCCGTAGTCTCATTGCGGAGATCGGACAGGACCTCTCGCTCCCCGGCGTGGTCAAATCCATGCTGGAGAGCGAGGAGTCCTGGGCAGCGGTCGCCAACATTTTAATAAAAATTCCATCTTCCATGAACAACAGTATGGTTTCACCAAAGGGCGCTGTACAACTGACGCCGGTGTCACCCTAATAAAGAACATCTTTAATGCCTGGGAAGATTCACAAGATGCTATTGGAATTTTTTGCGATCTCTCGAAGGCGTTCGATTGTGTCAACCATGAGACGCTTTTGTTGAAACTCGAGCATTATGGGATTAGGAATACTTCCCTTGATCTGCTTAGATCATACTTGAAAGACAGGCAGGTTAAAGTACAGGTAAACGGTGTAAACTCACTAGGGTCTAAAATGACAATGGGCGTTCCGCAAGGTTCAATATTGGGTCCATTCCTTTTCTTAGTCTACATAAACGATTTGCCCCAATTGCTTCAAAATCAACCAAAGATGGTGTTATTTGCTGATGACACATCATTAATATTTAAGATAGACCGACGATCACTAAATCTTGATGACGTGAATAATTCTATTCATCAGGTCCAACATTGGTTTACGGCAAACAATTTGGTACTAAATGGAAAAAAGACTAAATGTATTAAATTTACTTTACCTAATGTTAGAAGCAACGAATGTGACATTGTATTGAATGGACAAAAACTGGAATATATTGATCAGACGGTTTTCCTAGGAATCACTTTAGACGAGAAATTGCAATGGGGACCTCACATAATATCTCTTGCGGGGCGGCTTAGCTCAGCCGCTTATGCTATTAGAAAGATAAGACAGTTAACAGATGTAGAAACCGTGCGTTTGGTCTATTTTAGTTATTTTCATAGCATTATGTCGTACGGTATTCTGCTGTGGGGTCGGGCTGCTGATATGGAATCCATATTTATTTTGCAAAAGCGTGCTATCAGAGCCATTTATAAGCTTGGTCGCCGCGATTCTCTTAGGGAACTTTTTAAAAAGATTAATATTATGACAGTCCCTTGTCAATTCATATATGAAAATATTATGTATGTGAGGAAAAATCGACATCTCTTTAGCAAAATTAGTGATAGACATAATTTTAATACTAGAAATAGACATAAATTAGATCAACCATTATATAGATTAGCTAAAGTACGTACATCTTTCATGGGGTACAGTGTTAAATGTTACAACAAAATACCTTGTGACATATTAGAATTAGATGAAAAGAAATTTAAAACCTATGTTAAAAGCACGCTTTGTAAACAAGCATACTACAAGCTAGATGATTATATTCAAGATAAGAATGCTTGGAAACATGCTGGTCCTGCTCCATAGGACAATATTGGGTGTAGTAGACAAAGCCAAACTTGTCGGCCTGTTATAGTTAATTTAACACACACTGATTCATTGTTGGTAATTGTATAAAACAAGGATTTAAAAAAATTGTAAATATGTGAGTACTATGTCCCTGACGAGCAAATTTATTAATTTTACCTCTGCTGTTGTTTCTTTGTTGTACCTGTTAATAGTATAGTACTTAGTTTTATTCGGGTGCATCGTCCTCACATATCGCACGCTTAATAATAAACCGGAATAAGACAAAAATTCACTTTTTTGGGAAATCGCGGTCAAAGTTTGAGTCTCTACATCGTTGAAAACATTTTGACGGTTTTCACGTGTTTATGGTCTTATTTTTATTTTCTTGGTCTTATACTGTAGCGAGATGTATAGCGTATATAATTGACATAATAGTTTAATTATATTATTTATACCAAAAGAATAAATAAAGTTTATTTTCTAAAGCTTCGACTTATGTCAGTTTAGTATAAAATTTAATGAACAATTTTCAAAATTTTTGCAAACTAATATTTAGTAATCCAGTTTAGTATTAATAAATAATATAATCTATTTCGATGTATAATACTTATTACTCTTTAAAAGTAAAACGGAAATTAAAATATAGAAATGTTTTGCAAAACACCGGTCTATTTGTTAAAGTAAAACAAAAGTTTATATTTTAAGTTTTATCGTAACTGCTTCCTTAACCTAATAACAATAGTAGTTATAATAATCAGTCTAAATAAGAACTTATAATCATTTGTACTTAGTAATTAACGTATTTTTTGACGATCACAGAATGTTTATGAAAGTTTCATAGCCATCACAAAATGCGTAAGTAACGTATCAAACATAATACAAAAAAATAAAATCTTCTTATACATATAACTACTTTCACTTTTACATCTACCAACATTAATATAATTAGAATCGATAGAACGAAGTAGTTTTACCTATTAGTCTTAACCAGTCTCGTAAGTTGTGACTACTCAAATATATATATATATATATATATATATATATATATATATATTTATATATATTTATATATGTTTATATATATATTTATATATGTTCCCGGCCAAACTTGATTTCAGGACAAACTGCCTAGGCTAAACTAGTTCTTCCTATAGAAATCGTCTCCGTTATTGTATAATTATGAGGAACGTCATAATTATACAATAATGGAGACGATTTTTTGGGTATACGAGAATTATCATCAGAGCTTGGGGAAGATGAGCCTGAAGATGTTGAGTCCAAGGAAGATGATGAGTCTAAAGAAGAATTTAAAGAACTGCTTGACGATGACCGGGACTTCCTGTATGGTGATGATGTTTGCAATGCTGGACATTATCGTCTGTTTCATTGAGCAAACTCTAAAATAAATAATAAACAAAAATTATATAAAAAGGAAAAATCTTCGATTCATTCATAGAATATTACATGAAAATGTACTATCGATACTGTACTCCGAGTGAAGTTTGCAAGAGAGTAAACATAAATACACTTCTGGACACATCTATTAGCCCACCTTAGAGTTTAGGTTTCGATGGCCCCTACCGAAATATGATTGCTAGATTGAACAAAAACTGTTGATGCAGTTTTAAACCTGATACATTTTACCATCTTTTTCGATCTTATTGTTTTAAATTTGAATTCAGAATACCATACGACATGGAGCTACGCCTAATAAGTCGGATATGCGCCTTGTTAAAGGCAATTGATTTTTGAATAAAAAACATGTTTTATCAAATAAAGGTTTAATTTAATAACGCGTGTTGCCTCCATGGGCATCTACCACAGCTCTCATACGATTAGGCATAGAGTTTATCAACCGCTCTATGAAATTTTGAGGGATCATCTCCCATTCCTCTTCTATGGCAGTTTTCAACTCCTGCATCGTCTGGGCAACTGGCTGACAGGCCTAACACGTCTTTTTAGCTCGTCCCACATGTGCTCAATGGGGTTCATGTCTGGGCTTCTGGCTGGCCAGTCCATAACTGTGATGTTCACATCCCGAAGATATTCCCTGACGATGCCGGCCGCATGGGCTCTTGCATTATCATGCATAAAAAGGAAATTTGGGCCCACATAGTCCGCGTATGGTATCACGTGAGGCACTCACGAATGTACCTTTCAGCATTTAATGTTGGCAGCCGTGGTCCTGTAACAACCTCAAGTTGAGTTTTGCCGCTCGCGGATATACCGCCCCAGACAGTCCATGAGCCACCGCCATAAGCAACCCTCTCTTCAAAGCAGCATTGTGCGAAACGCTCTCCCTTACGTCGGTAGACCTTCTTCCTTCCATCATTGCCATGTAACACAATTTTAGACTCATCAGAAAAGAGTACACGGCTCCAATCTTGCTGTGTCCAATTTAAATGACTGCGTGCGAAATGAAGGCGCGCTGTTCGGTGGGCTCGCGTTAGTTTGGGCCCATTAGCTGGCTTGTGTGGTACCATATCGCGTTCTTTTAACCTTCTCCGAACAGTTCGAGCGCTCACAGATACTCCTTGGAATTCGCGAAGTTGGTTTTGTATCTCAATGAAGGTAAGGTGACGATTTCTCAAGCTGGTCGTCACGATGAATCGATCCTGCCTTTCAGTTGTGACCCGAGATCGTGGCCTTCCTTGGCGACGAACAAAGCCGCCAGTCTCTAGGTACCTCCGATAAACATTTCGGTCCGCAGATCGACTTAAATTAAGTTGAGCACTCACGTTTCTTTGGCTGTGTCCGGCCTGAATAAGTGCCACAGCTTGGGCGGCGACTTCAGGTGAAGTATCCATAGATTATTGATAGAACCTCACCTTAATGTTAAGAATAAGTAATGTTTGTTGCAAAACCAAAGATATCAATCACTTTTTCAAGAATTAAATCCAAGTAAACCAATAAAACCAAGTTTTCTTAGTATTCGATTGTTTGATATCAACAAACAGGCTCCAAATTGTCTTTTGTTTCTTTAAATTCTGAGTTCGAAATTCAAAAAAAGACTATTGAATGAAATTGTGAATGTGCCAGGTTCAAAACTGCATAAAAACTTTTTGCTCGACCTAATATAAAATTTTAGCTAGGACCAAACGAAACTGAAAATACAAGGTGGGCCAATAGATGTGTCCAGAAGTGTATTTCTTTTGCGTTAAAATTTGACTGTTAGATCATAATACTGAGGGTATAAGTGTTAGGATAAAAATGTTAACGCAAACGCGATAGTTACGTTTACTCACTTGCAAATTTTTCGACTGGCTTGCAATTATCCATATCAGTACATCCAGTATTATTACTCATCATAAGATCCGTATTAGTACATCCAGCATTATTACTTATCATAAGAAGTTTTAGGCACCGCTGCTTCCTATTTGCAGACGTCATCTTCAGGATTAAAAATATGGAACTAGAAAGTGAATAAGTACTTATTATTAATGGGTATTTAAAATAAATTGAAAGTACTTTTTGTGATAAACTGCAGTAAATGTTACAGCACTTTTAGACTTTAGGATCATTTAAAACGTAAACCGAAATAAACACAAATATTATTTAAATCTACCGATAGTTTTGGTAATAAAGTGATATAAAACGAATTGCTTCTCGAATAAAAGTAATAATTTTATACTAAAACGCACTAATACGCAATCTTTCTTATCTATACAATTGTAAATTATTGATAAACTGCAACAAGTCTGAATAGTACATGCTGTATTAGAACACTGTTTTCAACTAAAGTGAAGTAAAATGAGACATGCTAGTTTAGAATAAAAATGAAGTAGAATAGTGTCAACTGCATTTGAATTTAAACCGAATTATTTCACCTTACGACTACTACAACGACACCTATCTCACATCACGGTCGCCACATCACTGAATGATTCTCTATCGCATGAAATGCATTGTCGCGCGCTTTTGTAGAAAAGAGAGGGGTGATCTAACAATAGGCCAATTTGATGTCTTTCGCATGCGGAATTGCACCTATAGATTCTTCGGTCGGAGTTAGTTCGTTTTATTAAAAAAAGTGAAAATCCTTAATTTTTGACATATTCCGGTTTATTATTAAGCGTGCGATATAACCAATTGGCTAATGTATACAAAATATTGTAAAACTTATACATATTTGAAAAGAGTAACTATGGAGTTTCTTGTCCGTTCTTCTCCATAAGAATCTACTTTTTGCGAATGGACAACTAGAGTCATTATAATATTTTTATTTTCAAATGTTTTGACGTTCAAAAGTGCCGTTAATGGTCTAGTTGAAATAAATGAATTGACTTTGACTTTGACTTTGCCTCCTTCTGCGAGGATGTCATCTCGCAAAAGGAGGCGGCGGAGCGCGCGCGTGAGGAAGACCCTCTCGCTGCGCCGCTCCGAAGACGAAGGAGAGGTCGGAGAAGAGGTCGTCTTCTCCCTCCTCCTGGTGGTGACGGGCGGGCGACCGGCACGGGGGTGCCTCCGCCCGCATTGCACTCGTCACCGCCTTCGTCCGTCATTCCCGGCCCTCTCCCTACGGGGAGGGCGTGATGGGTTGGGTGGGTGTTCGTCGGAGGAGGACTGGACGCAAAGGCTGCGCCGGTCTCCCAGTCCCCCTCCACTAAGACGATGCGGGAATGCCGCTGGGTCGTTTTAGTGGGTATACCGGGCTTAGCTCGGAGAGTCCCACATAGCCCCCCGCTCCCCCGAGTGGGAGGTCTGCGTAACGCATTTTTTCCCAGCGCAAAAAAAAAAAAAAAAAGGTTAGGTTAGGTTAGGTTGCTGTCGAGTCCACCATGAAGTACCTGGGATTGGTGCTCGACAGCCGGTGGGATTTCGGCCCCCACTTCCGGCGGCTGGCGCCCAAGTTGTTGGGTGCGGCTGGGGCGTTGTCAACGCTGCTTCCCAATCTGGGGGACCCGAGCACCGCCTGCAGGCGGTTGTACGTGGGGATCGTGCGATCGATGGCCCTTTACGGGGCCCCGATCTGGGCGGCTGACCTGACGGCCAGCACTATCACTGTTCTGCGGAGGCCGCAGAGGGTGATGGCCGTCAGAGTCATCAGGGGTTATCGCACGATCTCCTACGAGGCGGCTTGCGCACTGTCCGGATCTCCGCCATGGGACCTGGAGGCGAAGGTTCTCGCGTCACTGTATCGGTGGCGCGAGGACGCGCGGGCGCGCGGCGAGCGACTGATGCAGCGACACATCGAGCTGCGTCGGTCGCAGCTGCGCGAGGTCCTGGTGGCGGAATGGCGGGACAGGCTTTCACGCCCTTCCGCCGGCCTCGTCACTATCGAGGCCATCCGGCCAGTGCTCGACCTTTGGCTCGGGAGAAGGCACGGCTCCCTGACGTTTCGTGCGACACAGGTCCTTTCGGGGCATGGCTGCTTCGGGAAGTTCCTGTGTCGCATAGGCAGGGAGCCGGACGCTCGGTGTCACCACTGCGTCGACTGTCGGGAGGACACGGCGCGGCATACGCTGGCAGAGTGTGCCGCTTGGGAGGAGCCGCGCCGTGACCTCATCTCTGTGGTGGGCAGTGACCTCTCGCTACCGGCCGTAGTCCAATCTATGGTCGGCGGCGAGGAGTCCTGGGACGCGGTGGTCTCCTTCTGCGAAACAGTTATCTCGCAGAAGGAGGCTGCGGAAAGGGAAAGAGAGATCTCGACCTCTGACCCCGCCCGCAGCAGGCGCACCGGGCGTCGGAGGAGGGCGTATGCTGCCCTCTTCCGGCCCCCCTAACTGGGTCCAGGGGCGGCGGACTTGGGGACGTCTGTCGCCCCCCATTCATCCGGACCCGAGGTGGCGGCGCGAGGTGTTCCCGTGCGCCCCTCTCTGAAGTCACGGAGGGTGTTTAACACCTCACTCCCTCCGTAGACGCGAGGTGGCCCGCAGAGGCGGGCCGGCACCAGCCGGGGATTACGGATGTGGTTTACGTTCCCGCGATCCCCGGCGTAGGTGAGAGACGGAACACCGGGGTGGTTTTAGTCAGTAAGAGTCTGACAGACCCCTCCGCCCGCCCCAGGGTGGAGGACATCCATGAGGATTTCCCCCCGTAAAAAAAAAAAAAAAAAAAGGTTAGGTTAGGTTAGGTTGGGTTCGGCGGGCACCGCCGCCGGGATCACACATCGTGGTCGGGGGGGTCCGAATCGCTGTCGAGTCCACCATGAAGTACCTGGGATTGGTGCTCGACAGCCGGTGGGATTTCGGCCCCCACTTCCGGCGGCTGGCGCCCAAGTTGTTGGGTGCGGCTGGGGCGTTGTCAACGCTGCTTCCCAATCTGGGGGACCCGAGCACCGCCTGCAGGCGGTTGTACGTGGGGATCGTGCGATCGATGGCCCTTTACGGGGCCCCGATCTGGGCGGCTGACCTGACGGCCAGCACTATCACTGTTCTGCGGAGGCCGCAGAGGGTGATGGCCGTCAGAGTCATCAGGGGTTATCGCACGATCTCCTACGAGGCGGCTTGCGCACTGGCCGGATCTCCGCCATGGGACCTGGAGGCGAAGGTTCTCGCGTCACTGTATCGGTGGCGCGAGGACGCGCGGGCGCGCGGCGAGCGACTGATGCAGCGATACATCGAGCTGCGTCGGTCGCAGCTGCGCGAGGTCCTGGTGGCGGAATGGCGGGACAGGCTTTCACGCCCTTCCGCCGGCCTCGTCACTATCGAGGCCATCCGGCCAGTGCTCGACCTTTGGCTCGGGAGAAGGCACGGCTCCCTGACGTTTCGTGCGACACAGGTCCTTTCGGGGCATGGCTGCTTCGGGAAGTTCCTGTGTCGCATAGGCAGGGAGCCGGACGCTCGGTGTCACCACTGCGTCGACTGTCGGGAGGACACGGCGCGGCATACGCTGGCAGAGTGTGCCGCTTGGGAGGAGCCGCGCCGTGACCTCATCTCTGTGGTGGGCAGTGACCTCTCGCTACCGGCCGTAGTCCAATCTATGGTCGGCGGCGAGGAGTCCTGGGACGCGGTGGTCTCCTTCTGCGAAACAGTTATCTCGCAGAAGGAGGCTGCGGAAAGGGAAAGAGAGATTTCGACCTCTGACCCCGCCCGCAGCAGGCGCACCGGGCGTCGGAGGAGGGCGTATGCTGCCCTCTTCCGGCCCCCCTAACTGGGTCCAGGGGCGGCGGACTTGGGGACGTCTGTCGCCCCCCATTCTTCCGGACCCGAGGTGGCGGCGCGAGGTGTTCCCGTGCGCCCCTCTCTGAAGTCACGGAGGGTGTTTAACACCTCACTCCCTCCGTAGACGCGAGGTGGCCCGCAGAGGCGGGCCGGCACCAGCCGGGGATTACGGATGTGGTATACGTTCCCGCGATCCCCGGCGTAGGTGAGAGATGGAACACCGGGGTGGTTTTAGTCAGTAAGAGTCTGACAGACCCCTCCGCCCGCCCCAGGGTGGAGGACATCCATGAGGATTTCCCCCCGTTAAAAAAAAAAAAAAAAAAAAAAAAAGGTTAGGTTGGGTTAGGTTGGGGTGGGGGACCACCCCACAGTGCTTGCGTCCACGTCGCGTCCCCTGGAAACGACCCAGTTCTGTCATCGTAACGGAGTGGCAGACTGGGATCGGCCAAAGTGCACTGTGCATCGTAGCTCTTTTGAACGCCTTGTTACTACGATTTTGCGGGAGGCTATGCCTGCTCCACCGCGGGACGCCCTAGGGCGTTTTTTAAAACCCAAAGGCCCTTCTAAGGGCCAACCAAAATGCCCTTCTCAGGGCCAACCCAAAGGCCCTTCTCAGGGCCACTCTGAAGCTAGCCGCGCGCCGTCTGCAGCTAGCTCCGCGGTTGCGATGTCAGACTCGGAGAGCGAGTCCCTGGCAAGCGTCTCCGACGCGGAAGAAATCCGGTCGCGGAAACGCGAATTCCGGAAGGCGACATCCGAGGGTTCCTCGGCTTCGGGCTCGACGGGCAAGTCGAAGCCCAAAAAGGCGGCAACAGCCACGGACTCGCATGTCGTGGGTCTCGCGGACGCCCAACGTCAGCTAGACCTGGCTAGGCGGACGCTGCACCAGCAGGAGCTCGAAGAGCGCGTTGCTGCCAAGGAGCAGCGTGCTCGTGCTGCTCGGACCAGGTCTGGGTACGGTGCGTCTCGCGTTTTGTACGCGGACCACTCCCTGGCCGAGCTGGAGCGGATGGCGGAGGAGGACGAGGAAGAGATCGTGGAGGTCGCCTCTAAGTCCTCCAACCTGAAGGGCACTTTTCAGAAGGCCCTTAAATGCCGTGCTGCGAGCCTGCGCGGCATAGTCGAGGAGCTGGTCAAGAGGACAGCGACCGACGAGGCGCGGCAACTGCAGGCGAAGGTCGATCGCCTGCAGTCGGAGGTCAGCCAGCTTCATCAGAAGTTGGCTGAAGCCACCGCCCCCCCAGCGGTAGACCCCAGACCTGCGGTGGAAGCCCCCTCCTCCAACCTTGAGGATATAATCCGAAAGGTCGTAATGGAGGAGCGGGCGTTCACGCGAGCCTGCATCGCAGGCATAGAGGACCGGCTCTTGCCGGAACAACGCCACCGGCCCCCGCTTGCGGCGGACAAGAGGCGTGAAGAGCCGGGGCCGTCCTCTCTTGCGGTGGACAAAAGGTGTGAAGAGCCAACGCCGTCCCCACCAGTAGAGGACGCGCTTCTCCCATCCACCACTCCGTCCAACGATGCAGGTTGGACTGAAGTGGTCGGGAAGGGGAAGGGGAAGGGCAAGGGGAAGGGCAAGGCAACGGCCGCTCCCGCCACCCCCGACGCCGCGCCTCCCAGCCAGTCGCAGGTGACTGGGCAGGGAAAGAAGAAGAGGAAACGGAGGAGGAAAAATCCCCCACAGTCCGCAGCCGTCGTAGTGACGCTCACCGCG
This sequence comes from Hecatera dysodea, assembly GCA_905332915.2. Taxonomy (NCBI): domain Eukaryota; kingdom Metazoa; phylum Arthropoda; class Insecta; order Lepidoptera; family Noctuidae; genus Hecatera; species Hecatera dysodea. Next base: position 11,563,938 of record HG995315.1, read on the forward strand.
GAGGCTGCGGAAAGAGGGGAGACGTACGCGTCCATTTTGTTGCGGGCGCGTGCCAATGCCGATCCAACCCAACTGGGGATCGGCAAAGTCTCTTGCCGGCGGACCCAAACCGGGGCTCGGATATTCGAGTTCCCGGGTGCGGAGGGCAGTGCCAGCGCCGACCTCTTCGCAGCCAAGCTGCAGGAGGCCGTCGCTGACGTGGCCAAGGTGGCCCGACCAGTAAAGCTGGCGGCGGTGGAGGTGGCCGACCTTGACGACTCGGTCACTAAAGAGGAGGTGGTGGCCGCGGTCGCATCCATTGGTGGCTGTAGCGTCGCAGCGGTGCAAGCCAGGGATATAAGACCTGGCCGCGGTGGCATGGGCACTATTCGGCTCGAGTGCCCAGTCGCCGCTGCTAAAGCCGTCCTCGACAAGGGACGGCTCTGCGTAGGCTTCAGCTCGGGTGCAGTCCGAGCACTTGTAGACCAGCCTCTGCGCTGCTACAGGTGCTTCGGTATCGGCCACACCCGAGCCCTCTGTCCGTCCCAGGTCGACAGGACGGACAGTTGCTACCGTTGCGGCAAGGTCGGTCACAAAGCCGTGTCCTGCGCGGCCGCCAAGCCACACTGCCTAGTGTGTGCCGCCAGCAGTCGCCCGGCAGACCACGTGATGAAGGGGAGGATGTGCAATCCCCCCATCAAGAAGGGCAAAGCGCAGGCGCCAGTCGGGCCTGCCGCTAGCACGGCTGCGGAGGAGGGGGGTGCGATGACGATTGATGGCTAGAGTCGAGCATCGCATCCTCCAGGCGAACGCCAACCACTGCCGGGCTGCCCAGGATCTGCTGATGCAGACCATGGCCGAGTGGTTGGTGGACTTGGTGGTGGTCGCTGAGCCTTACTCGGTCCCTGCCAATTGGGTAGGCGATCGAGACGGCTTGGTGGCAGTGGTGTCGCGGTCTTCCACGGACTCCCCTCCCCTCTCGCTTTTAGAGAAGGGTCAGGGATACGTGGCCGCCGCGTGGGGAGATTTAGCCCTTGTGGGGGTCTATTTCTCCCCGAACCGCCCTCTCGCAGACTTTGAGGAGTTTCTCGAAACCCTCACTGCCGTTGTAGGGAGGGCGCGGGCGCCACGCCAGGTCGTGGTGCTGGGCGACCTGAACGCCAAGTCGGAGGCCTGGGGCAACCCGGCTGCCTCCTGCAACGTCCGGGGCCGCGCCGTCGAGTTTTGGTCGACGTCTTGCGGTGTGTCCCTCCTCAACAGGGGGTCGTTCCACACGTGTGTGCGGCAACGCGGAGGTTCGGTGGTTGACGTGTCGTTTGCCACCCCCTTGCTAGGCTAATGAGGCGGCCTTCTTGCAGGACTGGCTGTCGCCCCCTGTTGAGGTCCTGGACGTTGACGTCGCAGCCGTGCAGCTCAGGGGATCCCTGACCGAAGTGTGCAACTCCAGCATGCCTCGGTCTCACCGTCCCCCTCCCCGTCGTGCCGTCTATTGGTGGACGGAGGAGTTGGCGGGGCTCCGTGCCAACTGCGTGGCGGCCAGGAGGGCCTACACGCGGAGCCGACGGCGCAGCGCACGTGATCTGGCAGCCGAGGACCTCCTGTACGCCTCTTACAGAGAGGCGCAGGCGGCCCTCGGGTCGGCTATGTGCGCTGCCAGGGACGCGGCGAACGCCGAGATGCTGGAGAGTCTCGACCGGGATCCCTATGGGAGACCGTACAAGGCGGCGCGGAACAAGTTGCGCCCCCACGGTCCCCCGCTGACCGAGACCCTCGAGCCGGCCCTGCTGGATGGGGTGGTTCGGTCCTTGTTTCCACGCAGGACTGAATTTACCCCACGAACGATGGATCCTCCACAGAGGGAGGCGTCACAGGACGAGGAGGTCCCTCCGGTGACGTCGGAGGAGTTTAGCGCGGGGTTACTCAGCCTCCGCGCAAAGAAGACGGCCCCTGGACCGGACGGCGTCCCAGCACGGGTGGTAGCCATAGCTGCCGCTCAAATGGAGGACAGGTTTCGGGACCTTTTCAGCGCGTGCCTTACCGCTGGCAGGTTCCCGAAGCCCTGGAAGGAGGGGCAGCTATGCCTACTTCGCAAGGAGGGACGCCCGGTCGATTCCCCCTCGGCATACCGGCCTATCGTTCTGCTCGATGAGGTCGGCAAATTGTTCGAGGGGATCATCGCCAGTCGGCTGAACAGCCACCTGCGGAGGGTCGGCTCGGACCTGTCGGACGCCCAGTTCGGTTTCCGACAGGGTTGGTCGACCATCGACGCGCTGGCCCTACTCAAGGGTCAGGTGAGGGGGGCGTTTGAGGCGGGGGATGGAGTGCTGGCGGTGTCATTCGACATAGCCAACGCCTTCAACTCCATTCCCCACTCGACGATATTGGAGGCGCTCCGATATCATGGAGTGCCCCAATACTTGAGGGACCTGCTAGCCGACTACTTGGAGGACCGCGAGGTCCTCCTTGTAGACAAATCGGCCACTCTGAGGCGGTACGGCGCAGAGTCCGGTGTTCCACAGGGGTCGGTGCTAGGCCCTCCTTTGTGGAACATCGGGTTCGACTGGCTCCTGCGGGGAGCCCTGCTCCAGGGCACGAGTGTTATCTGCTACGCGGATGACACTCTCCTCACTGCCCGGGGCAGGAACTTCAGGGAGGCGGCCTGTCTGGCTTCGGCCGGCGGATCCCTAGTCGCAGGGAGGATTCGCCGCCTGGGGTTGAGGGTGGCGTTGAACAAGACCGAGGCCGTGTTCTTCCACGGGCCTCGGCAGCGCTGCCCTCCGGATGCCCACATCGTTGTGGAGGGCACCAGGGTGGACGTACGGACCCAGATGAAGTATCTGGGTCTGATACTTGACAGCAGGTGGCGCTTCGGCCCACATTTCAGCGGGCTGTCGACGCGCCTGCTGAAAGCCGCGGATGCTTTGTCATGGCTACTCCCGAACCTGGGGGGGCCTGGTGCGCTATGCCGGCGCCTGTATGCTGGCATCCTGCGGAGCATGGCCCTATACGGCGCCCCCATATGGGAGGAGTCCCTACACAGGAGGGAGAACGCGACGGCGATCCGCAGGCCACAAAGGGCCATTGCACTACGGGTTGCGAGGGCCTATCGTTCGGTAGGCTTTTCGGCGGCGTGCGTTCTGGCCAGCACCCCTCCTTGGGAGTTGGAGGCGTGGGTGCTCGCCAGAGTGTACGAATGGACGGCGCGCCGGAAAGCGCTCGGGGAGCGCCCCGTCGCGGAAGAGAGGGAGGCCGTGCGGAGGGAGGCGAGGGACGCCATTGTTGTCCACTGGACGCAGGACCTCGCCGCCGCCACTTTTGGCCGCCGTACCCTGGACGTGCTCGGTCCGGTCCTGCAGGACTGGCTTGAGAGGCGACACGGCTTCCTCTCCTTCCGTCTGGTGCAGGTGCTGTCAGGACACGGCTGTTTTGGCTCGTACCTGCACCGGATCGGGAGGGAGGAGACTGCGGCGTGCCACGACTGCGGCGCCGCGGAAGACAATGCGCAGCACACTCTCGAGTTGTGCCCAGCTTGGTCCGAGCGGCGCCGTAGTCTCATCGCGGAGATCGGACAGGACCTCTCGCTCCCCGGCGTGGTCAAATCTATGCTGGAGAGCGAGGAGTCCTGGGCAGCGGTCGCCTCCTTCTGCGAGGATGTCATCTCGCAAAAGGAGGCGGCGGAGCGCGCGCGTGAGGAAGACCCTCTCGCTGCACCGCTCCGAAGACGAAGGAGAGGTCGGAGAAGAGGTCGTTTTCTCCCTCCTCCTGGTGGTGACACGCGGGCGACCGGCACGGGGGTGCCTCCGCCCGCATTGCACTCGTCACCGCCTTCGTCCGTCATTCCCGGCCCTCTCCCTACGGGGAGGGCGTGATGGGTTGGGTGGGTGTTCGTCGGAGGAGGACTGGACGCAAAGGCTGCGCCGGTCTCCCAGTCCCCCTCCACTAAGACGATGCGGGAATGCCGCTGGGTCGTTTTAGTGGGTATACCGGGCTTAGCTCGGGGAGTCCCACATAGCACCCCGCTCCCCCGAGCGGGAGGTATGCGTAACGCATTTTTTCCCAGCGCAAAAAAAAAAAAAAAAAGGTTAGGTTAGGTTAGGTTTTTTTTTTTTTTTTTTTTTTTTTTTTGTTTTGGCAGGAGTGGGAAATCCTCATGGACGCCTCTACCGCCCACACTGTGAGACGGTTGGGGCAGTGCCGGACTCTTACCGGCTAAAACCCACTCCTGCCACGCTCGGTGTCCTCTGACGTAATCAGAGCCTTTTGTAAGCGATTTTGTATTTGCCGTCATTTCTACTTAAATTCTATGCCTAAATCTATGGGGTACGGATCAATTATGTCTTTCTGTCTATAGAAAGCTGTCTATGAAAAACACGCCGTATATATTGCTATTACTATTACTGTTTTTTTTTTTTCTTTTTTTTTTTTCTCCTGTATTGGTTTAGGTACTTAAACTATATACTTACTATATAACTAAGTATCCTAATTAACTTACTTTATTTCTATTTATAACTAAAGTTCCTATAACTCTACAATATTCTAAAAACATTTTTCTCGTTTTTCCTAACAGTAATCTTGGCAGGTTTTCAGCGACCAACCTAACATCCAGCTGCTGCTCTGCCTCGTACCGCGTTGTGGCGGTAATGGGGCAGTCCAACAGTATGTGCAGAACTGTTTCATCTACGCCTGGCTCACAGGCGCACGATGAATTCTCTTTACACTTGAAGCGTTTCAGGTATGCAGAGAATCCACCGTGCCCTGTGAGAATTTGTGTGTTCAGACTTGTGAGCTCCATCTTACGGACGACACTGTAGGCCGCAACCGCATCAGGGAAGAACATTTTTGTGCCGGAAGCTGTTGCCCCCGACTTATATCTCCCGTTCCATTCGTCAAGCGTCCCCATACGGATTTGACGCTTGACGAATGAAACGGGGCACAGATCGTAGTCCGGCCTCTTCTTCGACCCCAGGGCGGCCTCCTTGGCGAGTTGGTCGGCTCGCTCATTGCCCTCCAATCCTGCATGGGCCTTGATCCAAAACAAGGAGACACTCTTATTCTGGAGCCTGCAGCGTCTTATAATGTCCCTTGTTTGGACCGCCAGTGGATGGGGGGCAGAGACGTTGGCAACCGTCTGGAGAGCCGCCATGGAGTCGCTGAAGATGCCGAACTCGCTTTCCCTGTGTTTTAGGGCCTCCGCAGCCGCCCTTTGTAGGGCCAACAGTTCAGCCTGATAGACGGTACAGTACGACGACAAAGTAAGCTTGAGGGCCTTTGTTTCAGCAGCGCCATTCCACAAGGATAGCGCTGCTCCAACCCTGCCCTCAATCTTACTGCCGTCGGTGAAGATACGCACAGCCAGATTGCTGTGGTGGTTGTATTGTTCCTCGTCTATCAGGCTGCCGAACTGCAGTGTGGTCTGTTCCGCAGGGTGTGGGGCTTCCAGAGCCGGAGCCATCCGCTCGACCTCCCTGTCTCCTAGTGCAGGCTGGGGCACGCCCCTCTTGGCTTCGTAAAGCGAAGCAACTTCCCTAATCCGAAGGTCAAGAGGGAGTATCCCAGCCAGCAATAGTGCCGAGTTGAGGGAGACCGTGCGGTAGGCTCTACACAGCTTCTGTGCGAATCCCCTTTGGACCACATTTAACTGCTTTATGACCCCTACTTTGTTGGCGGCTGGTGCCCATGCGCTTGCGGCGTACAGCAGCGTTGGCTCGACCACTGCAGTGTAGATGACTCGGACCACTTCGGGGTGTAGGCCCCAACTAACTCGGGCCGCTCTGGCCAGCTGCTTATACATAGCTATCGCCTTTTTACAGGCGGTAGCTATGTGCTTGTTGAAGGTCAATTTTGCGTCTATTGTGAGGCCCAATATCTTGACTTCCTGGGACATCCCAATGCCGATTCCGCCCATGCTCAAGCGTGGCGTGTCATGTTTCAACTTCCGCGTTAACACCATCGCACAAGTTTTGTGCGGTGCGAATTTCAGTTTATTTTTGACACACCACGCTCTACACCACGCTCTACTTTTAAGGTATTCAATTTTATTTATTTAACATTTTATTTAATTACTACGTTGTATTTTACTCTTTTTTATTAAATCACACAGCTTTATTTTATTAAATTAATAGCTCTGTAATAATAGAATTACATATACAGTTTTTATAGGATACCGTTAGACCATTCTTATTGATTATTTCTAGGCTGTCATAGGTAAAAAGGGGGGGGGGGGGGGAGGGGAGGGGGGGTGCTATAGGGGGATGAATTTCTTTCATTTTTTCGTTGTTTTCTTTATCTAGACATTTCGGCAATAATATATATATATATGCTTAGATATTATATATTTATTGACATTTCTTAGTCAGTTAACTTTTTCAGGTTTTTAGGGGATTTTAGGGACAGGTGCTTGATATATTCGTATATTTGTATAATATATTTTGTATATCTAGCGGGGGGAGGGGGATAGTTTAGGCATACGCCGTTGTCGTCCGGGCCAGATAATCCCATTTCTTTTGGACCGGGCACTCCACACTGAAGGCATTATGGTCGGTCCTCTGAAGCTTTGAGTGCAAACAGTTGCAGCACTGCGGTTCATTGCCGGCAACAAATTCCACGCATTTGTCACGCAGATGCGGTCCTCCGCAGTGGCTGCACCTGTCTGCACTCTCCGTACAAAACTTTCGGCCGTGCCCAAATGCCAAACATTTGGTGCATTGGATGAGCGGCGACTGGTCCTCCACCCTAACCCTTTGCAGGTTAAGGTAGAGGGCCCCAGCCTCCGTCATCCTCTGCCACACCTTGGGTCTGACCTGGACGACAACGTGCGCCGTTTTGGGATTTCTTGTCCTTTTTTAAAATTTAATTACTATCTCTCGTTCTTCCTGGTCTAGGTCCTTAAAGACGTTTTGGTTCTGGGAGTAGAGCGCCTGCACCAGATCGTCGTCCTCACTGTCCAAAAAGACGTCTTTTAGGACGACGAGCGGGTTTTTATTTCTCATAGGCGCTACTACCAACCCTTCACCTCGGCTCTCGATCCTTTCACGCACTCTGGTCATTTCTGCTTCTGAGTCGCAACCCAGTATGACCGTCTGGTTCTTTGCCTTCCGGACTTTATTAATTTTTAGGCCTGTTCCCCTGGCATCGACCGCCTTCTTCACCCTGGCGAGCACCTCGTCAGCAGTCTCCTGATTGCCTTCGAGGGTGACCGCCAGCGAGTGAAGTGCCGGTCGATGCCTGGGTTTGGCTGCCGTAACTTGGGCGTAGGTGTGCGAATCTCTTTTTGGGTCGCAAGCCACTTCCGTTATGACCTCCCTTAGCCTGTCGGTTCTGGTGGCGACCTCACCGACAAAGTCGTCGATTCTACCCTCGACGACAGCCGCGGCATGACCAACACTCTTCACCCCTTCTGTAGTGTGGTCAATGCTCTCCTTGACTAGGTCAATCTTGTCGCTGACCTCGACGATCTTATCGACGACCTTGTCGATGATGTCGGAACCGCTATCGGTGTAGTGGTCGGTCATCTCCTGAAAGCTTTTCGCGACCTTCTCTTCAAGGTTGTTGAGCCGCGTCTCTATGTTGATCTCCACCTTTTCCAACCTTTCTATGACTCTCTCCGGTAATTCGAGTGACAAAGGTGGGGAGCGAGTTTTTGATGGTGGAGCAATTTTTTACCCGCTTACTTATTTCAAACAGGATCCGTAGGCACCTATCCGACTGAGTCTCCAGGAAGATCTTTATATCTCTCCTCATCTGAGGGTAATCTTTGACTCTAGATGGGATGTCTTCAAAAGTCTTCATCACTTCCTGGAGAAGTTTGTCGTTTGATGAGGTGGCGTAGACATCGGCCTGCTTTGTGTAAGCTTCCATGTTGTCAACGGATCTTCGTTTTCGTTCAGGTCTGCGGATAAAGGTCCTGGCGGCGTCCAGCACCTGTCCAGACGATCCCGGCGGGCTGGGGGTGGTGGTAGAAGCGAGAACGCCAGAGGCCCCCGCCGACGCCCGTGGCGTTTCGGCTGTTCCCACGAGGGGTCCTCGAACGGCGTCGAATTTCAGGGATATCCCCTTCGGCGCTTCGCGCGCTCCAGAGGGCCCCGCGTTCCCAGAGTGGGAAGACGATGCCGTCTCCTGTGGTCCGCTGGCACTGGCCACTGGCGCTCTCGCTTTTACTGGGGTGCGAATTCCGAGAACCATTTTTGTACTGTTATTCGGCTTGCGTGTATAGGGCGCAGTTAAGAGAACGGGGAAAATTGTCTCAAAAATATAAAAGATATGGTCTAAACCAAAAGCGATAAGTCAGTAATTACTGGTCCCTGTAAAGAGGGGGCCAGCAATTTGTTAATAACAGGTCAGTAAACCCTATGGGTTAGTCGATATGTCGAATTTTTCTAATAAAGTCCAAAAAAATGCACTAAATAAGCTTCTCTGCCCCAAAAAATGGTGCTAGAGTGGTCGCAAAATAATATAAATTATTGTTAAGGTCCGGGCTTACTGCTGTAAAGCAAAATCGCAAATAAAATTTTTTGGTGAAAATCTTTGTCTCCCCTTCCTATAGTAAAAAGGGCGGGTGGGCGAGCAAAATTTTCTACGAGCAAGCGGGTCGTGCGAGGTGTCGGGAGACGCGTCTCAACGCGGGCGAGCTCGCAGCGAGGTTTTCAGCACTACTTTTAGAACAAAAAATTTTGATTATGGTCGAAAAACCTCAAAAAACCACGATATTTAACGAAAAACCCGAGTTCTCAGCGACCTGGTGGGTTTTAAAATCGCGCACAGTGCAGTAAAACCTAGGTAATATTGGCGAGAACTGGATTCCGCAAACAGAAAAGAAATCTAACGTAAGGTTTAGGAGATATAAAATTTTGAAGATTTAAAAATTTTGAAAATAGGGGTAAGTGTTGAAATCAAAAAACCCTTAAGGGGAGGTCAATTTTTATGTGACTGTAGGTCAGCGGTCGCCTAGTTAGGACGATCGGGATCGAAAACAGCTTCAAAAACGCACTACAGGAGTCAAAGATATCACGACTTGTGTTTCTGCAACGCTCCCTTTTTTTTTTTTTTTTTTTTTGGATGGGAAATCATCAAATGACCCCTCCCGCCCTGGGTGAAGCGGTAGGGAGTGTCAGACTTTTACTGACTAAAACCCACCCGTGCTCCTTCATGTGCCCTTTGCGTTCCAGGGCCGCGGTAACTCTTTCGAACAAATTCCGCAACCCTAGCAGGCACCGACCCTATGGGGACCTTATGGCTTGATAGTTTTATGTCGATATCATTTTCCAGTTCAAATCTGGCGAGCCCGAACATAGGACACTCTGTTATCAAGTGCAAGATTGTCTCCTCCGCGGGGTTAGGTTAGGTTAGGTTAGGTTAGGTTAGGTTTTTTTTTTTTTTTTTTTTTTTTTTATACTGATACCTCCAACGTAATCGGAGCCTATTTTAACATTGCGTCTGATTCATACCAGTTCTCGCTTTCATGCCTCTCGTACTTTCATTCTGCATACTACACATTCATTCTTCTCCTTTTATTGCAATTGCGGGTGGGATGCCCGCCTACTGTGGCTTATTTTTCATCTAACTACTGCTTACTTTTATTGTTTTATTTATTTCTAGTACTAGGGTAAATGATTATCTACTGGTGCTTTTATTTTATTTCAGTTTTCCATTTTACTTACGGACTATCTTAACTAGGAGATATTTTACTATAATTACATTTTTCTTATATTTAATCTTTATTCCTTAACTTTAATCTTACATTAATTTAATACTACGGGCTTACATTTTATTACACTTAATTTATACATATATGATTTGCTTTAATATTATTAAATATTAGGCCATCATATTTTACTTACTATTTCTATTGTTAACAATCTTAATTATTTCTTTGCAGTACTTAATAAACCCAGTGCCGGTTTTTAGTTTAATTAGCGATGGTAGGTTATTAATCGTGACACTTATGTCAAGTTCGTACTCTACTTGGTTTCTCCGTTTCGAATATACTGGGCATTCGGCCAATATATGTGGCACGGTCTCTTCAATACTCGGGTCGCATTGGCATGATGGGCTATCTCTGAGTTTGAAGCGGTGTAGATATTCGGCAAACCCGCCGTGTCCAGTTAACATTTGAGTTGTTAAAAATGTTTTGTCCAGTTTCATTACTGTACTGTGGGCATCTGCTGCTGATGGGAAGAATATCTTAGTTGTTTTTGCAGTCTGGGATGTTTGATATCTTTCGTCCCATTCACGGATCGATCTTAACCGCAGTGTGCGTTTCACATATGACGTTGGACACAGGTCGTAGTCTGGTTTCTTTTTGGAACCTACAGCGGCTTCCTTGGCGAGTTGATCGGCTCTCTCATTTCCCTCCAACCCGACGTGGGCTTTTATCCAGAATAACTTAATTTGTTTATTCTGTCGAGAAGCTGTCTCTATGTTTCTCCTTGCTTCTACCGCTAGCGGGTGGAGGGAGTCGAGGTTAGTGACAGTCTGGAGTGCTGACATAGAGTCGCTGTAGATTCCAAAGGTGTTCGCTCTTATTTCTACGATCCTCCTGGTCGCTTCCCGTATCGCCAGCAGCTCGGCCTGGTAAACAGTGCAATATGACGGCAGACAAAGTTTGACTGGCTTGGTCTCGGCTTCTCCAGTCCAGATGGACAGGGCTGCTCCGACTTTGCCGTCTAGTTTGCTGCCGTCTGTGAAGATCTTGACCCTATAGTTAGAGTTTGCCACTAATTCTTCTTCGTCGACCAGGCTTGTGAACTGCAGGTCCATGTGCGAGGCAGGATGAGGTGCGTTGATCGCTGATGCCATCCGCTCGATCTCCCGGTCACCCAGCCCTGGTAGTGGCGCCCCCCTCTTGGCCTCGTACAGAGAGGCTACCTCCTGTATCCGAAGGTCAAGGGGTAGCAGTCCAGCTAGCAACAGCGCTGAGTTCAGGGAGACCGTGCGGTAGGCCTTGGAGATTTTCTGGGCGAAATCTCGTTGGACCATATTCAACTGCTTTTTCACGCATAACTTCCTTGCTGCCGGTGCCCACACGCTGGCTGCGTAGAGAATGATTGGTTCGACCGTTGCCACATATATTGTACGAATTATTTCTGAGGACAATCCCCAGCTTGCCCTTGCTGCTTTCGCCAATTTCTTATATATACCTATGACTTTCTGACATTGGATCGAGATGTGTCTATTAAATGTTAGTTTTTTGTCGATTATGACCCCTAGTAATTTGATTTCCTCAGTCATATTTATAGAAATACCCCCCATGCTGAGTCGCGGTTCATCATATTTTGTCCTCTTTGTGATCGTCATTGCGTTCGTTTTGTGGGCGGCAAATTTCAATTTGTTGTTCCGTCCCCATAACTCGATGAGTTGTAGGGTATTGTTTGCTTGCACTTCTATTTCTAAGGCTTCTATCCCTTCGAAAACAAGAACAACATCATCGGCGAATGCCTGACAGTATACCCCCCTTCCTTCCAGGTCCCTGAGGAGAGGGTCGAGCAAAAGGTTCCAAAGAGTAGGGCCCGCTATTGAACCTTGAACGCAGCCTTTGGTGGTCTTCGTGCTAAACTCTTTTCCACCATAGCGGACCTTCACTTTCCTGTCCTCCAGGTAACTGCCCATGACTTTTCTGATGGTGGCGGGGCACCGCTCCTCATAGAGCCTCAGCCTCAGCGCTGGCCACCATGCGTTGTCGAAGGCTCCCTCTATATCCAGCGACACCAAAGTGAGCGTTTTCTTCTGTTCAAGCCCTTTCCTGATGTGTCGCATCAAGGAATAGAGGGAGTCTTCAGTGCTTTTTTGAGGCATAAACCCGTATTGGCAGCTGCTCGTTCTTGGCAAAAGATGATGTCTTAGTCGGTAAACTATCATTTTCTCGTAAATTTTGCCAAGAATCGGGAGAAGCCCGATCGGCCGGTACGACTTCGGGTCTTTATACGTGGACTTGCCTGGTTTTTTGAGCACTACGACTACAGCCTCTTTCCAAGCTCTTGGGAAGTGGTGCATTTTAAGGCACATGTTATAGAGTGACAGGAAGAGTTCTCTATCGTTGTTTATGGCTGCCAGGCATATGTCGGCAGTGAATCCGTCTGCACCTGGCGCTTTCTTAAGATTAAAGGACGCACTAGCTCTCCTCAGTTCTGACAATGTAAATGGGGGCTCGGAGGAGTCATCTTCGTCAGCCCCATTCACCCTGTCCGCCATTTCTCTGACTTGTTGGTGGAAGTCGGTGTCAGTATCCACTGAGTCCTGGGGATAGAAAGACTCGGTTAGCAGTTTGACTGACTCTTCGGCATTCAGGGTTTTTCCTTGGTATTCTAGGAGCGTGTCCTCTTCCCGTTTGGTGACTCTGCCGATGACCCTGTATATACCATCCCACACGCGTTAGGTTAGGTTAGGTTTTTTTTTTTTTTTTTTTTTTTTTTTTTTGGCAGGAGTGGGAAATCCTCATGGACGCCTCTACCGCCCACACTGTGAGACGGTAGGGGCAGTGCCGGACTCTTACCGGCTAAAACCCACTCCTGCCATGCTAGTTGTCCTCTGACATAATCAGAGCCATTGTTTTGGCAATTTCAAAATTGTCCAGTCATTTCGAATGATTGTGGACTCTTAGCTATAACACACTTAACTATAAAATACATAAAATACTCGATGCGGCTTCGCTAAACGATAGCTATGATGAGATAAAGGCTAATCAATAAATATATATATATGTTTTCCATTTTTTTTTTTTTTTTTTTTTTTTTTTTTTTTTTTTTTTTTTTGTTTTTCTTTATTGTTAGGTACTTAAACTATATACTGGCTATATAACTTAGTATCCTAATTACGTACTCTTATTTCTATTAATAACTATGTTTCCTATTCTAATGCAGTACTTTAAAAAGTTTTCTCTGTTTCTTCCAGCCATAAGACGTGGAAGATTCCTTTTCTGTAGTTTTAGGTCAAGCCTATGTTCTAGGTCATATCGTGCTGAGGCGGTTATTGGGCATTCCAAAAGGATATGCAGGACGGTTTCCTCTACACTTGGCTCACAGGCACACGATGAATTCTCTTTACACTTGAAACGTTTCAGGTATGAAGAGAATCCACCGTGCCCCGTGAGGATCTGGGTCGTAACACTTGTCGTGTCGATCTTCCGTACGATGCTGTACGCCGCAATCGCATCCGGGAAGAACAGCTTCGTTCCGGAGGCTGTTTCCCCCGACTTGTATCTCTCGTTCCATTTGTCAAGCGTCCCCATACGGATTTGGCGCTTGGCAAATGATACGGGGCACAGATCATAGTCCGGCTTCTTCTTCGACCCCAGGGCGGCCTCCTTGGCGAGTTGGTCGGCTCGCTCATTGCCCTCCAGTCCTACGTGGGCTTTGATCCAAAACAAGGAGACACTCTTATTTTGGAGCCTGCAGCGTCTTATAATGTCCCTTGTTTGGACCGCCAGTGGATGGGGGGCAGAGACGTTGGCAACCGTCTGGAGAGCCGCCATGGAGTCGCTGAAGATGCCGAACTCGCTTTCCCTGTGTTTTAAGGCCTCCGCAGCCGCTCTTTGTAGGGCCAATAGTTCCGCCTGATAGACGGTACAGTATGACGGCAAGGTAAGTTTGAGGGCCTTTGTTTCGACAGCGCTATTCCACACGGATAGCGCCGCTCCAACCTTGCCCTCAATCTTACTGCCGTCGGTGAAAATTCGCACAGCGAAATTATTATGGGCGTTGTAATGTTCCTCGTCTATCAGGCTGCCGAACTGCAGTGTGGTCTGTTCCGCGGGGTGCGGGGCTTCCAGAGCTGGAGCCATCCGCTCGACCTCCCTGTCTCCTAGTGCAGGCTGGGGCACGCCCCTCTTGGCTTCGTAAAGCGAAGCAACTTCCCTAATCCGAAGGTCAAGAGGGAGTATCCCAGCCAGCACCAGTGCCGAGTTGAGGGAGACCGTGCGGTAGGCTCTACACAGCTTCTGTGCAAACCCTCTTTGGACCACATTTAACTGCTTAATGACCCCTACTTTGTTGGCGGCTGGTGCCCATGCGCTTGCGGCGTACAGCAGCGTTGGCTCGACTACTGCGGTGTATATTGTTCGGACCACTTCGGGGTGTAGGCCCCAACTAACTCGGGCCGCTCTGGCCAGCTGCTTATACATAGCTATCGCCTTCTTACAGGCAATAGCTATGTGCTTGTTAAAAGTTAGTTTTGCGTCTATTGTGAGGCCCAATATCTTGACTTCCTGGGACATCCCAATGTCGATTCCGTCCATGCTCAAGCGTGGCGTGTCATATTTCAACTTCCGCGTTAACACCATCGCACAAGTTTTGTGCGGTGCGAATTTCAGTTTATTTTTGACACCCCACGCTCGAACATGTTCGAGAGCGGCATTGGCACGCCCCTCGATTTCCACTGCCGTTTCACCGTCGAAAAGCATAACTACGTCGTCGGCGAATGCCTGGCAGTAGAAACCCTGGCCCTCCAACTGCTTCAAGAGCGGGTCCAGAAGCAGATTCCAAAATATTGGACCTCCAATAGACCCCTGGACGCAACCTTTGCTTGTCGACCTTCTGCTCTCCTCCCCCGCGTACCTCACACTAACCTTCCTGTCGCTAAAGTAGCTGCTGACTACTCGTCTCAAGTTCACAGGACACTTTTCCTCAGCCAATCGTACCTTAATGGCAGGCCACCACGCGCTGTCGAAGGCTCCCTCTATATCTAATGACACAAGTGTTACAATTTTCTTTTGAGTCAACTTGGTGCGGATGTACTGCACAAGAGTATAGAGGGAGTCTTCTGTGCTCTTTTGGGGCATAAAGCCGTATTGGCGAGTACTGATCCTGGGGAGCAAGTAAAACTTGAGACGAGCAACCAGCATCTTCTCGTACACCTTCCCTAGAACAGGCAAAAGCCCAATCGGCCTGTAGGACTTGGGTATGGTGTACGAGTCTTTGCCTGGCTTTCTCAGCACAACCACCGTTGCTTCTTTCCAGGCCTTTGGGAAATGGTGGTAAGCCAGGCATTTGTTAAGCAGCGCCAGGAAGAATGCAGGGTCGCAGTATATAGCCTGAGAGCAGATGTCCGCTGTGAAGCCGTCGGCTCCCGGGGCCTTTTTAGGGTTAAACGACTGCACAGACCTATCGAGCTCGCTTTGGGTAAACGGTGGGTCATGCCGTTCATCATGACTCCACTCGTTTACCAATTCTGCCAGTTGTCGTGTTTGGCGATGGTCTATGCTGTCGTCCTCCTCACGGTCCTCGGGATAGAAACACTCGGCCAGCAGCCTCACAGAGCCCTTCGCGTCCAGGGTTACCCCTCCTGTTTGCAGCGGCAGATCTTCCTCTCTTGAAGAGACCTTCCCCATTACTCTGAAGATCCCTTCCCAGACACCTTCTTTTGTTTGCTTGCTGCAGAACTCCTTCCAGCTTCCCTCATGTGCTTTTTTAGCCGCTAAAAGATATTTTTCCTTCTCTTCCAGGTACAGACTGACGACCATCGCTCTCCGGACCGGCGCAGCGTTCTTGATTCGGCGTTTCCTGGTGGCGACCAGCCTCTTCATCCTCGCGAGTTCCTCAGACCACCACGGCAAGGTAAGTATTTGCTTGGATTTTTTAGTAGGTATCGAACGCACACATGAGTCTGTTATGGCTTTGGTGTAGGTGTTTACAACCTGTTCTATTTCGTTGGTGTTGTTTATTTTAGCCATTTCTTCAACAGATAGGTTATTTTCGAGCATAATTTGAGACAGTTTCGCACGAAACTGTCCCCAATTAGCCTTCTTGGTGTTGAACCTTCTTGTGGTGCGTTCGATACGGATCCCTTCTGCTTTTTGCATACTAATACTAAACGATATGCCGTTGTGGTCGGAACTCGTGAGTCCTTCCTCTACTCGCCAGCCATCCACCAGGATCAGCATGTCTTCAGAACACGCCGTCACGTCCACGTGGCTGCTGTACCTGGTGCCTCCTCTTATGGTGTCAAACGTCGGGGTGTCTCCAAAGTTGAGGACATGTAACCCCCATTCGTCCAAGGCCCCACACATCAGCTCTCCCCTCGCGTCTTCGCTGCTGCTGCCCCACCAAGTACTTTTTGCATTCGCATCTCCTCCAATGACCAATTTGCTCGCACCAACCTCTCGTGTTATACGCTGCATATGCTCCAGGTATGGCTCCACGGGCTTGTCGGGCTCGAAGTAATAGGACACCAGCGTGATCGTCCAGGCTTTGGTTTGGATTCCCACCACAACGATGTTGTTTGTGGTGAGTTGCGGGTACTGCAGTACGTCCAAGTTGCTATCAAGGACAGCAATTGCCGCCTTTACAGTCCCTTCTCCTCCCTCAGAGCTCTGGAAGACCCTTACGCCCCGGTAGCCCTTCACTCTTTTCACCCGACCCACGTAGGGCTCCTGGAGCAATGCAACGGCCGCCTTTCTGCTTTGGGCTTCTAGCAGAAGCTCGCTGGTGGCGAGTTGGCTACGCTGCAAATTGGCCTGGAGTATTTGGTACTTGGTGGTGGCTGCGGGGACCACCTCAGCAATACGCTATCGAGGATCGCGCCAGTGCATCCCACTTGCGGCGCACGGGGCACTCAGAGCTGAATGCGCTGTGCTCGGTGTTTCCAATTTTGGATCTGGTGCAGTTAATACACTTCGCTGCCTCGCCCAGCAGTCTATCTGGGCAGTCCGCCCTAAGATGCAGACCGCCACAGTGGCTGCATAAGTCGGCTGGGTCTTTGCAAAGCCGTTTGCTGTGACCGTAGGCTAAGCAGCGTGTGCACTGCACCAGAGGCGTCTGATCCTCGACGCGCACAATCTGGAGGTCTATACGGAGCTTGCCTCCTTCTATGGCCCTCCTCCAGATTGCGGGGGAAACACCGAGGACTATGTGGTTCGTATGTTGGTTACGTGTCCTCCTGCGGAACTTAATAGTCATTTTGAGGTCCTCGCCCTCGAGGCCGTGAAGGAGTTCCCGATTCTGATTCCTGAGGGCTTTCAGGACTTCCTCATCACTATGTATGAGTAAGACATCCCTCAGTATCAGAAGCGGGTCCTTATTCGTCACTTCCTCGACGACGAGGCTCTCCCCGACTGCCTCTAGACGCTCCTTAATCTTTCTCCTTTCTTCCTTCGACCTACATCCCATGATGACCTTCCTGTCTTTGGCTTTCCTAACGCGTTCCACCTGCACCCAACCTTCTTTTGCGTCGACCGCCTTCCGAACCCGTTCCAGTATTTCATCCCCGGTTTCCGTTTCCCGTGTTGAGGAGACGACCACGGAGTGCAGCGTCATTCGCCCCGGTGCCGGAACCCCGGTTTGGCTTTTGTGCGCGGCCACCGCAGATGCGTATGTCTTCTCCTCAACAATGGAAGCCGCGCTCGAAACCAGAGCTTCTTTAAGGAGTCCCATCTGAGCCATGCTTTCTTTTAACAGGGAACTGTTTTCTTCAAGCAGCCGCAGTTGGAGTTCCATTTGGCTGTCTTGGTGTTCCCTTTGGATGGGTGGAGAAATAGGGCCGGGAGTCGGAGTGGTCACAGGTTCTACAGGACTCTTCCTCTTCTCCGACTCTTTGACTATCTCGAAGAGCCGATTTATCGCACCGAGCACCTCCGTCTTTATCTCGGTCTTCAGGTTTCGAGAGTTGCCCAAATGCAGCTTAGCTTTGTTTAGGCAAGCTCTCGCTTCCGCCGTCAAGTTCGGGTATTTTAGCTCAGGCTTCCTTGCTACTCCGGTATCATCTGAGGAAGAGCGACGCGTTCCCAGAGAGCTGGTCATCTTCTTTGCGGTTGTGAGTGCTGGTGGTGGAGTGGCGCTTGGGTTTGGGTTGGCTGGAGACTTTGCCTGAGGCTCTGTTTTCCCAGCCTCCCATTCCCCGATGCTTCGCCTAACACTCAGTTGCGAAGTCCCAGGCCTCTCTGCGGAACGCGGCGAGCCCCCCGCCCCCTGTGAGGAAGAGCTCACGTCCTTTTTGGCCGGTGTGCGGTACATGGTGGCGGATTGTGTGGTGAAGGTGGAATTCATTCAGGCCTTAAAGGTTTTGATTGATTTCGCCCGAGGACAACAAGAATTCAAAATCGGACTGTCCCTGTAAAGGGGGGATCAGTAAAAGAAAAATGATTTAAAAAGTCAGTGAAAAGAAAAATAAGTGACTGCAAAATGTAGTCACGTCAATAATATGAAATAAAATTATGGTCAGGTTTTGTGAGTGTCAGATAAAGGCGATACCTACTGAAAAAATGCACTAATTTCAGTCCCTGGCACTCCACAGTAATGAAAGTATCGGAAAATTTTTTAAAAACGAATAAAAATATTTTTCCCAAAAAGGACTACCTTTCCTATAGTACAGTAACGAAACTAAAATGGGTGGGTGGGCGGGCAATTTTTTGCAGTCCTACGCAAGCTAGACGCGCGTGCGAGGTGTCAAAAGACGCGTCTCGTCGCGAGCAAGCCCACGGGAACGTTTTCAGAATTACTTTTGGAAGAAATTTTTTGAAAAATGGTCAAAAAACCACTTTTTTTTGAGGAAAAACCGAGTTTTCAGCGACCTGGAAGGATTTCAATTCGCGCACAGCGCCGGGAAACCTAGGTTAGTATGGCGAAAACCCGATTCCGCAAACAGAACGGAAATCTAATGTAAGGTTTGAAAGTTATAAATTTTTAAAGGTGTTAAATTTTGAAAAATAGGGGTAAGTACTAAAAATAAAACCACCCTTGCAGGAAAGTCAAATATTTTGTGTCAATTAGTTAGCGGAGGCCTATCTACAACGATTGCTGTCGAAAACCGCTTCAAAAAAGCTTTACAGAAGTCTGACATATCGCGGGTTAGGTTAGGTTAGGTTAGGTTAGGTTTTTTTTTTTTTTTTTTTTTTTTTGAAGAATATTTACCGCGGACATATGCGTCCGCGCCCTTGTTTACTTGGCTTTTATTGTTTACATAATTGTTTACATATTTACTCAGTTCCGTCTCCCCATCTCAGTGGGACGGCTGATTTAACTTCCTTACTTATAATATCCTTATAACTACGTGAGTCCACCTCTGACTCATTTTTTTTTTTTTTTTTTTTTTTTTTTTTTCTCCTATAACTACTATTTCTTTTTTTATGTATTTTTATTTATATTATTACACTACTTGTTAATTCATTGTTAGTTTGTTATTATATAGGTTATTTCTAGGTAACATTATTTCTTAACATAACGACTGGACTTACATTCCTTTTTTTTTGTTATATTTTTCTAGTTAATCATTCTTTTTTTTTTTTTTTTTTGACACTACATTGTTTGTTTTTTTTTTTTTTTTTTTTTTTTTTTTTTTTTTTTTTCGCCTGTTTACAATATTGCCACTATTTGTTACTTAGTATGTACTAGTCTAGTGTTACATTATTTTGTTTCGTTTTTGGAACATAAGTTTCCATTACTTATTTTTACTACAATACAATAATTTTGACATTTCACTTTTTTTTTTTTTTTTTTTTATGGTTACGGGATTGGGTGGGATGTTGGAAATTTTATGGGACTTGGTTTCTACTTTGTTGGTTATATTCTTTTATTGAGGGCTTTCACCACCTCCATCAGGGCCTCCACGACAGCGGTGTCTCGATGCTGCATGGCCGTCTTGAGGTTGTAATCGACGACCATTTTGGTTGACGCATCCATCGCTTTCCGGGCAAAACGCCCTATTGCGTCGCCGGTGTCGTCCGAGTAGTAGACACAGTTGGAGGTGTGTCTTGACACTGCAACGACCGCGTGGGAGACGCTTTCATGGATTTGGAGCCTCCTTGACTTGGTGTTTATTATGACGACGCTGTCGCAGGTCAACCCCTGAGCCTCGTGTATGGTCAGGATACGCGACCCTACGCCGGAACCGTACCCCTGGTCGGCAAGAGAGGCTTTCTCCTCCTGTGTGTGGACCAGGAATAGGGTATTAAGGGCGGTTTCCGGTATTCGCGCACCTGTATACGCTGCGACTCTCAGGGAGTGGGCCCGCGACAGCGACGTCTTGGAGGAGTATATACCTGGGTATATCTCACTCAGGGCCAGTGGTATGTCCATGGGGTTCCTATGCGTGCAGAGCAGCTCCTGGGTGATGCCAGCCACCAAGTTTGGACGGGTATACCTCAACTCGAATAGGTTCTCTCTGTCCAAAAATGGTAGCTGATTTACGTCCCCGATTAGAACGACCTCGCTCGCTCCAGACAACCTTACTGCCATGACTACGGCCCCAAAGTGGTTCATGAGGGCTTCGTCGACCGTGAGGCGACGGCATTTCTCCTCCTTTCTGAACCCGTTGGCTAAAATTGAGGCCATAGTGCGCACCTTGGTCTTGACCTGATCTCCATAGCGGCGCGCCAGCTGTTCTCTGAGATCTTTGGCAGCTTCGGTTGTTGTGGTCACTACGATGTCGCTCTCCTCGCTGAAGTGTTTTACCACCCACGTTGTTTTGCCGCATCCTGGCACCCCGTTTATCCACTCGATGCTGGGTATCGCCCAGTGCACCTCCGATGCAGAGTCCGAGACTCCCGAGACGGATTGCGCCATCTCGAGAATCTTGTCGTCCAGCATAATTTTGGTGCACTTGGCGGTAACCACCACCGGGTCTTCCTCAGGTGTCTGGAAGGTCAACTTCCCTGAGCGCTCCGTCTCCGTTTTGTCCAGGGGTACGAAGCCACTTGTCGCGCTGTAGGCTACTGTGTACGACCCCTTCATTTCCCCTGAGATAACCTGGGAATTGGAGTTGTCGTACACCGCTGCCTCTGCTTCCTTGAGTAGGACCCCCAGCAGGCCCTCGTTTTTCCTTTCGAAGGTCTGCAGGATCTTCTTGCATGTTGCCAGGTTTACCTCTCTGGTTGCCCTGACCACTGCTACGTACTCAAGGAATGCGCTCTTGACGTGGTCCGTGACGCCCGAGTTTGCTGCCAGGGTCGGCGGGCTGACTTGCCCCCTCTCCGCCCTGGTTGGTTTCGGTTTAGGTGGTGCCTTAACTTTTTGGGGTTGTGTCATGAATTTTTCCACTGCCCGCTCCTGCCTTTCTGTTGGTGATGGGCGGCTGGTTCCCGGGAGCAGTGCTTTGAGGAAGGTGCCAATTGTCCTTAGGTGGCTTGCGGACCGGGCTCGGTCCTCAGGGCTGGTGGTTTTTGCCCGTGCCTTCCTTTCTTTTTCTTCGGCAACCTCACGCTGTGCCCTTTCAGCTCCGCTCATGGTGGTAGGGCTTGTCGCGCTGCCCTTGCGGTCCATGGGGGCTTCGAGAAAACTCAGGGTTTCCCCTCTATCCTCATAGACCACTAGCTCGTGCTGTTCTGAGGCTTTCAGGCAGCCGAGTCGGTCTGCGACTTCTCCTCTGTCCCACCCTATCGCCATGGCGTCGACGCTGATGATGCGAGCTGTCCCACTCTCCCCCGCCCGCCCCATCTCCCGGAGCAACGAGCTCGCCTGGGCAAATGGAGTCTCCGCTCTCCACTCGAGTAGTGCGATTGTCTTACCTTTGAATCGCACTAAACGGCACTTATGGGCGGCCACCTCCACCTGCTGTAGCGCGGCATATTTGCTACCTTTTATGCTCGCTTTGGTCGTGCTCCCGTTGATTAGGGCGGCCAGGCCCGGTGAGATGGGAATTCGGGCTCTAGCTCGGCTTGAGCCAATACAGAAACTGATGCCGAGTTTTTCGGTTTCCCTGTTCATGAACAGGGCCACCCCACGGAGTCTGATGCCTGGAACTCCGCTTTCCCCGCATGCCAAGAACTGTGTGACTGACATGGTGGGTTGGGGTGGTTGTGGATCAGCCTCTGTAGTCGATGCCGCTGGCACTGCCCCCGGTGCAGGCTGTGGGTCTGCGTTTGTAGACGGTGTCGTTTGTAGTGTTGTGAGTGTTATTGTGTTTGTTGTAAATGTTACCGTAGTTGGTGTTGTCGTGATTGTTGTGACTATTGATGTTTGAGTGTTGTGAGTTGAGGTATTTGTTAGTGGTGGGTTTGTTGCGGTGGTGTTTTGTCGGGTAGGTGGTGGTTGGACTCGACTTCGTGCGGGGGCTTCAGATTTGTTTGGCCAAGCTGCGACTGTGGCTACCCTGCTCGCAAACGCCAGGAATGGGGTCCTCGTTTTTGGTTTTTCCATGAACTTATGGAGTGAGGACTGGCTCAGCTGGAGTCCTGTGCTTTGCTCCAGCTCCATTCTTTCGAGGCAAAACCTCGGGCATTCAAGAAGCAGGTGCCAGACTGTTTCCTCACTGGTCTGGTCGCAGATGCACGAGGGACTGTCTTTGAGGTGGAAGCGGTGGAGGTATGATGCAAACCCTCCGTGCCCTGTCAGAATCTGAGTGTGGGTTGGTTCCAGGACTGTGTCTCTAAGGGTTCTTTTCGCCACTAGGACGTCCGGGAAGAACACCTTCGTGACCGCACCCGTACTCGAGGACTCATAACGCGCTTGCCACTTCTTGACTGTCCCCTCCCGTATCTTCCGTCTCACGTATGATACGGGGACCTTGTCGTAGTCCGCTGTCTCCTTTGTGAGAGCTGCCTCCTTGGCCAGCTCATCTGCTCTCTCGTTCCCGGCTGTTCCCACGTGAGCCTTAAGCACCCGGGCCGTCTGTTCACCCACAGCGACGTCTTGGAGCAGGTGTTTGTTTTGTGCTAGTAAGAGATCTATGATCTCCCCGTCGCTGTAGCTGGACAGAACACCCTTTATACATGCCAGTGGGTTTTGGGGCTTCGACTCCTGGACTTTGAGCCCGCCGTTCTTCCTGAACTGGTCCTTGACCAGGTTCAGATCGGCTTTACTGGCGCACCTCAGGACGACCTTCTGGTTTCGGGCCTTCCTGACTGTGTCGACCTTGGCTCCTGTCGTTTTTAGGTCCAGGGCTTCCCTGATCCTCTCGATCACGTTATCGCCAGTGTGCTGGGGATCCGTGGACGAGATGATCAGGGTGTGGTTCGGTTTTAATTGTTGTTGCGGTTTTGTGGGGGGTTTTGGTATACTGGCCACCTGGGCAAAGGTTTTCGGACCCTGCTGAATCTGTTGCGGTTTTTCCGCTTTGCCCAGGTCGGCCACCCCTTTCTCGATGTTTTGGAGGTGTTTTTTAACCTCCACCACTGCGAGCTCTGCCTCCAAGTTCGGCACTGCCGAGGGCTGGGTGGGGGGTTCTTTGTCCCGCAGTACGCGGAGGTCTGCTGATACGATTTCCAACCTTTCCGCTAGGGGCTGCAGGTGTTCCTTTATAGACTCTGTTTTTTGTAGAGGGGGGGGGGACGGAGGCGCAGGTTTGCTCAGCAGTTCTTGTAGCTGGGCTTTGACTGTGCCTATTTCCTCTTCAAACCTCAAGTTTGTGAGGAAATCCCTGTCTGCCTCCGACCCCCGGCTTTGATCCGCTCCTAGCTGGGTGGGATCAGGCTTGAGCTTTTCCATTTCTTTCCGGAGCACGTCCAGCTGGTTGGAGATGCTGGTCATCTGTGTCTCCAGTCGGGACATTCCACCACTCGAGAGGTCCCCTTTGGGAGCTCCAGGTGTCTTCTCCATGTCCTGCCGGGTCATCTCGTGCTCCTTCGAGTTTTTAGCGGAAGCTGCCCTGATCTCTTCTTTGACCTCCTTTAGGCCCTTGAATGCCTCAAGGGTCTCGTGGCCCAGCCATTCGCGGATTGTCTTCGCCTCCTTTTTGGTGTCTGTCAGGTCGGTTCTCATGAGTGAGAGCTCGGTCTTCAGCGTCATGACTTCTCGAGTATGAGCTCTCTCGACCCGCACTAGTTCTTGTGCGTGTCGAGAACGCTCCTTCTCGAGATTAAACTTGTGTCTCGCTCTTGAGTCCGCTAGAGACTGAACCGTCTCATATAGGCCATGTAGGCACTCAAGAGCGGTGACCTTGCACTCCCGCTTCATATTTCCCGCCGTCTCCAAGGCAGACTTCCCCCTCTGGAGCAGGTCGTTTGCCTCCCTCGTCGCCAGATCCATTTGGACACCTGTCCCCCTTCTCGGTGTTCGGTACAGGATGCTCTCCCTCTCAGGTCTGGTGTCCTGACCCGCCGAAGAGGCCACAGAGCTTTCCTCATCCGATATGATCCGACGAGGGGGGGATATGCCACACTGCTCCCACTGGATCACCACCTCCGAAACCCTACTAGTGCGTTCTCCCACTAGTGGCCCAGGCCCTGATGGTGTCGTTCCCGAGATGTGTGACGCCCCCACAGACCCGTCTGAGACTTCGGGCTGTGGTTCCGACGACGCCCTCGGGGTTGGGGCCGGGTATTGTGGCGGCACGGATGGATGCGCCGCTCTCTCGGACACCGCTGTCTTAGTGGTGTTCTTAAGTACCTTCTTTCGGAGGTTGGTGGAAGCGCTCGCAGATGTTTTTCGCGATGCGGCTGACGCAGAGCTTGACGTCGACATGGTTTTGTGAGTTAAGGATGGATAAGGGTTGGTTGGACTGGTTTTTTTTTTTTTTTTTTTTTTGGGTTGGGTGATTGGGTGAGGTTTCCCTATATTCTAAAGGTGTTAGTATAAATTACGGCTATGTTAGTTGTTGTTATTTGTGTTGTATTAAGGTTGTTTTTTTTTTTTTTTTTTTTTTTTTTTTTTTTTTTTTTTTTTTTTTTATTAATTTAAATTAGAGGTGGACTCACGGAAGGAAGTTCTCGCTGGTGTTCTGCGACTGCGTCCGTCCGATGAGGAGTCCGGTCTGACAGAGCTCGATGTTGGTAAGCTCTGGGGCGATGGTGGTGTTATTGGCGGGTTCAGTTTGTGGGCGTCGGGTCCGTGGATTGGCAGTTACGCGCGTTCTCGCTGATGTTGCTCGCGAACGGTGCTGAATTCCGGGATTCGCTAGGGGCCAGATTTTAGGGCTCTTGATGCCCTTTCAAATGACACCAATCTCGGTCTTCTAGCACCAGGGGTTACGGAGTTAACTTGCGGGGGGGTGAGGTAGTCCCGAGGGGGGAGGGGGGGGGAAGGTTTCGTGGGGAGGCGATAGGGGGTGGGGTCTTGGGTGGGGGCCTTGGGGGTCTTAGGGGGAGGTGAGGGGTGGTGGGGTCTTAGGGGGTCGTCACTCGTGTGGTGGTTTGGAGGTTTACGTTGGAAGGGGTATTCCCAGGTTGGGAGGGGGTGGTTGCGGAAAGTAAAAGGGGGGTATTGATTAAGGGGGGGGGGGGGTATATAAAGGAGGGGGGATTTCCCGGGGGCTGTGGCTGGGTCTTGGGAAGCCAAGTACTTTGAGCCCAAACTCAGGGGGGGTAGGGTGAAGGGTTCAGGAGTTCCCTCAGGACTTACGTATGCGCTGATGCGGAGCTGGAGCGGATTCTTCACGTCGGTCCGCGTGATGGCTGGTGTGTTGGAATAATTCTTCGGCCGGCTTCGGAGTCTTCACACAAGGCTGATATATTAAAGAAAAGCACGTGGTGACAAAAAGTGTGGTTATACCACGCGGTTTGAGGTTGTTTTTTGGTAATAACCTCGTGCTTTTTGGCGATCTTTGTACCTTTATATCTTTCTTGGTTTCCCTCCGATTTCCAAGATTCTTACGCCGTTGAATTTGTCTTTGTCTCCTCACTGGTCTCAAGGTAATTTGACATTCACTGAACACCGCTGAACACTTTTTGTGCCTCTAAACTCAACGCGACTATTTTTCGTGAATTTTTGACGCGGAGTTGATGTTAGCTGTGGCTTGTTCGACCGGTTACTGGGTTAGGTTAGGTTAGGTTAGGTTAGGTTAGGTTAGGTTAGGTTAGGTTAGGTTAGGTTAGGTTAGGTTAGGTTAGGTTAGGTTAGGTTAGGTTAGGTTAGGTTTTTTTTTTTTTTTTTTTTTTTTTTTTTTTTTTTTTTTTTTTTTTTTTTTTTTTTTTTTTTTTTTTTTTGTTTTGGCAGGAGTGGAAAATCCCCACGGACACCTGAACTGTCTCTCGGTCTAATGAGCCCAGAGCCAGTTCAGGTAGTGTCGGACTCGAACCGACTAAAAACCACTCCTGCTCTGCTGATGTCCCTCTGACGTTGTCAGAGACCTTGTTGATTCATGTTTATTAATATCTGTGCTAAAATTTAAAAACTTTATTTAAAAACTACTAAACTACAAAAAATTAAAAGTCAATTTTGAGTAACTATATAGAAGTAAGACGGTTATTTTCCATGCTTGCCGCGTTATATTCTTAATTAATATAAGGGAAGCATGGATTACCCCGCCTTACTTCTTTTTACGACCCTACCTACAATTTCCAAACAGTATTTCAACAAGGTCTCTCTGCACTTTTTATTTACAAAAAGAGCTCCCATGCTGTCTTGGCTTAGTCTGGTCCGCAGCTCCTGTTCGATTTCCATCCTCTCCCTTCCGAACACAGGACACTCGAACAGGATATGCGGAACAGACTCCAGCACACCCGGCTCACAGATGCACGATGGGTTCTCCTTACACTTGAAGCGATGCAAGTATTCGGAGAACCCACCGTGCCCCGTCAAGAGTTGGGTCAACACCCCGGTCGGTTTAATTTGGCGGACTATTGGGAAGGCGTCGATGGCGTCTGGGAGGAAGATCTTGGTCACTGAGGCTGTTGTTCCAGTTCTATACCTCCGGTTCCATTCGTCAAGCGACCCCATGCGGATCTGCCGCTTGACGAATGATACCGGGCAGCGGTCGTAGTCCGGTCTCTTTTTGCTGCGCAGTGCCGCCTCCTTAGCGAGGTGGTCTGCGCGTTCATTCCCGTCCAGTCCAGCGTGTGCCTTTATCCAGAACAAAGAGACAACTTTGTTCTGGGATAGAGCCACGTTGAGGTTCGCTCTCGCCTCCACTGCCAGAGCATGGAGGGAACCCTGGTTTGTGACAGTCTGCAGTGCCGCCATTGAGTCACTATAGATACCAAAGGTTCCCTCCCTGCGTCGCAGGATTAGGCGCGTGGCTTCGCATACGGCCAGGAGTTCTGCCTGGTAGACAGTACAGCAGGTTGGCAGGCTAAGCTTTTGGGACCTAATCTCGGCAGCACTGTCCCAGATGGACAGCGCTGCTCCGACTTTGCCCTCGAGCTTGCTGCCGTCGGTAAAAATCCGAATGGCCTGGCTGTTGTGGGACTCCACATGAGACTGATCTACCAAGCTCACGAACCCCATGGCCGTATGTTTTGCCGGATGTGGAAGCTCCGCAAATGCCACCACCCGCTCCACCTCGCGGCCCGCAAGTGACGGCTGAGGTACCCCACGCTTTGCCTCGTACAGAGCGGCTGCCTCCTGTATTCGGAGGTCAAGCGGGAGTATCCCAGCCAACACGAGCGCGGCATTGAGTGAAACAGTGCGGTAGGACTTGCAGAGCTTCTGAGCGAACCCCCGCTGGACTGAATTCAGGAGTTTCTGAACTCCGACCTTCCTCGCTGCCGGTGCCCAGGCACTGGCTGCGTACAGGATGACCGGCTCGACCGCTGCGGTATAGATACTGCGTATGACCTCAGTATTGAGACCCCAGCTCACCTTTGCTGCTCGCGACAACTGCTTGTAAAAATTCAGAGCCTTTTTACAAACATTTGCCGCGTGGCTGTTGAAAGTGAGCTGGTGGTCTATGGTCAGCCCCAGTATTTTTATTTCTTTGGACATGCCAATGTCGACCCCGCCCATGCTCAGGAGCGGGACATCGTGCTTCAGCTTCCTCGTTACAAGCATAGCACAGGTTTTGTGCGGCGCAAACTTCAGCTTGTTCACGATGCCCCACCTCCGAACATACTCGAGGGCGGCATTGGCCTGTCTTTGGACCTCTAGTGCTGTATCCCCGTCGAAGATGAGCACCACGTCGTCGGCGAACGCCTGACAGTAGTCTCCTCGTTCGCCGAGCCCCTTCAACAGGGGATCCAGCACCAGATTCCACAGGATCGGACCTCCAATCGACCCTTGTACACACCCCTTAGTCGTCGGCCTGAGGCACTCGGCCCCGGCATACCTGACCCGGACGCTTCTCTCGCTTAGGTAGCTGTCTAGCACCCGCCTAATGTTCACCGGGCACTTTTCCTCAGCCAGTCTGACCTTGATGGCCGGCCACCATGCGCTATCGAAGGCTCCCTCTATATCCAGTGATACAACAGTGATCAGCTTCTTTTGTCTTAGCTTTTCATTGATATGTTGTATCATGGTGTAGAGGGAGTCCTCGGTGCTTTTCTGTGGCATAAAGCCAAACTGGCGAGTACTAAACCGCGGGATGAGGTGCCATTTCAGACGAGCTACCAGCAGCTTTTCGAGGATTTTGCCCAGGACAGGTAGGAGGCCGATCGGCCTGTACGACTTCGGGGTTGTGTAGGTGTCTTTACCTGGTTTTCGGAGTATCACCACCGTGGCCACTTTCCAGGCCCCAGGGAAGTGACCCTGCTCGAGACACTTGTTCGCGAGTGCAAGGAACACCCCTGGGTCCCGGAGAATGGCCTGCGCGCAGATGTCGGCTGTGAGACCATCCACCCCGGGTGCCTTCTTTGGATTAAAGCTTTCCACCGCGGACCTCAGCTCCAGAAGCGTAAACGGTGGGTCATGGTATTCATCATGCGACCACTCGTTTACGCGACTGGCCGCTTCTCGGGTCCGGCGGTGGTCTTCATTATCCAATGCTTCCAGGTCTTCGGGGTAGAAAGTCTCGGCCAATAGTCGAGCCGAATCTTGCGGGTTGAGTGATACTCCGTCTTTCACCAGGGGCAGGTCTTCGTGCCTTTTGGAGGTCCGACCGATGATCCTGTAGATCCCCTCCCAGACGCCCTCCCTGTCTTGCTTCTGACAGAACGCCTTCCAGCCCTCTGTCTGTGCTCTCCTGGCGTGGGACTCATATTTTTCCTTCGCTTGCAGGTACTCTTCGACGACTTTTTGCCTCCGAACCTTCGCAGCACATCGTATGCGGCGTCTCTTGGTGTTGACGTCGGTCATCAGTTCAGCGAGCTCAGTGGACCACCACGGTATTGTAATTTTGTTGCTATTTTTAAGTTTTGGAATGGTTTGTTCGCACGTCTTAACTATTGTATCTATATATTTATTTATTATTTTTTCTAAGTCAATTTTGTTGTTAATTTTATCTATTTCGTCTATTGTAAAATTTTGTTCTAGTTGCAATTGGGCCAGTTTCACATGAAACTGGCTCCAATTTGCTTTTCTTGTGTTAAAAAGTCTAGTTGTTCTTTTTATTTGCGTGCCTTTTGATTTTTGTAGATTGATATTAATTACAATACCGTTGTGGTCCGAGCTCGTGATGCCTTCGTCAACTACCCAGTCCTCCACCAGTCCCAACATTTCGGTTGAGCATGCTGTTACGTCAACGAAACTGGTGAAGGACTGGCCGCCTCTGATGGTGTCGAAGGTCGGAGTGTTGCCGACGTTGAGTACCTGCAAGCCCATCTCTTCCAAAGTCCCCGCAAATTCCTCGCCCCTGCTGTCGACGACAGAGCTGCCCCACCACGTGCTTTTTGCGTTGGCGTCGCCGCCCACGATCGCCTCGAGCTGTGGCATCTCCTCGCGAATCCGCTTGAGGTGCTCCAGGTATGGCCCTATGGGCTGGTCTGGTTCAAAGTAGAAGGAGACTACTGCGATTTCCCAGGCGCGGGTTCGGATCCTCACCACCACGATGTTGTTGGTGGTGAGTTTCGGACACTGTGTGACGTCCAGGTCATCATCGAAGACGACGATGGCCGCCTTCACAGTTCCACTTCCTACTTCCGCGCACTGGTAGACTCTCGCTCCTCGGTAGTCTCGCATCCTTTTAATTCCGCCCACATACGGCTCCTGGAGCAGTGCGATAGCAACCCTACGCTCGCTAGCCACGATGAGGAGCTCTTGGGTTGCTAAATTCTTCCTCTGCAGATTCGCTTGGATCACCTTATAGCTCGAGCGACCATCGGGGGCGGCTCCTGGTACAACCGGGACCACCTTAGCAATACGCCACCGACAGGCGCGCCAATGCGTCCCACTTGACGCGGATCGGGCACGCACTGTCGAAGGCGTTGTGGTCCGATTTTCCCAGTTTCGCCAAAACGCAGTTGCGGCATTTAGGCGTCTCTGCCGCCGACAGCAAGGGGCAGTCCACACGCAAGTGGGGGTCACCGCAGTGAACGCAAAGGTCGGCAGGCTCCGTGCACAGTTTGCGGCTATGCCCGTACCGCAGACAGCGCGTGCACTGCACCAGTGGTGACTGGTCCAGTACACGCACCCGCTGCAGGTCTATGTGCACTCGGCCCGCCGTCGTTAGCCTCTGCCATATCGCTGGGGACACCTGCAGGACGATGTGGCAAGTGTGCGGGTTCCGCGTCTTGCGACGGTATCTTGCCGTGATCCTGACATCGTCCGCAGGTATATCCCCAACCAGATGGTGGTTCTGGCGCTTAAGCGCTGCGATGACCTCCACGTCCGTGTGGCAGGAGAGCAAATCCTTTATGATGACGAGGGGGTCTTTATTTTTTACCTCTTCGACCACGAGGTCCCCTGCTCTCTTAATTCGGTCTGCCACCCTCGTCATCTCCTCCCGGGTCTTAAAACCGACCACGACCTTTTGGTCCCTGGCCTTCCGCAGCCGCTCCACCTGCGTGCCTTCATTTTTGGCGTCTACAGCCGTCCTCAGCTTCGCAACGACCTCTTCACCCGTGTCTTGATCGTTTTTTGACGAAACGACCACCGAGTGAAGAGGCCTTTGCGTATGCTGCCGTGAGCTGGCGACTTCCGCGAATGTCGGCCCCAGGCCAGGGACGTAGGCGGGATTGGGAGCTTGTTTTAGCTGCTCCGACAGAGCCCGTGTATGCTCCTGGCATTCCTCCAGCGCCTTGTTGTGCTGCTGGAGGTTTTCCATTAGCTTCTCCACGAGCTCTGTCGGAACAGCCACGCTCGGCGTCAGTTCCATGGGACCTTCGACTCGGTGTTCCGGCTCGGTACCTGGTCCTCTGTCGGCCTCTGCCTCTTTCACCAGTTGGTAGAGCCTCTCCACCACTTTGGTGATTTCATCCTTAATCTCCTTCTTAAGGTTTCGAGAGCTCACCAACTGGATCTTTGCCTTAGAGAGGCAGGCCTTGGCTTCCGAGGTTCGGTTGAGATACCGAGCCGGCTGCGAGCAGGGCGGCGAATGGTCCACGGCCCGCTTGTCATCCTTTGATACCGCCGCCTTGGATTTGAGCTTGGGGGGAGAAGTCATGGGGGCCTTCTTGGTGGGGGATGGCGTCTTGAAAAGCTGGACTGCCTTACGCTGGTCAGCCTCTCGCTCGCCGATACTGCGCCCCACCGAAGGGCCCGCCTGTTCCGTGACTGAACTCCCCGAATCCAGGCTCTCCTCCGCGGCTTTGGTCGTCTTAACGGTCGGTGTCCTAAACCCAAACATGTCGCCGGTAAGGGGAGTTAAATAAATAAGTTTAAAATAGGGACACTAAGCAATCTCTGATCCCTGTAAAGGGGGGATCAGAAGATCTAATAATATAATAAAATCAAAATAAAATCAAATTAAAAATAATTATTTAAATTTGTATAAATTTGCGTCAAAGAGTCAATAAAAACCTAAAACTATATATAATAATAATACTGTTAATATTACTGGTCCCTGTAAAGAGGGGACCAGCAAATTGAAAAGTAAAAGGTCAGTACACCCAATGGGCGAGTCAACTCTAACAACTTGAGTCCAATACAGCAAATAAAAGACCCTTCTGCCTCAGAGTATGGAGCTAGAGTGGCCGTAAAAAGGAAGAAAAAGTTTTTTCGGCCTGGGCTTTCAGCTGTAGAGTAAAATCAAAAATAAAATTTTTCGACAGTGTCTTGGTCTATCCTCCCTATATAGTACAGGGTGGGTGGGCGGGCAAAATTTTTTGCGAGCTAGCGGGTCGTGCGAGGTGTCAAAAGACGCGTCTCGGCGCGGGCAAGCTCACTGTAAGGTTTTCAGCACTACTTTTGGAAGAAAAAACTTTAATTGTGGTCAAAAAACCTCAAAAAACCACGATTTTTAATGAAAAAACCGAGTTTTCAGCGACCTGGAAGGGTTTCAATTCGCGCGCAGCGCCGGGAAACCTAGGTTAGTATGGCGAAAACCCAATTCAGAAAACAAAACAGAAATCTAACGTAAGGTTTGTGAGTTATTAATTTTTAAAGATGTAAAATTTTGAAAAATAGGGGTAAGTACTAAAATAAAACCACCCTTGCAGGAAAGTCAAATATTTTGCGTCAGTTGGTTGGCGGAGGCCTATTTATAATGATTACTGTCGAAAACCGCTTCAAATAAGCTTTTCAGGAGTCTGAGATATCTCGATTTGTGTTTCGACGGTGCTTCCTAAGGTAGTTTCTGTTATACGTACCTATGTATAGATTTTAATAAAATTTAAGTTTTTTGCAGATATATGCGAGCTAGCGGGGCGTGCGAGGTGTCAAAAGACGCGTCTCGGCGCGGGCAAGCTCACTGTAAGGTTTTCAGCACTACTTTTGGAAGAAAAAACTTTAATTGTGGTCAAAAAACCTCAAAAAACCACGATTTTTAATGAAAAAACCGAGTTTTCAGCGACCTGGAAGGGTTTCAATTCGCGCGCAGCGCCGGGAAACCTAGGTTAGTATGGCGAAAACCCAATTCAGAAAACAAAACAGAAATCTAACGTAAGGTTTGTGAGTTATTAATTTTTAAAGATGTAAAATTTTGAAAAATAGGGGTAAGTACTAAAATAAAACCACCCTTGCAGGAAAGTCAAATATTTTGCGTCAGTTGGTTGGCGGAGGCCTATTTATAATGATTACTGTCGAAAACCGCTTCAAATAAGCTTTTCAGGAGTCTGAGATATCTCGGTTAGGTTAGGTTAGGTTAGGTTAGGTTAGGTTAGGTTAGGTTAGGTTAGGTTAGGTTAGGTTAGGTTAGGTTAGGTTAGGTTAGGTTAGGTTAGGTTAGGTTAGGTTAGGTTAGGTTAGGTTAGGTTAGGTTAGGTTAGGTTAGGTTAGGTTAGGTTAGGTTGGGTTGGGTGGTCAGAAACCTCCACGTGTGCCCAGTGGCTGCTAGTCCCTTATGGATACGTCCGGGGGGAACAGCAGCTGCTTGGGCCGGTGCACTCTGGGCACGGACAATAGCTCCCGCGAGCTATCGCGAGAGGTATTGTCTGTGGCGAATTCTGACCAAGGGGGGGAAGGCCAGTTTGGCCATGGGAGAGCGCCTCTACGTGTCCCTCTGACATAGCAGAGGGCGCAACAGAGGAATGAGGTGGCAAGTGGGGTCCTTTACACCCCACGTGCGAGGCTTTGCACTGGCGTTTTTGCCTGCAGAGGGGAAAAAAAAAAAAAAAAAAAAAAAAAAAAAAAAAAAAAAAAGACGTTCGGGAGGAGTTATAGGGACCTCACCCTTCAAAGGAAATCATGAAAATGGCAACCTGCAAAAATGATTTACCCCAGGGTGGTTCCGACTGTTCTGCAGTCGGGGAATCCACCACGGAGCCCTCGGGTTCCGTCTGCCCCTCGTATTCTGGGGGGGGCAACAGATGCCACTTCTCATACGACGACAATTGCTATGCTCAACGGACAACCGATACCTACGATTTGGATGAGAGGAAGAAAGAGGAGGAGGACCCGGCAAGGGACAAACTATGGGCGAGGAAACGACCAGCAGAGCGGAATGAGTCTGGTTCCTCTAGTGAGGACGACCTGCCGGCATCAAAAGTGCCGACGGCAAGGAGAGGTCGCGGACGCACATCCACATCCGCAAACACTTTAGCGGCGCAATCACGAGATGCCAAAGGTCGCTTCCTTAAGCGACCTGCGGTGACTCCTACACCCAGACCCAGCGGCGAAAGCGAAGGAGACGCTTCTGACATGTCGCGCATGTCACTTGTCTCGGATGAGTCCGAACAAGCAAAGTCAGGCGCGCAGTCGGAGGAACGTCGGCCGCTAGCTAAGAGAGGCCTATCAGCGGCAGAAAAAGCTGCTGCTCGAGCTGAGCGCGACGCGCGGGAGGAGCGCAGGATTGCCGAGCTGACCGAAAAGGTTAACGCCGGAAGGGCTGCTCGGTACTCAAGGGAGGCGGAGGACATGACCTCCACAGAGCTAAGGTCGAGGCTTCAGGACGCCGTGGCGGCAATCAAAAGCGTCGCCAAGGCGTCCAAAGGGTTGAAGGGCACTTGCCAAAAAGCCCTAAAAGATGCCTCGACCTCAATACTAGAGACGACGGAGGCATTGTTCGCGCGGACCCTCTCCGAGGAAACTGCCCGGCTGCAGGCGGAAAATACCCGCCTAGCGGCCCAACTCGCAGAGCTCCGAAAGGAGCACGAAGAGTTCAGGGCCGACCTGGCGAAGGACCGCCAACAGCGCATGCGTGCCGAGGCGGGCATAGCGGTGCAGCCGGGCGGCTGCGAGGAGTCGGAGGTGGTCCGGCTCTTCCGGACGGAGATGGCGAGTTTTAACGCTCGTTTCTCCGTCCTGGAGAACAGGATATTGCGTCCGCCCCTGGCCGGGGACCGGAGGAAGCCGGAGCAAGCGCCGGTGACGTATGCGGCTAAAGCCGCAACGCGTTCGTCGGTGCAGCCAGACCAGGCAGTATCTCCAACTGCCTCAACCTCAGCGGCCCAGACTTCGGCCACTTCGACTTCGGGGGGAAAGGGGAAGGGGAAAGGAAAGGGCAAGGGGGCGTCTGGGGCTGCCGTACAGGCCACTTCCACCCCTGCTGCTTCTGCCCCCACAGCTTCTGCCGCTGCGGCTTCCAACCCTGTTGTGGCTGCCTCTTCTGGCGCCGAACAGCGCCCTGCGGCCTCCGAACCCAACCAGGGTCAGTGGGAGACCGTAGGCGATAAAAAGAAGAGGAAGAGAGCTGCCAGAAAGGCGGCCAAGAAGAAGTCTGCCGCCGAAAAGAAGGCTGCGCAGTCCGCAAAAAAGGAGGCTGAGCGGCTTCGTGCCCCTAAGTCCGCGGCTGTAGTGATTACATTGCAGCCGGGGGCTCAGGAGAGGGGGGTCACCTACGCCGGGGTCTTGGCGAAAGCCAAGGCCGATATCGATCTCGGCAGCCTTGGAATCGCGGGTATCCGGTTGAAACACACGATCACCGGTGCCCGCCTGCTCGAGGTCCCCGGCGCCACCAGTGGCCCGAAAGCGGACGTCCTCGCTGAGAAGCTGAGGGCGTCACTGGAGGCAGAGGAGGTGCGGGTCTCCAGGCCTACCAAATGCGCAGACCTGCGCATCACGGGTCTGGACGACTCGGCCACGGTCGAGGAGGTCGTGGCAGCAGTCGCAAGGAGCGGTGGCTGCCCTCCGGAGCAGGTGAAGTCGGGCGCTATACGCCCCGGCTTCGCCGGCCCCGGGGCAGTTTTTGTGAGCTGCCCCGTCACGGCGGCCCAGAAAATTCTGGAGGGCCGTCGGCTGGTGGTAGGGTGGGTCTCGGCGCAGGTAAAACTGCTGCCGGCCAGACCTCTGACGTGTTACCGGTGCCTAGCCAATGGGCATACTGGGGCGTTGTGCACGTCGGACGTCGACCGCAGTGGAAATTGCTTCCGTTGCGGTAAACCTGGACATACTGCCGGCACGTGTGAGGCCACGCCGCACTGCGTAAGCTGCGCGGCGGCTGGCAAGCCGGCGGAACACCGGGTGGGCAGCAAGGCCTGCGCCGAGCCACGAAAGAGGGGTAGAAGGGGGCGACGCCGCGGCAAGAAGGCCGCGGCAAAGGCGACTTCGCAGCCGGCTACTCAGCCGGCTCCCGAGTCGCAAGGAGCGGTGGAGGAGGTGATTATGGACTGTCATTAATGGCCCCACACATTCGCCTCCTCCAGTCCAACATCAACCACTGCGCCAGAGCTCAGGACCTCCTGCTCCAGAGCATGGCGCAGTGGTTGATCAATGTGGCGGTGGTTGCCGAGCCATACTTTGTTCCTCCCCGAGACGACTGGGTTGGGGACGTTGACGGCTCGGTGGCCCTTATAGTCTCGCGGGCCGCCCCTGGCTCGCCGTCCATCGAGAATGTCACTCGTGGACGGGGTTATGTGGCGGCCCTTCTAGAAGACTGGGTGGCCGTGGGAGTTTATTTCTCTCCCAACCGCTCTCTCGCCGACTTCGAGGATTTCCTCGAGGGTTTGGGCGTCGTCGTCGGTCGTAGTCATCCTCGCCCCGTGCTCGTATTCGGGGACTTCAACGCCAAGTCCACGGCTTGGGGTTCCCCGGCCACGGATGCGCGGGGAGAGGTGCTGGAGGAGTGGGCCCTAGAAGTGGGCCTACAGATCCTCAACCGAGGTTCCGTCGAAACGTGCGTGCGACAGCGTGGCGGATCCATAGTGGACATTACGTTCGCTACCCCCGCTCTAGCACGCCGTGTCCAGGGCTGGCGTGTCATGGAGGAGGTGGAGACTCTGTCGGACCACAGGTACGTCCGATTCGACGTCTCCGCCCAGACCTCTGGCGCCCCGGCCCGAACGGTCCCGGGCGGGATCGGTCCGCGTTGGGCGCTAAAGCGGCTGGACAGGGAGGCCCTCCTGGAGGCCTCGCTCGTGCAGGCCTGGGTGACAGCACCGGACAGGCCTGTCGATATCGACGAGGAGGCAGATTGGTTCCGGGAGGCGATGTCGCAAATCTGCGACGTGGCGATGCCTCGGGTCCAGGCCTTGCCTGCCAAGCGTCAGGTGTACTGGTGGTCGCGGGACATTGACGTCCTGCGCAGCGCATGCGTGGCGGCGCGACGCCAGTACGCCAGACTTCGCAGGAGGCGTCGCCGCACTCCAGATGCGGCAGCCGCGGAGGCGGAGCTGTACGAGGGGTACAGAGAGGCGAAGATCGCCCTCCAGAATGCGATCGCGCAGGCCAAAACCACGGCCCACGAAGAGCTGCTGGAAACTCTGGACCGCGACCCGTGGGGGCGCCCATACCTCATGGTACGGGGCAAACTTCGCCCGTGGGCCCCCCCACTGACCCAGAGTCTTCGGCCTCAGCTTCTGGAGGGAGTGGTGAGCACTCTGTTCCCCTCTAGGGCGGAGCATACGCCACCACCCATGGTTCCGCCTTCTATGGCGCCTGACGCGGACGACGACGGAGACGACGACGACGTGCCCGAAGTGACCTGGGTAGAGCTGGGAGCGGCGGTGGGAAGGCTTCAAGCCAAAAACACCGCCCCGGGACCCGACGGCATACCTGGCCGTGCGTGGGCCTTGGCTCTCAGGGCTCTCGGACCCCGACTGAGGGGGCTCTTTAGCGCATGTTGCGAGCGGGGCCAGTTTCCTCTCCGGTGGAAAACCGGTAAGCTGGTCCTGCTCAGAAAGGAGGGGCGCCCCGCAGACTCACCGTCTGCGTACCGCCCCATCGTGTTGCTGGACGAGGTGGGCAAGCTCTTCGAAAGAGTAATTGCAGACCGCCTCGTCACGCACATGAATGGGGTGGGGCCGGACCTGGCGGATAACCAGTTTGGTTTCCGCCGAGGGCGCTCCACCGTGGACGCAATTTTGCGCGTGAGGGCTCAGGCGGAGGAAGCAGTCGCCCGGGGTGAGGTCGTCTTGGCGGTGTCTCTGGACATCGCCAACGCCTTCAACACCTTGCCCTGGAGTTGCATAAGAGCGGCGCTCGAATACCATCGGGTGCCGACCTACCTCCGCCGTATTGTCGGGGCCTATCTCGAGGAGA
Organism: Hecatera dysodea; assembly: GCA_905332915.2. NCBI lineage: Eukaryota > Metazoa > Arthropoda > Insecta > Lepidoptera > Noctuidae > Hecatera > Hecatera dysodea. The sequence goes on from HG995315.1 coordinate 11,601,374, forward strand.
GGGCCGTTATCTACCCGGGTCGAGAAGGATGGAGTCGGCGAGAGACGTCGTGCGGTGTTCCACAGGGATCGGTTTTGGGGCCGCTCCTGTGGAACATCGGTTACGACTGGGTTCTGCGCGGTGCGTTTCTCCACGGCGTCGGCGTCACTTGCTACGCCGACGACACGCTGGTGACGGCGCGGGGTGAGACGCATCGGCAGGCGGCCATCTTGGCCACAGCTGGGGTTGCGCAAGTCGTTGAAAGGATCCGGCGGTTGGGTCTCGAGGTGGCCCTGCAAAAGTCCGGGGCCCTGTGTTTCCATGGGCCTCGGAAGAGACCACCCTCGGGATTCCACATCGTGGTGGGAGGGGTTCGCATCGGCGTCGAGTCGACGATGAAGTACCTGGGACTCGTCCTCGACAGCCGATGGGAATTTGGGCCTCACTTTCGGCAGCTGGCGCCGAAACTGATGGGCGCCGCGGCTGCTCTATCGCGGCTGCTGCCCAATCTTGGGGGGCCCAATGCCTCCTGCCGGAGGCTCTATGGGGGGATCGTGCGGTCCATGGCCCTTTATGGGTCACCCGTGTGGGCGGACAACTTGGCGGCCCGCAATGTCGCCATCCTGCGGAGACCGCAACGGGCGATGGCCGTCAGGGTGATAAGGGGGTACCGTACGATCTCCTTCGAGGCGGCGAGCCTCCTCGCCGGATCGATTCCCTGGGATCTGGAGGCGAGGGCCCTCGCGCTGAGATATCAGCAGCGCGAGGAGGCGCCTGATCGGAGTCAGCTCCGCCAGATCCTAGTGGCAGAGTGGAGGGAACGACTTGCGCAACCCAGCGCAGGGCACGCCACAATAGCGGCGGTAAGACCCGTGATGGAGGAGTGGCTGGAGAGGCGTCATGGCGCCCTCAGCTTCCGGCTGACGCAGGTACTTTCCGGACATGGGTGTTTCGGGAAGTACCTGTGCCGCATAGGCCGGGAGCAAACGCCCGGTTGTCGCCACTGCGTCGACTGCCCCGAGGACACGGCCCTGCACACTTTACAGGCATGTCCTGCGTGGGCGACGCAGCGCCGCGAACTAGTCGCTGCTGTCGGTGGTGACCTCTCGCTTCCGGCCGTGATTCTGTCCATGGTCGGAAGCGAGACTGCGTGGGAAGCCGTCGCCTCCTTTTGCGAAGAGGTGATGGCAACCAAAGAGGGAGCGGAGAGAGAGAGAGAGGCAGCTGCCACTCTCCCTTCCCGCGCCAGACGCACCGGGCGCCGGAGGCCGCGCGACGACCTCCAGCCACCGTAGTGTGTGGCCTGCGGGCGACGGGTTAGGGGACCCGCCGCCCGATCAGTAACAGGCCCGAGTAGGCGACGCGACGTGTTCCACGCGCGCCACTCAGAAGGACGTGGGGCTAGGCCCCACAGAAGAGAGGTCCGCCAGGGGTTGGCGGACCGAGACCTGCCGGGGTTGCGGTGCATGCTTTTGCGAATCCCGTGACCCCGGCCTACGGTCAAGTGAAGGAACACCGTGGTGGTTTTAGCCGGTAAGAGTCCGGCACACCCCCCCGTCTTCCCCAGACGGGGGATAGTCCATGAGGATTTCCCCACGATAAAAAAAAAAAAAAAAAAAAAAAGGTTAGGTTAGGTTAGGTTAGGTTAGGTTAGGTTAGGTTAGGTTAGGTTGGGGGACCACCCCACAGTGCTTGCGTCCACGTCGCGTCCCCTGGAAACGACCCAGTTCTGTCACCGTAACGGAGTGGCAGACTGGGATCGGCCAAAGTGCACTGTGCATCGTAGCTCTTTTGAACGCCTTGTCACTACGATTTCGCGGGAGGCTATGCCTGCTCCACCGCGGGACGCCCTAGGGCGTTTTTTAAAACCCAAAGGCCCTTCTAAGGGCCAACCAAAAGGCCCTTCTCAGGGCCAAACCAAAGGCCCTTCTCAGGGCCACTCCGACGCTTCTGCGTCAGAGGCTAGCCGCGCGCCGTCTGCAGCTAGCTTCAGGGCGGTCGAGACGTCAGACTCGGAGAGCGAGTCCCTGGCCAGCGTCTCCGATGCGGGTCTAGTCCGGTCGCGAAAGCGCGAGTTCCGTAAGGTGGCATCCGAGGGTTCCTCGGGCTCGGGCTCGACGGGCAAGTCGAAGCCCAAAAAGGCGGTAACAGCGGCGGACTCACACGTCGTGGGTCTCGCGGACGCCCAACGTCAGCTAGACCTGGCTAGGCGGACGCTGCACCAGCAGGAGCTCGAAGAGCGCGTTGCTGCCAAGGAGCAGCGTGCTCGTGCTGCTCGGACCAGGTCTGGGTACGGTGCGTCTCGCGTTTTGTACGCGGATCACTCCCTGGCCGAGCTGGAGCGGATGGCGGAGGAGGACGAGGAAGAGATCGTGGAGGTCGCCTCTAAGTCCTCCAACCTGAAGGGCACGTTTCAGAAGGCCCTTAAATGCCGTGCTGCGAGCCTGCGCGGCATAGTCGAGGAGCTGGTCAAGAGGACAGCGACCGACGAGACGCGGCAACTGCAGGCGAAGGTCGATCGCCTGCAGTCGGAGGTCAGCCAGCTTCATCAGAAGCTAGCCGAAGCCACCGCTCCAAGCGCGGTCCCTAGACCTGCAGTGGAAGCCCCCTCCTCCAACCTTGAGGATATAATCCGAAAGGTCGTAATGGAGGAGCGGGCGTTCACGAGAGCCTGCATCGCAGGTATCGAGGACCGGCTCTTGCCGGAACAACGCCTCCGGCCCCCGCTTGCGGCGGACAAGAGGCGTGAAGAGCCGGGGCCGTCCTCAACTAAGGCGGACAAGAGGCGCGAAGAGCCGGCGCCGTCCCCACCAGGAGAGGACGCGCTTCTCCCTTCCACCACTCCGGCCAACGATGCAGGTTGGACCGAAGTGGTCGGGAAGGGGAAGGGAAAGGGCAAGGGAAAGGGCAAGGCAACGGCCGCTCCCGCCACCCCCGACGCCGCCCCTCCTAGCCAGTCGCAGGTGACTGGGCAAGGAAAGAAGAAGAGAAAACGGAGGAGGAGAAATCCCCCTCAGTCCGCAGCCGTCGTGGTGACGCTCACCGCGGAGGCTGCGGAAAGAGGGGAGACGTATGCGTCCATTTTAGTGCGGGCGCGTGCCAATGCCGATCCCACCCAACTGGGAATCGGCAAAGTTTCTTGCCGGCGGACCCAAACCGGGGCTCGGATATTCGAGTTCCCGGGTGCGGAGGGCAGTGCCAGCGCCGACCTCTTCGCAGCCAAGCTGCAGGAGGCCGTCGCTGACGTGGCCAAGGTGGCCCGACCAGTAAAGCTGGCGGCGGTGGAGGTGGCCGACCTTGACGACTCGGTCACTAAAGAGGAGGTGGTGGCCGCGGTCGCATCCATTGGTGGCTGTAGCGTCGCAGCGGTGCAAGCCAGGGATATAAGACCTGGCCGCGGTGGCATGGGCACTATTCGGCTCGAGTGCCCAGTCGCCGCTGCTAAAGCCGTCGTCGACAAGGGACGGCTCTGCGTAGGCTTCAGCTCGGGTGCAGTCCGAGCACTTGTAGACCAGCCTCTGCGCTGCTACAGGTGCTTCGGTATCGGCCACACCCGAGCCCTCTGTCCGTCCCAGGTCGACAGGACGGACAGTTGCTACCGCTGCGGCAAGGTCGGCCACAAAGCCGTGTCCTGCACTGCCGCCAAGCCACACTGCCTAGTGTGTGCCGCCAGCGGCCGCCCGGCAGACCACATGATGAAGGGGAGGATGTGCAATCCCCCCGTCAAGAAGGGCAAAGCGCAGGCGCCAGTCGGGCCTGCCGCTAGCACGGCTGCGGAGGAGGGGGGTGCGATGACGATTGATGGCTAGAGTCGAGCATCGCATCCTCCAGGCGAACGCCAACCACTGCCGGGCTGCCCAGGATCTGCTGATGCAGACCATGGCCGAGTGGTTGGTGGACTTAGTGGTGGTCGCTGAGCCTTACTCGGTCCCTGCCAATTGGGTAGGCGATCGAGACGGCTTGGTGGCAGTGGTGTCGCGGTCTTCCACGGACTCCCCTCCCCTCTCGCTTTTAGAGAAGGGTCAGGGATACGTGGCCGCCGCGTGGGGAGATTTAGCCCTTGTAGGGGTCTACTTCTCCCCGAACCGCCCTCTCGCAGACTTTGAGGAGTTTCTCGAAACCCTCACCGCCGTTGTAGGGAGGGCGGCGCCACGCCAGGTCGTGGTGCTGGGCGACCTGAACGCCAAGTCGGAGGCCTGGGGCAACCCGGCTGCCTCCTGCAACGTCCGGGGCCGCGCCGTCGAGTTTTGGTCGACGTCTTGCGGTGTGTCCCTCCTCAACAGGGGGTCGGTCCACACGTGTGTGCGGCAACGCGGAGGTTCGGTGGTTGACGTGTCGTTTGCCACCCCCTTGCTAGCCGCACGCATCGTGAACTGGCGGGTGGAGACGGTGGAGACCATGTCGGACCACAGATATGTGCGGTTCGACATCTCCACCTCGAGTTCGAGCTCCCGGGGGGAGATGGCCCGCTCTGGCAGGTCCCCCTTCCCTCGGTGGGCTCTCACTCGCTTGGACCGGGAGGCAGCCAAGGAGGCGGCCTTCTTGCAGGACTGGCTGTCGCCCCCTGTTGAGGTCCTGGACGTTGACGTCGCAGCCGTGCAGCTCAGGGGATCCCTGACCGAAGTGTGCAACTCCAGCATGCCTCGGTCTCGCCGTCCCCCTCCCCGTCGTGCCGTCTATTGGTGGACGGAGGAGTTGGCGGGGCTCCGTGCCAACTGCGTGGCGGCCAGGAGGGCCTACACGCGGAGCCGACGGCGCAGCGCACGTGATCTGGCAGCCGAGGACCTCCTGTACGCCTCTTACAGAGAGGCGCAGGCGGCCCTCGGGTCGGCTATGTGCGCTGCCAGGGACGCGGCGAACGCCGAGATGCTGTCGAGTCTCGACCGGGATCCCTATGGGAGACCGTACAAGGCGGCGCGGAACAAGTTGCGCCCCCACGGTCCCCCGCTGACCGAGACCCTCGAGCCGGCCCTGCTGGATGGGGTGGTTCGGTCCTTGTTTCCACGCAGGACTGAATTTACCCCACCAACGATGGATCCTCCACAGAGGGAGGCGTCACAGGACGAGGAGGTCCCTCCGGTGACGGCGGAGGAGTTTAGCGCGGGGTTACTCAGCCTCCACGCAAAGAAGACGGCCCCTGGACCGGACGGCGTCCCAGCACGGGTGGTAGCCATAGCTGCCGCTCAAATGGAGGACAGGTTTCGGGACCTTTTCAGCGCGTGCCTTACCGCTGGCAGGTTCCCGAAGCCCTGGAAGGAGGGGCAGCTATGCCTACTTCGCAAGGAGGGACGTCCGGTCGATTCCCCCTCGGCATACCGGCCTATCGTTCTGCTCGATGAGGTCGGCAAATTGTTCGAGGGGATCATCGCCAGTCGGCTGAACAGCCACCTGCGGAGGGTCGGCCCGGACCTGTCGGACGCCCAGTTCGGTTTCCGACAGGGTCGGTCGACCATCGACGCGCTGGCCCTACTCAAGGGTCAGGTGAGGGGGGCGTCTGAGGCGGGGGATGGAGTGCTGGCGGTGTCATTCGACATAGCCAACGCCTTCAACTCCATTCCCCACTCGACGATATTGGAGGCGCTCCGGTATCATGGAGTGCCCCAATACTTGAGGGACCTGCTAGCCGACTACTTGGAGGACCGCGAGGTCCTCCTTGTAGACAAATCGGCCACTCTGAGGCGGTACGGCGCAGAGTCCGGTGTTCCACAGGGGTCGGTGCTAGGCCCTCCTTTGTGGAACATCGGGTTCGACTGGCTCCTGCGGGGAGCCCTGCTCCAGGGCACGAGTGTCATCTGCTACGCGGATGACACTCTCCTCACTGCCCGGGGCAGAAACTTCAGGGAGGCGGCCTGTCTGGCTTCGGCCGGCGGATCCCTAGTCGCAGGGAGGATTCGCCGACTGGGGTTGAGGGTGGCGTTGAACAAGACCGAGGCCGTGTTCTTCCACGGGCCTCGGCAGCGCTGCCCTCCGGATGCCCACATCGTTGTGGAGGGCACCAGGGTGGACGTACGGACCCAGATGAAGTATCTGGGTCTGGTACTTGACAGCAGGTGGCGCTTCGGCCCACATTTCAGCGGGCTGTCGACGCGCCTGCTGAAAGCCGCGGACGCGCTGTCATGGCTCCTCCCGAACCTGGGGGGGCCTGGTGCGCTATGCCGGCGCCTGTATGCGGGCATCTTGCGGAGCATGGCCCTATACGGCGCCCCCATCTGGGAGGACTCCTTACACAGGAGGGAGAACGCGACGGCGATCCGCAGGCCACAAAGGGCCATCGCACTGCGGGTTGCGAGGGCCTATCGCTCGGTAGGCTTTTCGGCGGCGTGCGCTCTGGCCAGCACCCCTCCTTGGGAGTTGGAGGCGTGGGTGCTCGCCAGAGTGTACGAATGGACGGCGCGCCGGAAAGCGCTCGGGGAGCGCCCCGTCGCCGAAGAGAGGGAGGCCGTGCGGAGGGAGGCGAGAGACGCCATTGTGGTACACTGGACGCAGGACCTCGCCGCCGCCACCTTTGGCCGCCGTACCCTGGACGCACTCAGTCCGGTCCTGCAGGACTGGCTCGAGAGGCGACATGGTTTTCTATCCTTCCGTCTGGTGCAGGTGCTGTCAGGACACGGCTGTTTTGGCTCGTACCTGCACCGGATCGGGAGGGAGGAGACTGCGGCGTGCCACGACTGCGGCGCCGCGGAAGACAACGCGCAGCACACTCTCGAGGTGTGCCCAGCTTGGTCCGAGCGGCGCCGTAGTCTCATTGCGGAGATCGGACAGGACCTCTCGCTCCCCGGCGTGGTCAAATCCATGCTGGAGAGCGAGGCGTCTTGGGCAGCGGTCGCCTCCTTCTGCGAGGATGTCATCTCGCAAAAGGAGGCGGCGGAGCGCGCGCGTGAGGAAGACCCTCTCGCTGCGCCGCTCCGAAGACGAAGGAGAGGTCGGAGAAGAGCTCGTTTTCTCCCTCCTCCTGGTGGTGACACGCGGGCGACCGGCACGGGGGTGCCTCCGCCCGCATTGCACTCGTCACCGCCTTCGTCCGTCATTCCCGGCCCTCTCCCTACGGGGAGGGCGTGATGGGTTGGGTGGGTGTTCGTCGGAGGAGGACTGGACGCAAAGGCTGCGCCGGTCTCCCAGTCCCCCTCCAGTAAGACGATGCGGGAATGCCGCTGGGTCGTTTTAGTGGGTATACCGGGCTTAGCCCGGGGAGTCCCACATAGCCCCCCGCTCCCCCGAGCGGGAGGTATGCGTAACGCATTTTTTCCCAGCACAAAAAAAAAAAAAAAAAAAAAAAAAAAAAAAAAAAAAAAAAGGTTAGGTTAGGTTAGGTTAGGTTAGGTTAGGTTAGGTTAGGTTAGGTTAGGTTAGGTTAGGTTAGGTTAGGTTAGGTTAGGTTAGGTTAGGTTAGGTTAGGTTAGGTTAGGTTAGGTTAGGTTAGGTTAGGTTAGGTTAGGTTAGGTTAGGTTAGGTTAGGTTAGGTTAGGTTAGGTTAGGTTAGGTTAGGTTAGGTTAGGTTAGGTTAGGTTAGGTTAGGTTAGGTTAGGTTAGGTTAGGTTAGGTTAGGTTAGGTTAGGTTAGGTTAGGTTAGGTTAGGTTAGGTTAGGTTAGGTTAGGTTAGGTTAGGTTAGGTTAGGTTAGGTTAGGTTAGGTTAGGTTAGGTTAGGTTAGGTTAGGTTAGGTTAGGTTAGGTTAGGTTAGGTTAGGTTAGGTTAGGTTAGTTTAGGTTAGGTTAGGTTAGTTAGGTTAGGTTAGGTTAGGTTAGGTTAGGTTAGGTTAGGTTAG